>SJYX01021013.1:318431-338226 GCA_006410675.1 Oreotragus oreotragus | reverse complement strand
ATATATATATATACATACATATATATATGAAGAAACAGTGGTCAGAAAACTTTCAGCTTTGATGAAATCTATATAGATAAGAATGGAAGAAATTGAACAAACCCAAGCACTCAAAGAAAGAAGAACAACATCAAGGCATATCATAATCAGATTGTTCAAAATCAAGGATAAAAAGAAAATCTTAAAGGAAGCCAGAAAAAGAGAGAAAGATGTTACACACAAAGGAGCAAAGATAGGGGTGACAGAAGATTTCCTGCAGAAGAAATGCAAGTGAAAAGACAATGGATCTTTGAAGTACTGAGAAAAAAGCTGCCCATTTGTATCCTATATGCAACAATATCTTTCAAAAGTGAAAATAAAGTAAAGGCATTTTCAGACATAAAAAAGCTGAAAGAATTCATTACTAGCAGACCACATTATAAAGACTGTTATAAAAAAAATCCTGTTGTCAAAGATAAAATGATTCCAGATGAAAATGTGGCTCTAGACAAAGCAATGAAGAACACCAGATATGGTAACTAGAACATAGAAGGTATTTTTCTTAATAGTTAAATATCTTTAAAAATTTTTTTAAAAATAATTGAAAACACAACAATATAGTGTGGGTGAGTGTAAAAAAGTAAAATGCAAAACTACATGTAAAAATAAAATGTATACCAACAATAGCACAAAGGTCAGGAGGGAAGCAACGGAAGCATATGATTGTAAGGTTTTTATACTGTATGTTAAATGCTTTAATATCATTTGAAGGTAGACTGTGATAAGTTAACTGTAAACACTGACGTGAGCAACAAAATAAAAAACCAAAAAGTTATAGCTAAAAAAAAAATTAATAATAAAATAAAACTCTCCAGAAATTGGGCATAGAGGGAAACTATGTCAACATAATAAAGGCCCTGTGTGACAAACTGATAGCAAACAACATTCTCAGTGGAAAAAAAGGAAAGAAAGAAAGAAAGAATTTCCTCTATGATCAGAAACAAAACAAGGATATCCACTCTCACCAGTGTTATTCAGCATAGTTTTGGAAGTCCTAGCCACAGCAATCAAAGAAAAATAAATAAAAGGAGCCCAACTTGGAAAAGGAGTAAAGCTGTCAGTGTTTGTAGATGACATGATACTATACAAGAAAAAGCCAAAAAATGCCACCTGAAAACTAGAACTAATCAATGGATTTGGTAATTTTGCAGGATACAAAGTTAATATGCAGAAATCTCTTGATTCCTATATGCTAATAACAAGAGATCAGAAAGACAAATATAGGAAACAATCCTATTTACCATACAACAAAAAGAATATCCAGAAATAAACCTAATGAGAAAAAAGACTGGTATTCAGAAAACTATTAAATAATGATGAAAAAAATCAAAGATGACACAAACAAATGGAGAGTTATACCATGTACTTTGACTGGAAGAATCAATATTGTGAAAATGACTATACTAGCAAAAGCAACCTCTCGACTTAATGCAATCCACATTAAACTACCAATGGTTTTTTCACAGAATTAGAAAAAAAAATTATGATTTTTATGGAAAGAAACAAGACCCCAAATAGCCAAAGCAATCTTGACAAAGAGAAACAAAGCTGATGGAATCAGGCTTTCTGATTTCAGAAGATAACACACAACTACAGTAATCAATGGTATGGTCCTGACACAAAAACAGAAATATAGGTCAATGCAACAGGATGGAAAGCCCAGAAATAAACTCATGCAACTATGGTCACCTAATCTATGACAAAGGATGCAAGAATATACAGTGGAGAATAGACAGTCTTCAATAATTGGCACTGGGAAAACTGGACATCTACATGTAGAAGAATGACATTAGAAAATTTAAAAAAAAACACATATTTTGAACAGAGATTCAAAATAAATTAAAGACCTAAATGTAAGACCAAATACTATAAAACTCTTTTAGGAAAACATATCAAAAACATTCTTTGACATAAATTACAGCAACAGCTTTTTTGATCCAACTCCTAGAGTAATAAAGATAAACAAATTGGACCTAAATAACTTAAAATCATACAGCCAAGGAAACAATAAACAAGAGGAAAACACTACCCTCAAATGGAAGAAACTATTTGCAATGAAGCAACTGACAAAGGATTAATATCCAAAATAGACAAACAGCTCATGCAACTCAGTAACAAAACAATGAAAAATCCAATGAAAAAATTGGCTAAAGAACTCAATAGACATTTCTACAAAGAAGCCATATACAGGGCCAAGTCACATGAAAAGATGCTTAACATCACTAGTTATTAGAGAAGTTTAAATCAAAACTACAATGAGATGAGATATCACTTCATACTGATCAGAATACCCATCATCAAAAAAATCTACAAAAAATAAATGTTGGAGATGGTGGGGAGAAAAGAGAACTTTTTAATACTGTTTTTTGGGCTCCAAAATCATTTCAGATGGTGACTTCAGCCATGAAATTAAAAGATGCTTACTCCTTGGAATAAAAGCTATGATCAAGCTGGACAGCATATTAAAAACCAGAGACATTACTTGCCAATAAAAGTCCATCTAGTCAAGGCTATGGTTTTTCCAGTAGTCATGTATGGATGTGAGAGTTAGACTATAAAGAAAGCCGAGCACCAAAGAACTGATGCTTTTGAACTGTGGTGTTGGAGAAGACTCTTGAGAGCCCTTTGGAAAGCAAGGAGATCCAACCAGTCCATCCTAAAGGAAATCAGTCCTGAATATTTATTGGAAGGACTGTGATGCTGAGGCTGAAACTCCAATACTTTGGCCACCTGATGTGAAGAACTGACTCATTTGAGAATACTCTGATGCTGGGAAAGATTGAAGTAAAGAGGAAAAGGGGATGACAGAGAATGAAATGGTTGGATGGCATCACCAACTCAATGGCCATGGGTTTGGGTGGACTCTGGGAATTGGTGATGGACAGGGAGGCCTGGCGTGCTGTGGTTGATGGGGTCGCAGAGTCAGACATGACTGCGTGACTGAACTCAACTGAACTGAATTTATACTGTTAGTGGGAATGTAAATTGATACAGCCACTATGCAGACTACTTTGATGGTTCCTTAAAATAACTAAAAATACAACTACCTTGAAAAGAAAGTTAGTCAATTAGTCATGTCTGAATCCTTGTGACCCCATGGACTGTAGCCAACTAGGCTCGTCCATGGAATTCTCCAGGCAAGAATACTGGAGTGGATTGCCATTTCCTTCTCCAACTACCTTATAATCCAGCAATCCCACTACTGGGCAGATGCCTGAGAAAATAATAATGTAAAAAGACACAAGTACTTGAATGTTCAGTTCAGTTCACTTCACTTAGTCATTTCCGACTCTGCAGTGCTATGGACTGCAGCACACCAGGTTTCCCTGTCCATCACCAACTCCCAAAGCTTACTCAAACTCATGTCCTTCATGTTGGTGATGCCATCCAACCATCTCATCCTCTGTTGTCCCTTCTTCTCCTGCCTTCAAACTTCCCCAGCATTAGTCTTTTCCAATGTTCACTGCAGCCCTACATAGTGTGGCCAGGATATGGAAGCAATCTAAGTGTCCATCGATGGATGAACAGATAAAGATATGGTACATTTATAAAATGGAATTGCAGCCAAAGATAGAGAAGCTCTATACAGTTAGCAAAACAAGACCAGGAACTGTCTGTGACTCAGATCATGAACTCCTTATTGCCAAATTCAGGCTTAAAATGAAGAAAATAGGGGAAAGTGAGACCTAAATCAAATCCCTTACGATTATAAAGTGGAAGTGAGAAATAGATTTAAGGGACTAGATCTGATAGATAGAGTGCCTGATGAACTATGAATGGAGGTTTGTGACACTGTACAGGAGATAGGAACCAAACCCATCCCTAAAAAAAAAAGAAATGTAAAAAAGTGTGGAGGCTGTCTAAGGAGGCCTTATGAATAGCTGTGAAAGGAAGAGAAGTAAAAAGCAAAGGAGAAAAGGAATGCAGAGTTCTAAAGAATAGCAAGGAGAGATAAGAAAGCCTTCCTCAGTGATCAATGCAGAGAAATAGAGGAAAACAATCAAATGGGAAAAACTAGAGATCTCTTCAAGAAAATTAGAGATACCAAGGGAACATTTAATGCAAAGATGGACACAATAAAGGACAGAAATGGTATGGACCTAACAGAAACAAAAGCTATTAAGAAAAGGTGGCAAGAATACACAGAAGAACTATACAAAAAAGATCAACATGACCCANCAGAATGGGAAAGACTAGAGATCTCTTCAAGAAAATTAGAGATACCAAGGGAACATTTCATGCAAAGATGGGCTCGATAAAGGACAGAAATGGTATGGACCTAACAGAAGCAGAAGATATTAAGAAGAGGTGGCAAGAATACACAGAAGAACTGTACAAAAAAGATCTTCACGACCCAGATAATCACGATGGTGTGATCACTCACCTAGAGCCAGACATCCTGGAATGTGAAGTCAAGTGGGCTTTAGGAAGCATCACTATGAACAAAGCTAGTGGAGATGATCGAATTCTACTTGAGCTATTTCAAATCCTAAAAGACAATGGTGTGAAAGTGCTGCACTCAATATGCCAGCAAATTTGGAAAACTCAGCAGTGGCCACAGGACTGGAAAAGGTCAGTTTTCATTCCAATCCCAAAGAAAGGCAATGCCAAAGAATGCTCAAACTACCACACAATTGCACTCATCTCCCACGCTAGTAAAATAATACTCAAAATTCTCCAAGCCAGGCTTCAACAATACATGAACCGAGAACTTCTAGATGTTCAAGCTGGTTTTAGAAAAGGCAGAGGAACCAGAGATCAAATTGCCAACATCCGCTGGATCATGGAAAAAGCAAGAGAGTTCCAGAAAAACTTCTATTTCTGCTTTATTGACTTTGCCAAAGCCTTGACTGTGTGGATCACAAAAAACTGTGGTAAATTCTGAAGAGATGGGAATATCAGACCATCTGACTGGTCTCTTGAGAAAGCTGTGTGTAGGTCAAGAATCAAATGTTAGAACTGGACATGGAACAACAGACTGGTTCCAAATAGGAAAAGGAGTACATCAAGGCTATATATTGTCATCTTGCTTATTTAACTTATATGCAGAGTACATCATGAGAAACGCTAGCCTGGATAAAGCACAAGCTGGAACCAAGATTGCTGGGAGAAATATCTCAGATATACAGATGACACCACCCTTGGAAGAAAGCAAAGCAGAACTAAAGAGCCTCTTGTTGAAAGTGAAAGAGGACCATGAAAAAGTTGGCTTAAAGCTCAATATTCAGAAAACTAAGATCATGGCATCCAGTCCATCATTTCATGGCAAATAGATGGGGAAGCAGTGGAAACTGTGGCAGACTTTATTTTTTTGGGGTCCAAAATCTGCAGATGTTGACTGCAGTCATGAAATTAAAAGATGCTTACTCCTTGGAAGGAAAGTTATGACCAACCTAGACAGCGTATTGAAAAGCAGAGACAGGTTTTCCAACAAAGGTCTGTCTAGTCAAGCTATTGTTTTTTAGTAGTCATGTATGGATGTGAGAGTTGGACTATAAAGAAAGCTTAGTGTTTTTGAACTGTGGTGTTGGAGAAGACTCTTGAGGGTCCCTTGGACTGCAAGGAGATTCAACCAGTTCATCCTAAAGGAAATCAGTCCTGAATATTCATTGGAAGGACTGATGTTGAAGCTGAAACTCCAATACTTTGGCCATCTGATGTGAAGAGCTAACTCATTAGAAAAGACCCTAATGCTGGCAAAGATTGACGGTGGGAGGAGAAGGGGACGACAGAGGATGAGATGGTTGGAGGGCATCACCAACTCAGTGGACATGAGTTGAGTAAACTCCAGGAGTTGGTGCTGGACACGTAGGCCTGGTGCCTTCAGTGCATGGGGTCACAAAGAGTCAAACACAACTGAGTGACTGAACTGAACTGATACAATGGAATATTAATCAGCCATAAAAAAGAACAAAATTGGGTAATTTTCAGGTGTGGATGCATCTAGAGTCAAGTCAGAAATGGAAAAACAAATATTGTATATTAATGCATATATATAAACCTAGAAAGAAGGTACAGATGAGCCTGTTTACAAGACAAGAATAGTAACACAAACATAGAAACTGGTCTGTAGACACAGCAGGGGTAAGAAAAGGGTGGGAGGAATTGGGAGATTAGAACTGAGCTATGAACACTACCATGTGTAAAATAGAAGATAGCTGGTGAGAACCTGCCCTCTAGCACAGGGAGCCCAGTGTGGTGCTCTGTGGTGACCGAGGTGGGTGAGATGGAGGCAGATCTGAGTACAGGGTGTGAGGGGGGTGGATGTAAACATGCAGCAGAAACTGACACAACATTGTAAAGCAATTATACTCCAAACAAGTAATTAATCCTGTAATGTTATCCTGTTCATACCTAGCCAGTTTCATAAAACCGCTGGTTATATACATATAGGTAAAGTGCAGGTTTAAACAGACTGATGTATTTTCTTTAATATTTTGGTTTACTATGGGATTAATGTAAATATTTTGCTTAATCCCATGTAAAGACTCTGTGGAAGTGGAATCAGCAATGATAATCAGGAAGTGCAACATTGAATTAAAAAGGAAATACAAATTGATGTTTGACTATATAGTATTGAAGTATAAAATGATGGAAATAAATGTGATCACACTTTTTCTAATTTGGACTGCCAAAACATTTAATATATTCATTATATTTAACTGCTTTTGAACTGTGGTATTGGAGAAGACTCTTGAGAGTCCCCTGGGCTGCAAGGAGATCCAAACAATTCATTCTAAAGGAGATCAGCCCTGGGATTTCTTTGGAAGGAATGATGCTAAAGCTGAAACTCCAGTACTTTGGCCACCTCATGCTAAGAGTTCACTCATTGGAAAAGACTCTGATGCTGGGAGGGATTGGGGGCAGGAGGAGAAGGGGACGATTGAGGATGAGATGGCTGGATGGCATCACTGACTCGATGGACATGAATCTGAGTGAACTCCGGGAGTTGGTGATGGACAGCAAGGCCTGATATGCTGCGATTCATGGGGTCACAAAGAGTTGGACACGACTGAGTGACTGAACTGAACTGAATATTTAACAAACCTTTTTCACCAATTAACTTATAAAATAAATCAAAATAAATAAAACAGAATTATGGAAAAGTTAACAGTGAATGTACATTAGCCTAAGTTTAAAAGTTAAGAAATTTTGAAGTACAACTTATTTTCATCTAACTTTGATTCATAGTTAAGAATTACAAAGACCTATTTCATTGTTAATTTTCATGAGAAAAGAGGTCAGTTGCCCAAAGATTTACTTACATTTTAGACCAACTTGATATTCCTTTTATATTTATAGGCATTAAAGAATGATAGAAAATAAATTATAGAGGACACCTACAAGGCAACAAAAATGTTAATTTTGGAATAAAACATTGCTACAATTATGAGAGACATTTTGTAATTATACAGTGATCAACCACTCCAGTATTCTTGTCTGGAGAATCCCATGGACAGAGGAGCTTGGCGCACTACAGTCCACAGGGTTGCAAAAAATCGAACATGACTGAAGTGACTTAGCACAGGCATGCCCAACTCTATTTCTTTTTTTTTGCCTGGTTGTCATAAACAGTCCTTTTTGAATTTGCAGTAATATGAACATTAAGAAGGAATACTGATGGCTCTTTTGAATAGCCAACGTGTTTTGCTTAAGGATTATGCAAATCAGTTCTTAAGTCTCATTAAAAGATTATACTTAAGCTGAACACTAAAAATTCTCAGTTAAAATTCAGGTCATCCAAGCATGCAGTCAGTAGGTAACACCTTACTTTTTATTGTGCATGCTGCTACAGTATATGAATGTTCTATTTGTATCTCCTATTTTTTATGTATCAAGTACCTAGGACATCCTCTCTTCCTTTATTATGATATATGCATATATATTTTACTATGTATGGCAGAATATTTCCATGTAAATTTGAGGTCCATTTTAAGAGAAATTATAAAATTTTCAATATATGGTCTGAAATCTTCAATGCAGTAAATTTTAGAACTGCATGTATAACTCAACTGCATGTATAACTCAACACTGGGAACACAAGGATTGGGAAAAGAAAGAATTAAGAAGACCCCTGTAAACTTAGTGCCCTTTGTTTTGCCTTCTTTGTGTGAAACAAGGAAATCAAGTGCTACTAACCGAGATGTTAAAGATTAAATGTGTTTGCCTAGTGTCTGAGCCTAAGGCAATGGCACCCCACTCCAGTACTCTTACCTGGAAAATCCCATGGACGGAGGAGCCTGGTGGGCTGCAGTCCATGGGGTCGTGAAAAGTTGGATATGACTGAGCAACTTCATTTTCCCTTTTCACTTTCAGGCATTGGAGAAGGAAATGGCAACCTACTCCAGTGTTCTTGCCTGGAGAATCCCAGGGATGGGGGAGCCTGGTGGGCTGCTGTCTATGGGGTCGCACAGAGTTGGACACGACTGAAGCAACTTAGCAGCAGCAGCAGCAGCAGCTAAGGGAACCTAAACTTTTAGTGACTGACTTTGTCAAACTGTATTAAAAACAGAGGATCAACTTGATACATGTATTGATTAGCAATTTAAAATACATTTTAGATGATTTAAGTGGAATCATGAAAATCTCTGTTAAATTATAGTAATATTAGAATAGTCAAAATTAAACTGACAGAAGTTTGACTGTCTGGATACGTCTAAACAATTCAACAAATTTCACCAAGTGATGCAAGGATTATAATTTATAAAGAAAGCAATAGTCCCCAAAAGACAGACAAAGCTAAGAAGGAATTTAGGTGCTCAAACCAAAAATTCTCCCACACTTGATGCTTGCAGTATTTGTTTTCCATTCATATTTATTTACAGAGAATTGGTTTGCTTCATTAATATAAAACTATGTTCAGGCAAAACAAATCTACATGTACATAAATATCCTTGGAAACACTGATGATTGTTTACAGCAATATCCTTGAACGAGGAGAGGATCAAAGGGTCCTCTGTGTCTCTGTGTGTGTCTGTGTCTGTGGTGATAGATTTTTGGTCTTAATCTTGTTTTTAAAGCACCCTACATTACCTTGATAATATATAATTGAAAATACATTAGGGGACATTCAGACAAGCTGCCTATGTTTTCATTCCATTCCCTTGTGAAGGTCTATATATACTGTTTGTCAGAAATGACTTTCCCTCTTGGAACTTTTCAATGATGAGCTATACTTTCCAAATGTATACCAGTGCTATGATTTATTTTGAAGGGAGTCTCATTAAATTGTACACTGCTGTACTGAAATACATGGGAACATTAAAAGTGCTGACACAAATATTTTTCAAATTACTCTTCAAGTTGGTTGATTTTCTGAGAATGTTAAATCAAGGATGAGAGCTTCTTCTTCTTCATCTGCATAGAGATGAAGGTGCTGCATGTACTCATTATTTCTTCCTGCACTGTCAGATATAAATATTTGATGGAATAAAATAATCTGTGGGAATGTTTAATAAAATCACTACTTTTTATATTACAGGTTAGCTATTTTAAAACTTACTTATGGTAACAAACATCTCTTTGTTCAAAGGTACAACGTCTATATAATTGATGATTAATATTATATTTTATATCAAATTTCAATGCCATAGTGATAGTTAAGGATGTGATTTAACAAGTAAGTTCCTTCAAGTGAAAGAGAAGAAAGTGTAAGTTGCTCAGCCATGTCCAACCCCATGGACTATACAGTATAGTCCATGGTTTCTCCAGGCCAGAATACTGGAGTGGGTAGCCTTTCCCTTCTCCAGGGGATCTTCCCAACCCAGGGATGGAACCCAGGCCTCCCACATTGCAGGCAGATTCTTTACCAGCTGAGCCACAAGGGAAGCCCAAGAATACTGGAATGGGTAGCGTAGCCCTTCTCCAGCAGATCTTCCTGACCCAGGAATTGAACCAGGGTCTCCTGCATTGCAAGCAGATTCTTTACCAACTAAGCTATCAGGGAAGCCCAAGTTTCTTCACAAAATATACTCAAATAATTAATATCTGCAGCCTGCCTAAAAGTTACTTTGTTACATTAGTAACTGCTTTCACTTTAAATATATGTGCCTTCTTTAAAGAATTTAGTTATGTTTAAAACGATAATAGTGTGTCAGTTTTCCAGATATTCCTTTGGCATGCTTTATCTTTAATATCAATGAATTTTAATGTTTGTTGTATTAGAATATATTTCACAAGTATAAACATAGCACAAAATACTGTGATGCTTTATGTCTCCTCCCATTGATTTTAAGTTTCTGTAAAGGAGATCTAACATCTTTATGCAGTTGGTGGGTGGGAGAAAGGTAGTAAGTTATACCATCCAAATTTATTGTCTTGAAAAAAATTCTTACTACATATAATACATGTAAGTAAATGAATACATAAAATTTCTGGATTTGATAACACCATTGCTTATGATATTGAGTGCTCTCTTCACTGCAACTGTACAGGACTTCAAGTATATGAGTGCAAGAGTGATGGTCCAGTTTGCACAATTATCACCCTACAATGAGTGAAGCAGGAAAAAATCTAAAGCTGTCCACTCTTTCAGAGAAGCTCAGGATCCTGTATTCAGACTTGACTCATGTATTCCACATCCTCAGTGGATTCTGGAGGCAAATTCAAGCCTGAGGTTTCCTAGGCTCTTTAAGTTCATTTCCATGGTAATTCCCTGTCTTTATCAAAGTTAAAGCAAAGCATCTTATGAAGATGTTCTTGAAATCTGTCTTCAAAAATGTCGGAAAAGAATTTCCTGTATTCTGTTATTTATCAAAAGTACTTCTATTCTGCATTGATATTTTAAGTAACTGACTGAATTTTACTAGTTGTGATACATGGTAGGAAAACAGCTAAATAGGTGTTCCTCTCTTAGCTAAAGTGAAGACTCCTTTTAGTACACTATTTCCTCTTAATTTTAATATAATCATGTTTATTATTAGTTTTGTATACATTTTGATATAACTACTTTAGTGAATTAATCAGAACATAGTTATAATTTAGAAACCACATGATGTATTAACTGAATTTTCAGTAGATCTACCTATGACTTAGTGACAAGAGCTGCTTATGGACCACAGACTGGAATGGGATGTTGGCGTCTCTGGACAATAGTCATCCATCCATGTTGTGAAAAGCTGACTCACTGGAAAAGATTCTGATCTGGGAAAGACAGAGCAGGAGGAGAAAGAGGCGCCATAAGATGAGGCGGTTGGCTGGCATCACCACCTCCACAGACATGAGTTTGACAAACTCCAGGAGACAGTGAAGAACAGGAAACCTGGCATGCTTCAGTCCATGAGGTTGCAAAGAGTCAGACATGACTTAGCGATTGAACAACAACAATATGGTGTCTGTCACTGGGTCAGTTGGCCACCTTTTCAAATATCGTAAGCATCAGGAAGCTAGGACATTAGTGCTATTCACCATTACATCCATAGCACCCGAAAAGTGATCCTTCATAGACAATGAGACTTATTGAATAAAGAAATAAAGAATTTCATGGTTTTATTTAACAGTTGTCTAATATAAATAAATTCTTAGATAATTCAGTTTGATTCACTTTTGAAATTTATCCATATTTGTGGGTGGGAGAAAGGTAGTAAGTTATACCATCCAAATTTATTGTCTTGAAAAAAATTCTTACTACATGTAATACATGTAAGTAAATGAATACATAAAATTTCTGGATTTGATAACACCATTGCTTATGATATTGAATGCTCTCTTCACTGCAACTGTACAGGACTTCAAGTATATGAGTGCAAGAGTGATGGTCCAGTTTGCACAATTATCACCCTACAATGAGTGAAGCAGGAAAAAATCTAAAGCTGTCCACTCTTTCAGAGAAGCTCAGTATCCTGTAATCAGACTTGACTCATGTATTCCACATCCTCAGTGGATTCTGGAGGCAAATTCAAGCCTGAGGTTTCCTAGGCTCTTTAAGTTCATTTCCATGGTAATTCCCTGTCTTTATCAAAGTTAAAGCAAAGCATCTTATGAAGATGTTCTTGAAATCTGTCTTCAAAAATGTCGGAAAAGAATTTCCTGTATTCTGTTATTTATCAAAAGTACTTCTATTCTGCATTGATATTTTAAGTAACTGACTGAATTTTACTAGTTGTGATACATGGTAGGAAAACAGCTAAATAGGTGTTCCTCTCTTAGCTAAAGTGAAGACTCCTTTTAGTACACTATTTCCTCTTAATTTTAATATAATCATGTTTATTATTAGTTTTGTATACATTTTGATATAACTACTTTAGTGAATTAATCAGAACATAGTTATAATTTAGAAACCACATGATGTATTAACTGAATTTTCAGTAGATCTACCTATGACTTAGTGACAAGAGCTGCTTATGGACCACAGACTGGAATGGGATGTTGGCGTCTCTGGACAATAGTCATCCATCCATGTTGTGAAAAGCTGACTCATTGGAAAAGATTCTGATCTGGGAAAGACAGAGCAGGAGGAGAAAGAGGCGCCATAAGATGAGACGGTTGGCTGGCATCACCACCTCCACAGACATGAGTTTGACAAACTCCAGGAGACAGTGAAGAACAGGAAACCTGGCATGCTTCAGTCCATGAGGTTGCAAAGAGTCAGACATGACTTAGCGATTGAACAACAACAATATGGTGTCTGTCACTGGGTCAGTTGGCCACCTTTTCAAATATCGTAAGCATCAGGAAGCTAGGACATTAGTGCTATTCACCATTACATCCACAGCACCCGAAAAGTGATCCTTCATAGACAATGAGACTTATTGAATAAAGAAATAAAGAATTTCATGGTTTTATTTAACAGTTGTCTAATATAAATAAATTCTTAGATAATTCAGTTTGATTCACTTTTGAAATTTATCCATATTGGAACATAATATTTTGCTTATGGGTAGTATAGCTAGGAGGTCTAAAACTGATTGAAAGACCATGTACTATGTGTCATTTCTATTGGAACATTAAATTTGGTTCCGGCATTCTCATACTAAATTAGGTCATAAATACATGTAACGCAAGCAACCAAGTTATACTAACACCAAATGTATACAGTAGAAGAGAAGAAAGAGTGGTAGAAAACTATGAGCAGCTATACCCACATCCTGGCCTCTGGTCCCATCCCTTCATGGGAAATAGATGGGGAAACAGTGGAAACAGTGTCAGACTTTATTTCTTTGGGCTCCAAAATCTCTGAAGATGGTGACTGCAGTCATGAAGTTAAAAGACGCTTACTCCTTGGAAAAAAAAAAAGTTATGACCAACCTAGATAGCATATTCACAAGCCGAGATATTACTTTGCCAACAAAGGTTCATCTAGTCAAGGCTATCGTTTTTCCAGTGGTCATGTATGGATGCAAGAGTTGGACTGTGAAGAAAGCTGAGCACCAAAGAATTGAGGCTTTTGAACTGTGGTTTTGGAGAAGACTCTTGAGAGTCCCTTGGACTGCAAGGATATCTAACCAGTCCATTCTGAAGGAGATCAGCCCTGGGATTTCTTTGGAAGGAATGATGCTAAAGCTGAAACTCCAGTACTTTGGCCACCTCATGCAAAGAGTTGACTCATTGGAAAAGAATCTGATGCTGGGAGGGATTGGGGGAAGGAGGAGAAGGGGATGACAGAGGATGAGATGGCTGGATAGCATCACCAACTCGATGGACGTTGAGTCTGAGTGAACTCCGGGAGTTGGTGATGGATAGGGAGGCCTGGCATGCTGTGATTCATGGGGTCACAAAGAGTCAGACACGACTGAGCGACTGAACTGAACTTATACCCACATCCAGTCTGACTCATGAAGGTTTTCATGGACTTGGGAAGAACTTAATACAGTTTGAGAAAGCTCTTCAAATAACTGTGATAAAGTTATATCTAAGTAAGTAATTTTCCTAAATGAAACTCACTCTAAAACAAAATTGGCCATAAGGGAATTCCTACTCTCTTTAGGGACAGGACTGTAGACTCTACGTTCTTTTTTTTTACTTTTTCTTTGACTAAATGCTATTCACACTTTCCCAGTCTCAGATGGGCAGATATTTGTTGCAAATCAATATTTACCTTCAAATAATATTCCTTTGTACATATATAGTACAAGTCGTTTACACACTCTAATGTTACGTTTGATGGTTACTTTATCTTTTTTCCTTGTTAACATGCTCTTTTATTGTTCATTGTGTAAACGTATAAGCTCGCTGCATATGCCCAAAAGTAGAATTGCTACATCATGAAAGGCACACACACTGAATTTCCTTAACCAGTGTTATATGTTCTTTTTCAAAGTTTTGCAGCAATTTTGACTTGATTACAGGCAATGTATACTCCCATCAAGGTCCATCTTCTAATAGTTATCATCAGACTTTAATTTCTGATAATTGATTTAATGTAAATAAGGTTTTTATTTATGAATAATTTGTTTATTGATCTTTTGTACTTCCAATCTGTAAAATTCCAGTCTTTTCTCATTATATTGCTGTCAACATTTGCAAATATGTCTTTAAAATGACACATAGAGATTTCCTATGTTGAAGATACTATTTTTTAGCCTTTTTGTTCTGGTAGCATTTATTTTGAAGAATCTCTCAATGTAACTATAGAACTTTTCAGATGCTCCTCTTATGATTTAAATTATTTGCATGTTGTTTAAACAGTATTTCCCACCTCACGCTCAGAATGTCATTCTGATATACTGTATTAAATACTGTTTAAAATTATAAACACTATTCTGCAAACTCTACCTCTGTCACACACACAGTATTCAGATGTGTGATTTGGCTTTTTATTTCATTCCATTGATTGATTTTCTCTGTTTCTCAGTATCTGGATACCTGATAAGGAACAGTGCTTTAGGCATTCTTGGGACAATATAAACTTAGTTTTAGATATATGTTCAGTTCAGTCACTCAGCCATGTCTGACTCTCTGTGACCCCCTGGACTGAAGCATGCCAGTGATGCCATCCAACCATCTCATCCTCTGTCATCCCCTTCTCTTCCTGCCTTCAGTCTTTCCCAGCATCAGGGTCTAAAAAACGAAATCAAACAAGAACATATGGTAAAAACAGCTGTGGTGATTGCACTGAATATTTAAATGCATTGCAGAAAAATTGAATGATTTCTATATTGAATTAATCAGATTTTCAGAATGAGCAAGACTAGAGATCTCTTCAAGAAATTTAGAGATATCAAGGGAACATTTCATGCAGAGATCAAAAATAAAGACAATAAAGAACAGAAATGGTATGGACCTAACAGAAGCAGAAGATATTAAGAGGTGGCAAATGACATCCTGGAATGCGAAGTCAAGTGGGCCTCAGGAAGCATCACTAGGAACAAAGCTAATGGAGGTGATGGAATTCCAGTTGAGCTGTTTCAAATCCTGAAAGAGGATGCTTTGAAAGTGCTGTACTCAATATGCCAGCAAATTTGGAAAACTCAGCAGTGGCCACAGGACTGGAAAAGGTCAGTTTTCATTACAATCCCAAAGAAAGGAATGGTCAAACTATTGCACAATTGCACTCATCTCACATACTAGTTAAGTAATGTCAAAATTCTCCACGCCAGGCTTCAACAGTACATGAACCATGAACGTCCAACTATTCAAGCTGGATTTAGAAAAGGCAGAGGAACCAGAGATCAACTTTGCAACATTTGCTGGATCATCAAAAAAAGCAAGAGTTCCAGAAAAACATCTATTTCTGCTTTATTGACTATGCAAAAGCCTTTGAATGTGTGGATCACAACAAACTGTGGAAAGTTTTTAAAGAGATGGGAATACTAGACCACCTAAACTACCTCTTGAGAAACCTGTATGAAGGTTAGGAAGCAACAGTTAGAACTGGACAAGGAACAATAGCCTGGTTCCAAATAGGAAAAGGAGTACATCAAGGCTGTATATTGTCACCCCTCTTATTTAAATTATATGCAGAGTATATCATGGGAAATGCTGGGCTAGATGAAGCACAAGCTGGAATCAAGGTTGCTGGGAGAAGTATCAACAACCTCAGATATGCAGATGACTCCACCCTTATGGTAGAAAGCAAAGAATAACTAAAGAGCCTCTTGATGAAAGTGAAAGAAGAGAGTGAAAAAATTGGCTTAAAGCTCAACATTCAGAAAACTAAGAATGTGGCATCTGGTTCCATCACTTCATGGCACATAGATGAGGAAAAGTGGAAACAGTGAAAGATTTTATTTTGGGAGGTCCAAAATCATTGCAGGTGATGACTTCAGCCATGAAATTAAAAGTCACTTGCTCCTTGAGAGAACAGTTATGACCAACCTGGATAGCATATTGAAAAGCAGAGACATTACTTTGCCAACAAACATCTGTCTAGTCAAAGCTATGGTTTTTCCAGTAGTCATTATAGATGTGAGAGTTGGACTATAAAGAAAGCTGAGCACCAAAGAATTGATGCATTTGAACTGTGGTTACTGGGGTCCAGCCCCAGTTAGATCCAGGGTATCCGAAGCGTGGACAGCGAGGCAGGGAGATATATAGATTTAGAGAGAGATAAGGAAAGAATTTGCAGTTAAGAGAATAGAGGAGAGAAAGAGGCTTATATTCCTTGGTTTACACAGAAAGTCAATAAAATCTCGAGACAAGAGACATGCATCATTTACGTAGGCCGCAGGCGCCCTCCTGGTCTCCTGAGGGAGTGAAGACACAGGGCACCTTCCTGTTCAGGTCTTAGAAGCCCAGGAAAATAAGTAAACATGGCAGACCTCTGTGCTCCAGATGGGAATCAGCCTGAAAAGGAGAGTAAAAAAGAAAAGACGACACGGGGGAACCAGGCTTTCATGGAACTGGTCTGGGTCCTGGTCCATCTCTTTATTTTTCAGGGAAGCTTTTATACTTTAAGTTGTACATAGAGATAAATGTAAGAAGCAGAGTCATGCAGGGTCAGCTGCTCTGACCCTTATCTAAAGACAGAATGTTGTTAGCATACCTTTGTTCTTACAAGGGTCTTATGTTTGTTTACAATATCTTCTGATCTGAAGACTGATTAACATTTTATGGCCCCATCTTTCTTTCTGTTGATAAAGGTTAGTCAATCAGAAAACTTGTATTCCCTTAAGATCTACTTAGTCTTAAGATGGTGATAAAGTTAAATTCTTACATAGAAAGGATACAATGATTTATAACAAAGAAAGAGGAGTGCGTGATTTATGACAAACAGAAAATTCATTAACTCAAAAGTCTAGTATTGCTAACATCGAAACTACTATATTTCTTTTTCTATATTCCAATTATGTTGATTAACATACTCCCAGGTGCCTAAGGATATGGAGGCCTGGTGACAATCATTAACTCAGCAATGAAACCCTTCATCAACATGATTTTTATCTTTAGAAAAACCCTATGCTAACTAAGACTTTCAAAATACTCCAAACTCTCTGTGCTGTTTATGGTTGAGAGGTTGTAAACAATCATGTGCATAGTAGCAGGAGTGTGGATAATCCTGTCACACAAGCTAGTCTGCCAGCAGAGAGGTTTGACCTGAGACACTCCTTTTATATGCAGGATACTATTACCTGGAGCTCTAAGCTAATTTTCCAGATAAAAGTGGTCAGGGATAGCCCCTGTTAATGTCAGAAGAGTGTAGTATAACAGACAGATTTTGGTTTCAGGGGTAGATGCTCGAGCAGATCTAAGGGACCCTTTGAGTCTTGGTCCGCCTTGATCTCATGACCTTGTCATGGGTGGGGTCGGGGAGTCCCTCAAGTCCTTACCCACCTTTGCCCATCAGGGCTCTTCCTCATGACCTTTGCCATGGTGGGATCTCCGGTGCTGGCTCCTGGCATGTGGTGTTGGAGGAGACTCTTGAGAGTCCCTCGGACTTCACAGAGATCCAACCAGTCCATCCTAAAGGACATCAGTACTGAATGTTTGTTGGAAGGATTGATTTTGAAGCTGAAACCCCAATACTTTGACCACCTGAATCAAAGAATTCACTCATTGGAAAATACCCTGATGCCGGGAAAGATAGAAGGCACAAGTAGAAGGGGATGACAGAGGATGAGATGACTGGATGGCATAAGCGACTCAATGGACATGGGTTTGAGTAAACTCTGGGAGCTGGTGATGGACAAGGAGGCCTGGCGTGATGCAGTCCATGTGGTTGCAAAGAATTGGACACAACTGAGCAACTGAACTGAATTAAACTGATATTGAATCTTCCATGAAGTAAAAGTGATATTTCCACAATATGCAGGTGACAGTTAATGTTTATCAATGTAGTTTTTAATTTCTCAAATGTTTTAATATATATTTTTAGATCTATTCCTAGATACTTTAACATATTCATTCATAAATTATAGTTTACTACATTTTCTAAGGACTTGCCACTGTGCATACAACTGTCACTTTTTATATATGTTGATTTCAGCAATCTTTCTCATCACTTCTAGTACTTATATACCCTTTGGATTATAAGGTCAGTATTCAAAAATTAACAGAAGCTCTTGAAAATGCATACATCACTGATAATCAAAAGTAGGTGATTTTAAAAGAATGCCATTAACAGTTTAATGCTAACAAAAATAAATGTTTTAAGAAACTATACAAATTCCAAGAAGGACATACTATGAAAACTGAGTCAAGAAGAAACAGCAAATAAAAAAATGTACAAGAAGTAAGTACTGTATACTGGATTAGTAATTTTAAAACTTCCAGTAAAGAAAAGCCAAGTCTTCGCTGGCTTTTCTACCAGTTACTTAAGTAATTGTACCAAATGCTTTAAAAAATTAATATCAACACTTTATAAGCTGCTATAAAAACAGAAGAAGAGCAGTTTTTAGTTTATTCTGAGTCCCACAATACCCTGATACCAAAAGCCTAGCAAGGCATCACAGGAAAATTGCATACATTTCAGTACACACATACCAGTGCATCTGTCAACAAGATGCAAAAACACTCAAAACACATAATGCCATATCCACTATAATCAATTTGGATCTATACCATAAATGCAAGATTATCTTAACATTCTATGATGAATAAATATAATACCCCCAATAGCATAAAGGATAAAACCACACCATCATCTCAAAGGCAGAAAAAAAATTAGAGAAAAATCTAATACATGTTCATGATCAGACCCTGAGCCAAATAAGAAAAGGGATATCTTGCTCAAACTCATAAATGAGATCTATTGAAAACTTACAGGTAAGAGTGTTTCATGGCAAAAGACAATGCACATCCAAACAACAGAATATTATTCATCACTGAAAAGAAATGAGCTATTAAACCATGAAAAGGCATGGAGGAAAATTGAATGGAACTTATTAATTGAAAGAAGCTACTCTAAAAAGACTAAAAACTACTTCCAATTACATGACATTTTAGAAAAGGTGAAGCTACTGAGACACTGAATATTCTAGACAAACTTAGACACTGTATTTAGAAGCAGAAAATAATAGCAAATGAAGCAACTGACAAACAACTAATCTCAAAAATATACAAGCAACTTATACAGCTCAATTCCAGAAAAATAAACGACCCGATCAAAAAATGGGCCAAAGAACTAAACAGACATTTCTCCAAAGAAGACATACGGATGGCTAACAAACACATGAAAAGATGCTCAACGTCACTCATTATCAGAGAAATGCAAATCAAGACCACAATGAGATACCACTTCACACCAGTCAGAATGGCTGCGATCCAAAAGTCTGCAAGCAATAAATGCTGGAGAGGGTGTGGAGAAAAGGGAACCCTTTTACACTGTTGGTGGGAATGCAAACTAGTACAGCCACTATGGAGAACAGTGTGGAGATTCCTT
>SJYX01021013.1:300331-312571 GCA_006410675.1 Oreotragus oreotragus | reverse complement strand
TAAAAAAGGGAAAAAAAAAAAAAAAAAAAAAAAAAAGGACTCAGAAGAATCGACTGGTACTTCAAGAAAATTTAACTGAATAGGGACACCCCAGAAATTCTAGGACTTCAATTTAGAAAATGAATTTACTCTCAAGAGAGACAATGTGGACTCATTAAATCATGAACTCAGGGAGAAGAGACAATTCAGATGTCTGCCCTTACACCACAGACTTAAGACAGAAATCACATTAAGGTCTTGAAATTAGGACTGATAGATACCCTTTCAATTGGACCTAATGGGTCCAAGAAGACTACAGACATTGTCCCATGAAGCCTTTTATATCAAGTTTTTCCTTAAATTTAGACAGAGAGAATAACAAATTGTGGGCATAACTTTTGGCATATAATATGAAGCAGAATCAAATAAATAGGATATCTCAAAGCTTTTATTAAGTTACATTGGCCAGAGCATTATCATCCTGAATTAAAAGACATTGAGACTACTCAAGATATTAAAAGATTTCTACTCCTCTCTCCAGAGGTGGCCAAGGAGGATGATGAAAAAGCAAAGGACACCCAAAAGATAGGAAAAGTGCCAAATAAATTAACAGACTGAGGAAATGCATTCAGGGAGCAAAATACAGATTTCATAAAAGATAGAGAGATGGTAAAGAATCTGCCTGCAAGGCGGGAGACTAAGATTCGATTCCTGGGTTGAGAAGATCCCCTGGAGAAGAGAATGGCCACCTATTCCAGTATTTTTGCCTGGAGAATTGCATGGACAGAGAGCCTGGCAGGCTCGAGTCCATGGGATCGCAGAGTCAGACATGATTAAGTGAGTAGCACTTCCATTGTTTCAGAGAGATCTCAAAGACTCTGGGACCAGTCTAAGAGAATATCACAAAACTAGCCCACTGATTTCCAAATTACTGTGAACTACTTATGTTGAAGCTGAAACTCCCATACTTAGGCCACCTGATGTGAAGAACTGACTCATTGGAAAAGACCCTGATGGTTGGATGGCATCAATGACTCAATGGACATGAGTTAGAATAAACTCTGGGAGTTGGTGATGGACAGGGAGGCCTGGCATGCTGCAGTCCATGGGGTTGCAAAGAGTCGGACACAACTGAGCAACTGAACTGAACTGTGAGTTACTGTGTGCTAGTGGCTTCTGGGGGAGAAGGTAATGGCACCCCACTCCAGTACTCTTGCCTGGAAAATCCCATGGACGGAGGAGCCTGGTGGGCTGCAGTCCATGGGGTTGCACAGAGTCGGCCACGACTGAAGCGACTTAGCAGCAGCAGCAGCAGCAGCAGCAGCAGCAGCAGCAGCAGCAGCAGCAGCAGTGGCTTCTGGGTACCAGCTCTTTTTTGCATTACTAAATCGAAGTATTCCTGCAGTTATCCTCCCTCTATTTTGGATTTGGGGGAAGAATGTAGAACTAGCGTTTGATTTCCTATGTTTCTTGCTCAAGAGGATTGATTCACTTCTGGACTTGGGAAAGATCACTGAAAAGTTCATAAAGATACTGAGATGGATGATAATACAGCAAAAGTACAGCCATTTTAAACCACATTAGAGCAGTGGAACCATGTCATGAAAATACTTTGGGAACAAGTTTCCAGGCATAAGAAACATCAAGTACCCAGGTCCTGATATAAGGTTTAGAATCAAAAGCAAATGGAAGGACTTCCCTGGTGGTCTGGTGGTCAAGACTGCACCGACAATGCAAGGGGCAGATTTGGTCCATGGTCAGGGAACTAGATCCCACATGCACAACTAAGACCTGGAGCAGTCAATAATAATAATAACAATAATATATATATATGGAGACAAGCTTTGAAAACTCCCTGAGCACACAAGACCACTTTGTCATACACATACACACACCTTACATTAGTTTAGTTTGCAAGGCTAATTTAACCTGAGTCATTTCTTGTTACACCTCTGGAAATCATCAGCAAAGCAAACTGTTCCCTAAAGTTGATATGAGGTAACTACTGACCAGTTTCCTATCATTTAAAAAGACTCTAATATTAGAACCAATTGTTGAAAAATAAGCAGTCAATGCCTTCTCTTTTATAAGCTGCTTGATAAAAATATGCCCTTGAGACTCACCTTATGTTTGGGTTTGAATGCTCACAGTATTCTGTCTTCCTGGTGTGTGCATAACACATTTTTACTAATTATTACTTTGGTGATCCATTGGCTTTCAATCTATTATACAAGTTTTTGACAAAAGCAAGAAGAGCACAAAGTTCAATGTAGCTAGATCCAATTAGTCAAGAAAGAAGAAAAATTATAGAAGGGATGAAGACAGGGAAGAAATGGACCTTGGTACATAAGGTTATACGTGGGGCCTCGTTAGAGTTTCAGGTTTCACCTAAAGAGAAATGGATATTAATGGATATTAATAACAGGATATGACTTAGCAATTAAGATTCGCTTCCATTTTTGCTATGTAGTACTGGAGGTGTCAAGTGCAGAATCATCCTGCAACAATCCAGGCAAGGGATGAAGGTGGTAATGAATTGGGATTTTAGTGCTGGTCTGATGAGAAATGTTTAGATTTGGGGTTTATTTTGAAGGTTAAGTTTTCATGATTTGTTGGTCTGCTGATTTATTTGGAGTATTAGAATCATCAAGAACAGCAGCAAGTTTCTGGACTAAAGTGTGAGGTTGACAATAATGAAGGTGAAGATGATTGACTGCAGGAGGAGTTTTACTTTGCATATATGTATGTGGGTGTATGAAAAGTGAAAAAGTCAAAGTGTTAGTCACTCAGTCTTGTCTGACTCTTTGCAACACTATGGACTATAGCCTGTTAGGCTCCTCTGTCCATGGAATTCTCCAGACAGGAATACTGCAGTGGGTTGCCCTTTCCTTCTCCCGGGGATCTTTCTAACCCAGCAGTTGAACTTAGGTCTCTTGCGTTGCAGTTAGATTCTTTACTGAGTCACCAGAGAAGTCACGTGTGTATATGTACATACCTATTTTTGCGGGACAGAATGGTTTCAGAAATTTGCTTTTATACATAGCCAGTTTGAGCTGCTGGTTAGATACCCATGCAAGATATTAAGGGGGCTATTTTGCCTAATAGTTTGGAGTCCAGGGGAGATATCTAGATGTAAATATATGTTTCAGAGTTATTTGTCTTCAGATGCCATTTGAAACCATAAGATGGCATATGATTACCAATGAATAAAGCTGAAAGACTGAACCCTGGGGCATTCCAAGGCAAAATAAGATGAAAAGAAAAATGCCAACTAATTTCAGATTCAGCATAGTCATCTAGGACCAAAATAAAGACATTAGGGGGCTACAGACACTAACTGAAGAGAATGTTGTAAAGGGAAAATGGTAATTAACCAGATCAAAAGCTTTTACACACCAAGTAAGAATAAGGATAAGAAACTCACCACTGGATTTAATCGCACAGATGTAATTATCCGGTGACTTCCCATACTGATAATGTTGGCAAAATCCAGTTTCAGTAGGGTGATAAGGGAAGAAAATATGACTGAGTGATGGTTTGGTCAAAGGATAAAAGTGGCAAGGGAATTGAAGCTGTAACAAAGACTATACTTATAGTTACTTGCAATGAAATTTAATCTACCTAAGAAATAAAGGTAAGGTGCCTGGGACAGAGAAATACTGATATAATCACAGGAGTTTAGATTTTGTTAAAGTTGTAAATTTCTGTAAATGTAAGATAACAATATTGCTAAGCTAAAAGTGTTAATCCAAGAGGAGAATAGTTAAGGAGATATGACTACTAAATACAGTGTCATATCTTGAAAAGTGAAAGTGAAGTTGCTCAGTCATGTCTGACTCTTTGCGACTCCATGGACTGTGGACCACCAGGCTCCTCAGTCCATGGAATTCTCCAGGCAAGAGTACTGGAGTGGGTTGTCATTTCCTTCTCCAGGGGATCTTCCTGAGCTAGGGGTTGAAACTGGGTCTCCCACATTGCAGCCAGATGCTTTACCATCTGAGGGGTTCAAGTATTACATCAAAACTAAAGAAAAATGACAGAACTNCTGGAGTTTCAGCTTCAGCATCGGTCCTTCCAATAAATATTCAGGGTTGATTTCCTTTAGGATTGACTGGTTTGATCTCCTTGCATCTTCGCCAGTACCATAGTTAGAAAGCTTCAGTTCTTTGCTGCTCAGCCTTCTTTATGCCCACCTTGGTGAGATACAAACGTCTTTGAAACAGAGGAGCTAGGATTAGGAGATCACAAATAGCAGAGACTTCCAGCTTGAGTCAGAGACAGGGACTAAGGACGTTAACAAAGGGTGCCAGACTGGTGTTCAGAGAACCACGTGGGGCCAGCTCCACCTCTGGGTGCAAGATTCCACTTCATGGAGAGAACATGCAGCCCCAAGGTCTTTCCTCCAGGCCTGCTCTCCTTCCCCCACAGTTATGTAATTTCTGCAGAGACACAGCCTTCAGAGGAGGAGGATGAAGGAAGATATTCTGAGAAGGAATAATCAGCCCTGCTGGAGACATTGAACTTAGAATTAAATGAGTATTTAACTCATTAAAGACTGAATGAGGCCAAAAGAGGCTGAGAGAACTTTAATTGCCAAATACAAAACTTTTTCTTTTGCCATCCCTGAGCACATGAAATTGAAGGTAAGATGAGATCCATTAAAAATAATAGAGATAATGTGTTTTAAAAATATATGTAAGAGTAGCATAAACTTAAGCTTGTATGTGTGTTAAGTTGCATCAGTCGTGTCTGACTCTTTGCGACCCTAGGGACTGTAGCCCACCAGGCTCCTCTGTCCATGGGATTCTCCAGGCAAGAATACTAGAGTGGGTTGCCCTGCCCTCCTCCAGGGGCTCTTCCTGACCCAGGGATTGAACCCACATCCCTTATGTCTCCTGCATTGCAGGTGGGTTCTTTACCACTAGTGTTACCTGAGAAGCCCTAAACTTAAGCTTATGTCTTCTCTTTCCCTACCACCGTCAGCTCCATATGATGCCTTAAGAAAATATTTAATGAGTACAAATTAATATGAATGAGTAATATTCAGTAATACTAGTATTAATGGATATAAGCCTGGAACTGCAGATTGCACAGGGAGAAAGTTCCTCTAAGTTTTGGAAACTTGGTAATCACTGTCTTTAAGCAGGGGCCAGTGCTCTTTCTGCTGTTAGGTATTCTGAATGTCTAGCATGTCCCCAGCTCCAGCCCTTCTTGTCAGGGAACCCTTCCCTGTTGTACTCTCACAGACTTGAGTCCCTGGAGTAGAAGGCCTTGCATATCCTTTGAGCCTCTGCCTTTCAGCAAACATGCCACTGATTGGGGATAACTCCATTCTCTTTGGTTCTTTGTGCATCATGGGGATACACTTTATTATCTTAACACTTGAAAATTTCCCTTGGTTGCTTTGTGTAGGAAAACATTGAGTGTAAATACTGAGGTGTGTGGGTTAGACAAGGCAACAGAAGAGCTAGGTGGCTGGCTCTGTACCTGGACTGAGTGGGAAGGTGGGGTGAGGGGTGAGGGCATGGGGGAGCCAGCAGTGGAGTGAGGAAGGACTTTATTTATTTTTTTAAAGTGATGAGATGAGTGTGTACTTTATTTTTCACCTTTTGGCTGTGCTGCACAGCTTGTGGGAGTTTAGCTCCCAGACCAGGAATCAAACCCATGCCCCCAGCATTGGAAGTGCAGAGTCTTTACCACCAGGCCACCAGGGAGGTCCCACAAAGGACTGCAAAGAACAAGTATGTGTGTCTTGTGTCTACAGATTGCCGTGTTCACAATGGCTTTTGCGACTGTTTTTGCCCTTGTGTGTTGCTCTTATGTGTTTGTTTGCTCTTATGTGAAAGCCATGAAAAGTGGCCAACATCTCTGCATATCTGAATTGGAAGATGAGAAAACTATACAAAGCCAGAAGGAAGTCTGCAGGTGTCATTAGAATATAAGGAACTCAGGAACTAACAGACATTTAGGGGACAGCATTGAACCTTCCACAAATGATGGGATGAGGGTTTCTAGACAATCTGATCTGGATTATAGACCGATGTCTGGATTACATTAATTGGATGCCTTGGCCAGACTTGGTCCCTCTTCCTCCTGTCTCTTCCTCAATCTCAGTGAGCTCTTGTTTCCAAAGTCTATCAAGTGTCCATTCCTTAGGTGGAGCTGTTTTCCATTCTCTTCAGAAAACATGGAGGGAAGGAGGAGGACCTACATTCTCTATTTGGGTTTCTCATTTCCAGGGTGGAGCCGCTGGCTGGTTCAAAGGAGGATACGTGAGAAACAGAAGTCTCCACACAAGTCCATATCAAAATCACGTTGTATTGATTTAGCCGTGAAGATGTTATGTGTGCAAATATTGAAAGAAGTCTCTCATTGAAGGGCTGAGAGGTGTGATTTAAAACTGGCTATCCTTTCCTCATTGAATATATATTTCTGGTGCACACTCTCACCAATTGCTCAGGACCAAGATCAGTGAAGTTTCAGTTTTATATGCAACAAAACGCAGCTGTTTCTGTGACTCTCACGAACCTCTGAGGCTAATATGTCATAGTCCACAAAACTTCCACCATGGCACACTGCATCTAGTGGTCTTTGGTGACACTATGCTGTAGTATGGATTAAAAAAAAAATCCTCCAATTTAAATACCTTAGAAAAATAAGGAGCTCTTTTTCTGAATTATGTAACTGAATGGTCCTGGGATAGAGTCCTGCCTCAGGTATGCCTGGATCCAGGAACTAAGATTACATTGATTTGAGTTAGTTAGTTTGTTATAGTCTTAGAACATACGTTAGAAATCCTGTTAGAATATTCCCCTTTTCTCCCATTTGTTTATGTATATATCTTCCTGTTTCTGAACTGTCTACCGACACTTTGTCTATCATGTGTGAATACTCTCTCTCTCCCTTCCTCCCCTTTCCTCTTTCTCTCTCTTCTTGGTGGAATTACTCAGGAGCCTACTCACAGATATGTGAATTGCACAGCTGGCCCAGCTGGTTTACAGTCTGAAATAAGTTAATTCCCACTAAAATGCAACAGATATTTATGCTGGTGCATACAGATGCTAGCAGAAAGCTGTCCTCCTGGGAGTTGTGCAACTGTAGAGAAAAACGAAGAAAGGAGAAGATAAGACAGACAGAGCACTTTATTAGTCAAATGCAGCTTTGAGCCTTGTGGTCTCATAAATGAGTTTCTCATGGCAGATAAAGAAAACCTGTCACTTAAATAACCAAAGCAGTTAGCACTTGCAAAAACACTCATCCAGTTGGTCAGAAATGTGAGGCTTAGAGCCTGCCTGTTTTGGTTTTGATTTCCAAGAGATACAAGTTGAAAATGTTAAAAATTTCATCTGGCTAACGTTCCAGGAAAAAGAAACCCCAAATGAAGCTTCCATTATAATATTTTCCTTTTGATTTTTAATTTCAGCAGACATCATATACACAGTGTTTAAAGTGTATATGGTACAATTTGAAACAAACAGTAGTATACCCAACCTCTAGATAAAGACACAGAATGTTACTAAATAACTTAAGAAACATATTATATGTCTCTTGCCAAGAATATTCCCCACTTTCTCTGCTGAAAGGTAACTGCTGTCCTCTACTTTGCTTTTCTTCACTGTTGTATCATCTATGGATACATCCATAACCAATATATTATTCAATCAGCAATGGCACCCCACTCCAGTACTCTTGCCTGGAAAATCCCATGGACGGAGGAGCCTGGTGGGTTGCAGTTCATGGGGTTGCAAAGAGTCGGACATGACTGAGTGACTTCCCTTTCACTTTTCACTCTCATGCATTGGAGAAGGAAATGGCAACCCACTCCAGTGTTCTTGCCTGGAGAATCCCAGGGACAGAGGAGCCTGGTAGACTGCCATTTCTGGGGTCGCACAGAGTTGGACACGACTGAAGTGACTTAGCAGCAGTAGCAGCCATTTATGAACTTTAACTAAATTGAAATAATACTGAATATGTTCTTTTTTTATTTTTTATTTTTATTTATTTATTATTATTATTATTATTAGCCCAACTTTTCCTTCTTTTATTTAATTACCATATTGGAATAATATTTTCCAGTTTAGATACACAGCATTTTTTTTTTTTAACTTTATTTTACTTTACAGTACTGTATTGGATTTGGCATACATTGACATGAATCCGCCACGGGTGTACAGGAACTATTTTGCTCAACATTGATTTGAGATTCGCCTATGTTGCTGTCAGTAGCTGCAGGTCCTTCATTTTCCACTCCTGTATAGTAGCCCATTGTCTTAATGTACAACAAGATATCCATTCCATTGCTGGATATTTTGTCATTTGAGAAAATGCTACTGTGAACAGAAAGAAGTCTGGAAGCAAGTATACCCAAATTAAACTAGTTATCTTGGTGTGATGGGACTATGAGTTATCTTTATTTTCTGCTTTCTTAAATACTTTTCTGAATCACTTTCTTTTTAAAAAAATGTTTGGCATATATTATTTCTGCACCTAAATATTATTTTCATTAAAAATTATGTTGAATGTCTTCAGACCAGCACCAAAATATGCTGATCCAACTTAAGAAAAATCTCTGAGGCATGGCTATCTATGCTCCATTTATCTTTGAAATTATCTTAAATGGATCCTTAAGGCTACTCTTGACCTTGATAAATCCCAGAAGATTCTTGACACATTTAGGATTTAGGATTAGTGGTATAATTCCTCTTCTTCCCCACTCCCATTTCTCTTATTATGTGAGCCAACTTGTCAACTGTAACTATTGCTAGAGAGTGGCTACAAGCGCAGCAATATCATTCACCAGTGCCAGTACTTCTGGAATGCGCCAGAAGAAACATGGTATTCAGTGTCAGTGTTCGCTGCCCAGTCGTATCCGACTCTTTGCAATGCCACAGACTGTGGACCACCAGGCTCCTCAGTCCATGGAATTCTCCAGGCAAGAGTACTGGAGTGGGTTGTCATTTCCTTCTCCAGGGGATCTTCCTGAGCTAGGGGTTGAAACTGGGTCTCCCACATTGCAGCCAGATGCTTTACCATCTGAGGGGTTCAAGTATTACATCAAAACTAAAGAAAAATGACAGAACTGAGACACAACTATGTTAGAGCATCTCCTGTGGAGGTACGGGTCAGCAGTGGACTGCCAGAGGGAAAGGAGCTCTGGGTGCAGCAGACTTGGGTATGACATAAGCCCTCTTGGAGGAGGTCACCATTAACCCCACCATAGAGCTGCCAGAACTTACACAGGACTGGGAAATAGACTCTTGGAGGGCACAAACAGAACGTTCTGTGCACCAGGACCCAGGAGAAAGGAGCAATGACCCCACAAGAGACTGACCCATACTTGCCTGTGAGTGTCCAGGAGTCTCTGGTGGAGGCGTGGGTAGGTGGTGGCCTGCTGCACGGTTGGGGGCACTGAGTGCAGCAGTGCATGCACAGGACCTTTTGAAGGAGGTCATCGTTATTTTCATTACCTCCACCATAGTTGGGCCCCAGGTAAATAACAGGAAGGGAACACAGCTCCACCCATCAACAGAAAACTGGATTAAATATTCACTGAGCATGCCCCCACTCATCAGAACAAGACCCAGTTTCCCCCTCAGTCAGTCTCTCCCATCAGAAAACTTCCATTACGAAGCTCTCATCAGGAAGCTTCCATAAGCCTCTTATCCTTCTCCATCAGAGGACAGACAGAATGAAAACCACAGTCACAGAAAACTAGCCAATCCGATCACATGGACAACAGCCTTGTATAACTCAATGAGCCATGCCTTGCAGAGCCACCCAAGACAGACGAGTTGTGGTGGAGAGTTCTGACAAAATGTGGTCCACTGGAGAAGGGAATGGCAAACCACTTCAATATTCTTGCCTTGAGAACCCCATGAACAGTATGAAAAGGCAAAAAGGTATGACACTGAAAGATGAACTCCCCAGGTCAGTAGGTGCCCAATATGCTCCTGGAGAAGAGTGGAGAAATTATTTCAGAAAGAATTAAGAGACAGAGCCAAAGTAAAAACAACACCCTGTTGTGGTTGTGATTGGTGATTGGAAGTAAAGTCAAATACTGTAAAGAACAATACTGCGTAGGAACCTGGAATGATAGGTCCATGAATCAAGGCAAATTGGAAGTGGTGAAACAGGAGATGACAAGACTGACATTGACATTTTAGGAATCAGCAAACTAAAATGACTGTAATGGGTGAATTTAACTCAGATGACCATTATATCTACTACTGCAGGCAGGAAGCCCTTAGAAGAAATGGAGTAGCCATCATAGTCAACAAAAGAATCTGAAATGCAATACTTGAATGCAATCTCAAAAATGACAGAATTATCTCTTTTTGTTTCCAAGGCAAACTATTAAATATCATGGTAATCCAAGTCTATGCCCCAACCAGTAATGCTGAGGAAGATGAAGTTGAATGGTTCTATTAAGACCTACAAGACCTTTTAGAACTAACCCCCAAAAGATGACCTTTTCATTATAGGGGACTGAAATGCAAAAGTAGGAAGTCAAGAACCACCTGGAGTAACAGGTAAACTTGGCCTTGGAGTACAGAATGAAGCAGGGCAAAGGTTAAATAGACTTTTGCCAAGAGAACACACTGGTTATAGCAAACACCCTCTTCCAACAACACAAAAGAAGACTCTACACATGGGCATCACCAGATAGTCAATACCAAAATCAGACTGATTATATTCTTTGCAGCCAAAGATGGAGAAACTCTGTACAGTCAGCAAAACAAAATAGGGAGCTGACTGTGACTCAGATCATGAGCTCCTTATTGCCAAATTCAGACTTAAACTGAAGAAAGTAGGGAAAACCACTAGACCATTCAGGTATAACCTAAAGCAAATTCCTTACGATTATACAGTGGAAGTGAGAAATAGATTCAAGGGATTAGGTCTGTTAGAGTGCCTGATGAACTATGGACAGAGGTTCCTGACATTGTGCAGGAGACAGGGATCAAGACCATCACCAAGAACAAAGAAATGCAAAAAAGCAAAATGGCTGCCTGAGGATGCCTTACAAATAGCTGGGAAAAAAAGAGAAGAGGAAAACAAAAGAGAAAAGGAAAGATATACCCATTTGAATGCAGAGTTTCAAATAATAGCAAGGAGAGATAAGAATGCCTTCCTTGGTGATCAATTTAAAAAAAATAGAGGGAAAAAACAGAATGGGAAAGACTAGAGACCTCTTCAAGAAAATTAGAGATACCAAGGGACATTTCATGCAAAGATGGGCACGATAAAGGACAGAAATGGTATGGACCTAACAGAAGCAGAAGATATTAAGAAGAGGTGGCAAGAATACACAGAGAAACTATACAAAAGATCTTTTTCTATACATGTAGATCTTCTTCATGACCCAGATAATCATGATGGAATCCTGGATTGCGAAGTCAAGAGGGCCTGAGAGAAAATCACTACAAAAAAAGCCAGTGGAGGTGATGGACTTCCAGTTGAACTCTTTCAAATCCTAAAAGAGGATGTTGTGAAAGAAATGCTGACCTCAACATGCCAGCAAATTTGGAAAACTCAGCAGTGGCCACAGGACTGGAAAAGGTCAGTTTTCATTCCAATCCCAAAGAAAGGCAATGCCAAAGAATGCTCAAACTACCACACAATTGCACTCATCTTGCACATGAGTAAAGTAATGCTCAAAATTCTCCAAGCCAGGCTTCAACAATACATGAACCGCGAACTTCCAGATGTTCAAGCTGGTTTTTTGAAAAGGCAGAGGAATCAGAGATCAAACTAACATCTGTTGGATTATCAAAAAAGCAAGAGAGTTCCAGAAAAACATCTATTTCTGCTTTATTGACTATAGAAAAGCCTTTGATTTTTTGGATTTCAACAAACTGTGAAAAATTCTGAAAGAGATGGGAATACCAGATTACTTGACCTGTCTCTTAAGAAATCTATATGCAGGTCAGGAAGCAACAGTTAGAACTGGACATGGAATAACAGACTGGTTCCACATAGGGAAAAGAGTACGTTCTGGCTTTATACTGTCACCCTGCTTATTAAATTATATGCAGAGTACATTATGAGAAACATTGGGCTAGAGGAAGCATAAGCTGGAATCAAGATTTCTGGGAGAAATATCAATAACCTCAGATATACAGATGATTTGCTTTCTGCCCACTCTAGGGCAGAAAGCAAATAAGAACTAAAGAGCCACTTGATGAAAATGAAAAAGAAGAGTGAAAAAACTAGCTTACAGCTCAACATTCAGAAAACTAAGATCATGGCATCTGGTCCCAT
>SJYX01021013.1:210110-231551 GCA_006410675.1 Oreotragus oreotragus | reverse complement strand
CTGCCTCTTGAGAAATCTGTATGCAGGTCAGGAAGCAACAGTTAGAACTGGACATGGAACAACAGACTGCTTCTAAATAGGAAAAGGAGTACGTCAAGGCTGTATATTGTCACCCTACTTATTGAACTTCTATGCGGAGTACATCATGAGAAATGCTGGGCTGGAGGAAGCACAGAATGGAATCAAGATTTCCGGGAGAAATATCAATAACCTCAGATATGCAGATGACACCACCCTTATGACAGAAAGTGAACAAGAACTAAAGTCTCTTGATGAAAGTGAAAGAGGAGAGTGAAAAAGTTGGCTTAAAGCTCAACATTCAGAAAACTAAGATCATGGCATCCAGTCCCATCACTTCATGAGAAATAGATGGGGAAACAGTGGAAAGAGTGGCTGACTTTATTTTTCTGGGCTCCAAAATCACTGCAGATGGTGACTGCAGCCATGAAATTAGAAGATGCTTACTCCTTGGAATAATAGTCATGACAAACCTGGACAGCATATTCAAAAGCAGAGACATTACTTTGCCAGCAAAGGTCCATCTAGTCAAGGCTATGGTTTTTCTTGTGGTCATGCATGGATGTGAGAGTTGGACTGTGAAGAAAGCTGAGTGCAAAAGAATTGATTTTTTTGAACTGTGGTGTTGGAGAAGACTCTTGAAAGTCCCTTGGACTGCAAGGAGATCCAACCAGTCCATCCTAAAAGAGATCAATCTTGGGTGTTCATTGGAAGGACTGATGCTGAGGCTGAAATTCCAATACTTTGGCCACCTCTTGTGAAGAGCTGACTCATTGGTAAAGACCTTGATGCTGGAAAAGATTGAAGGCGGGAGGAGAGGGGGACAACAGAGTATGAGATGGTTGAATGGCATCACCGACACAATGGACATGGGTTTGGGTGGACTCCGGGAGTTGGTGATGGACAGGGAGGCCTAATGTGTTGCAGTTCATGGGGTCTCCAAGAGTTGGAGACAACTGAGCGACTGACTGAACTGAACAATGTTTTCTACAATAACATTTAAGCCATTTAATGTACCTAATTAACTTGTGACTTTTGGCAAACAGGGTAAAACACAGAACTTTATCAAGTGTGCTTTTGCCTTTGGCTGGATTTAAGAAAACAAAGGTGAGACCAGAATAGAACTCACTAGTTAGCAAGGAGTAAAAGAGGAATAAGGCAGTGCATACGACTTGCAGAGTTGAAAACCTGGAAGTTCTTGAAAGACTCAAACTTTTAATTAACCCAGAGCAAAGACCAAATTAAGGTACATGTTCATGTCCCTATGGGAAAGTAGGGTGTTCCTATGAAAATTTTCATCAAGTCAAATTAGCAATAAAGTGAAGAAGCAATTTCTGTACTGTAGGACATGATGCTGGCGGATGAACAAAATAAACTGTGACAAAGCACAGATACTCATGGGAAGTTCAAGGCTCTGACAGCTTGATGCTGAGATGTGGAGCGTGGTACCCAGGATAGGGGCTTGGTTGGCTTCTTTGAGTGTGTACTGCCTCTGCAACAGCTCACTGCCAAACACAGGTGCAAAGCTAGTTTGCCTTTTCATCTTTTTATGTAAAAGCTAAAATCCTCTTCAGATTTTTTGGTTAATGAAAACAGAAACCCATATAAAAAACATGTCTTTTTTAAAAGTGAAGTGGCCTAAGGCAAACTTTCCAAAAGAAGCGGATACCTATAATGTCATCTGCTCTTGGTTCATAAGTCCAAATAAATTATGGTAGCTACAGATAAATCATTTCAGTTGAACAAAATAGGGCACAGAAAACAGACCTAGACTGGCCTCAGAGTGAAGTCTAATAAACTTAATATAACATCACATAAGGGCAAGTCAGGGACTTCCTTGCTGGTCCAGTGGTTAAGACTTCATGTTCCCAATGTCGGGGAAGGCAATGGCACCCCACCCCAGTACTCTTGCCTGGAAAATCCAATGGACGGAGTAGCCTGGTGGGCTGCAGTCCATGGGGTCACTAACAGTCGGACAGACTGAGCGACTTCACTTTCACTTTTGTCTTTCATGCGTTGGAGAAGGAAATGGCAACCCACTCCAGTGTTCTTGCCTGGAGAATCCCAGGGATGGGGGAGCCTGTTGGGCTGCCGTCTATGGGGTCACACAGAGTCGGACACAACTGAAGTGACTTAGCAGCAGCAGCAGCTCCCAATGTAGGGGGCCCAGCTTCAATCCCTGATCAGGAAATTAGATCCCATATACCACAACTAAGAGTTTGCATGCCCCAACTAAAGATCCTGTATGTCCCAACTTTGAAAGATCCCACACACCATAACTTAGGAACTCGTATGCTACAACTTCAGACAGAAGCGGTATGGACCTAACAGAAGCAGCAGATATTAAGAAGAGGTGTCAAGAATACACAGAAGAACTATACAAAAAAAGATCTTCATGACCTAGATAATCACCATGATGTGATCACTCACCTAGAGCCAGATATCTGGGACTGTGAAGTTGAGTGGGACTTAGGAAGCATCACTACAAACAAAGCTAGTGGAGGTGATGGAATTCCAGTTGAGCTATTTCAAATCCTAAAAGATGATGCTGTGAAAGTGTTGCAGTCAATATGCCAGCAAATTTGGAAAACTCAACAGGGGCCACAGGACTGGAAAAATTCAGTTTTCACTCCAATCCCCAAGAAAGGCAATGCCAAAGAATGCTCAAATTACCACACAGTTGCACTCATCTCACATGCTGGTAAAGTAATGCTCAAAATAATGCTCAAAATTCTCCAAGCCAGCCCTCAACAGCACATGAACCATGAACTTCCAGCTGTTCAAGTTGGATTTAGAAAAGGCAGAGGAACCAGAGATCAAATTGCCAATGTCCGTTAATTATCTTATGGACCAAATAAACTAAGAGGCCAAGCTCATGTTCATGGGTGGAGATCATTCCTTCCCCTAGGAAAGCACGGTGATTGTATAGCAATATAGTGATGCATAATCACCAAAAAGCAAGAGGAAAATAACACAACAGTACAAAAAACAATATCCACAGTTTTGGTCACAAACATCTGTGTGTGTGTGTGTGCTCAGTCATGTCCAGCTCCTTGCAGCCCCATGGACTGTAGCCCACCAGCCTCCTCAGTCCATGGGATTTGCCAGGCAAGAATGCTGGAGCAGGTTGCCATTTCCTATTCCAGGGGATCTTCCCAACCCAGGGACTGAACCTACATCTCTTGCAACTCCTGCATTGGCAGGCAGATACTTTATTACTGAGCCACCAGGGTAGCTGAATCGCAAACATCATTTTTACAGAGAGTAAAGATTGCCAACCCCTCCCCAAGAAAAATGTGCCAAAAATACAATCTAGTCATGACATATCAGATTCATATTTGAGAAGATATTAATAATCTTTATTGGGCTTCCTTAGGGCTCAGTGTTAAAGAATCCACCTGCCAAGCTGGAGACTGGGCTGTGATCCTTGGGATGGGAAGATCTCCTAGAGAAGGAAATGGCAACCCACTCCAGTATTCTTGCTGGGAAATCTCACAGACAGAGTAACCTGGTGGGCTTCAGTCCATGGGGTCTCGAAGTGTCAGGCTCAACAGAGTTACTGAACACACACACACATTTAATCTCTATCGATCAATTCAATTCAGTCTCTCAGTCATGTCTGACTCTTTGCAACCCCATGAACTGCAGCACCCCAGGCTTCTCATCCATCACCAATTCCCAGAGGTTACCCAAACCCATGCCCATTGAGTCGGTGATGTCATCCAACTATCTCATCCGATGTCGTCCCCTTCTCCTCCTGCCATCCATCTTTCCCAGCATCAGGGTATTTTCAAATGAGTCAAATCCTTGCATCAGGGGGCCAAAGTATTGTAGTTTCAGCTTCAACATCAGTCTTTCCAATGAACAGCCAGGACTGATCTCCTTTAGGATGGACTGGTTGGATCTCCTTGCAGTCCAAGGGACTCTCAAGAGTCTTAATCTCTATAACAGTCCAAATTGAGCTTTTAAAAGTTGGTGGCACATGAACACACAAACACATACACACACACACTTATTCTGTATTCTAATTCCTACATACTCAAGGTTAATAGTGGAATAAGAGCTCGATATCCACAATTAATACTACTATTCAGAAATGAGTTGTGAGTGGTGTATAGTCATCAGTGACCCATAGTAATTCTGGAATTCTGTTGGCCAGGTTTTTCAAGGAACATAAGATATTTCTTGATTATGAGATAACTTTGCTTCCTGGATATTCTCCAATCCTGTCTCTTATACACATCTAGATGTGTATAAGAGACAGTCAGTAATATGTGAACCATGAACTTCCAGATGCTCAAGCTGGTTTTAGAAAAGGCAGAGGAACCAGAGATCAAATTGCCAACATCTGCTGGATCATCAAAAGAGAAAGAGTTCCAGAAAAATGTGTATTTCTGCTTTATTGACTATGCCAGAGCCTTTGACTGTGTGGATCACAACAAACTGTGGAAAATTCTTAAAGAGATGGGAATACCAGACCACCTGACTGCCTCTTGAGAAATCTGTATGCAGGNGGGACTTCCTTGCTGGTCCAGTGGTTAAGACTTCATGTTCCCAATGTCGGGGAAGGCAATGGCACCCCACCCCAGTACTCTTGCCTGGAAAATCCAATGGACGGAGTAGCCTGGTGGGCTGCAGTCCATGGGGTCACTAACAGTCGGACAGACTGAGCGACTTCACTTTCACTTTTGTCTTTCATGCGTTGGAGAAGGAAATGGCAACCCACTCCAGTGTTCTTGCCTGGAGAATCCCAGGGATGGGGGAGCCTGTTGGGCTGCCGTCTATGGGGTCACACAGAGTCGGACACAACTGAAGTGACTTAGCAGCAGCAGCAGCTCCCAATGTAGGGGGCCCAGCTTCAATCCCTGATCAGGAAATTAGATCCCATATACCACAACTAAGAGTTTGCATGCCCCAACTAAAGATCCTGTATGTCCCAACTTTGAAAGATCCCACACACCATAACTTAGGAACTCGTATGCTACAACTTCAGACAGAAGCGGTATGGACCTAACAGAAGCAGCAGATATTAAGAAGAGGTGTCAAGAATACACAGAAGAACTATACAAAAAAAGATCTTCATGACCTAGATAATCACCATGATGTGATCACTCACCTAGAGCCAGATATCTGGGACTGTGAAGTTGAGTGGGACTTAGGAAGCATCACTACAAACAAAGCTAGTGGAGGTGATGGAATTCCAGTTGAGCTATTTCAAATCCTAAAAGATGATGCTGTGAAAGTGTTGCAGTCAATATGCCAGCAAATTTGGAAAACTCAACAGGGGCCACAGGACTGGAAAAATTCAGTTTTCACTCCAATCCCCAAGAAAGGCAATGCCAAAGAATGCTCAAATTACCACACAGTTGCACTCATCTCACATGCTGGTAAAGTAATGCTCAAAATAATGCTCAAAATTCTCCAAGCCAGCCCTCAACAGCACATGAACCATGAACTTCCAGCTATTCAAGTTGGATTTAGAAAAGGCAGAGGAACCAGAGATCAAATTGCCAATGTCCATTAATTATCTTATGGACCAAATAAACTAGGAGGCCAAGCTCATGTTCATGGGTGGAGATCATTCCTTCCCCTAGGAAAGCACGGTGATTGTATAGCAATATAGTGATGCATAATCACCAAAAAGCAAGAGGAAAATAACACAACGGTACAAAGAACAATATCCACAGTTTTGGTCACAAACATCTGTGTGTGTGTGTGTGCTCAGTCATGTCCAGCTCCTTGCAGCCCCATGGACTGTAGCCCACCAGCCTCCTCTGTCCATGGGATTTGCCAGGCAAGAATGCTGGAGCAGGTTGCCATTTCCTATTTCAGGGGATCTTCCCAACCCAGGGACTGAACCTACATCTCTTGCAACTCCTGCATTGGCAGGCAGATACTTTATTACTGAGCCACCAGGGTAGCTGAATCGCAAACATCATTTTTACAGAGAGTAAAGATTGCCAACCCCTCCCCAAGAAAAATGTGCCAAAAATACAATCTAGTCATGACATATCAGATTCATATTTGAGAAGATATAAATAATCTTTATTGGGCTTCCTTAGGGCTCAGTGTTAAAGAATCCACCTGCCAAGCTGGAGACTGGGGTGTGATCCTTGGGATGGGAAGATCTCCTGGAGAAGGAAATGGCAATCCACTCCAGTATTCTTGCTGGGAAATCTCACAGACAGAGTAACCTGGTGGGCTTCAGTCCATGGGGTCTCGAAGAGTCAGGCTCTACAGAGTTACTGAGCACACACACACATTTAATCTCTATCGATCAATTCAATTCAGTCTCTCAGTTGTGTCCGACTCTTTGCGACCCCATGAACTGCAGCACCCTAGGCTTCTCGTCCATCACCAATTCCCAGAGTTTACCCAAACCCATGTCCATTGAGTCGGTGATGCCATCCAACTATCTCATCCTCTGTTGTCCCCTTCTCCTCCTGCCATCCATCTTTCCCAGCGCCAGGGTATTTTCAAATGAGTCAATTGCATCAGGGGGACAAAGTATTGGAGTTTCAGCTTCAACATCAGTCTTTCCAATGAACAGCCAGGACTGATCTCCTTTAGGATGGACTGGTTGGATCTCCTTGCAGTCCAAGGGACTCTCAAGAGTCTTAATCTCTATAACAGTCCAAATTGAGCTTTTAAAAGTTGGTGGCACATGAACACACAAACACATACACACACACACTTATTCTGTATTCTAATTCCTACATACTCAAGGTTAATAGTGGAATAAGAGCTCGATATCCACAATTAATACTACTATTCAGAAATGAGTTGTGAGTGGTGTATAGTCATCAGTGACTCATAGTAATTCTGGAATTCTGTTGGTCAGGTTTTTCAAGGAACATAAAATATTTCTTGATTATGAGATAATTTTGCTTCCTGGATATTCTCCAATCTGTTCTTCTTAGTGGCCCTCAGCTCTACTTCTCGACAATTATTATTTATTATATGAGCAAACTTTGTTAACTCTGAAGAGAGCATTGAAGAACGTATTTCTTTGTGCTTAAATAGCTTGCCCACTAGTTCCAGAAGTTATACATCTATGCAAAGCCATTATACATCTCAAATAGTCACCATCTCTTTTAATCCATGTTGGTGGTTCTTTCAACAGTGCATTTCTCTTAATAACATTATTTTTCATTTGTTTGATTCCAGTCATTTTCATGTTCAAACCAACACACAGAGCTTTCTGAGGCAGCCCCTGGCCCCTTTCTTCTGTCTTGTCCTTATTTTTCAAGATTAATCTTACTTATGCATTATTTGGTTGCTCAGGATTTTAGTTGTGGCATCGGTTCAGTTCAGTCACTCAGTCATGTGCAACTGTTTGCTACCCCATGGACTGCAGCATGCCAGGCCTCCCTGTCCATCACCAACCCCCAGAGTTTACCCAAATTCATGTCCATTGAGTCAGTGATGCCATTCAACCATCTCATCCTCTGTCATCCCCTTCTCCTCCTGTCTTTAATCTTTCCCAGCATCAAGGTCTTTTCCAGTGAGTCAGTTCTTCACATCAGGTGGACAAGGTATTGGAGTTTCAGCTTCAGCATCAGTCCTTCCAATGAATATTCAGGACTCATTTCCTTTAGGATGGACTGGTTGGATCTCCTTGCAGTCCGAGGGACTCTGAAGAGTCTTCTCCAACACCACAGTTCAAAAGCATCAATTGTTCTGCGCTCAGCTTTCTTTGTAGTCCAACTCTCATATCCATACATGACTACTGGAAAAACCATAGCTTTGAGTAGATGGACCTTTGTTGGCAAAGTAATGTCTCTGCTTTTTAATATGCTGTCTAGATTGGTCATAGTTTTTCTTTCAAGGAGCAAGCGTCTTTTAATTTCATGGCTGAAGTCATCATCTGCAGTGATTTTGGAGCCCCCCAAAATAAAGTCTATCACTGTTTCCATTGTTTTCCCATCTATTTGCCATGAAGTGATGGGACCAGATGCCATGATCTTCGCTTTGTGAATGTTGAGCTTTAAGCCAACTTTTTCACTCTCTTCTTTCACTTTCATCAAGAGGCTCTTTAGTTCGTCTTCACTTTCTGCCATAATGGTAGTGTCATCTTCATATCTGAGATATATGAGAAGTATTTCTCCCAGAAATCTTGATTCCAGCTGTGCTTTATCCAGTCCAGCATTTCTCATGATGTACTCTGCATATAAGTAAAATAAGCAGGGTGACAATATACAGCCTTGATGTAGTCCTTTCCCAATTTGGAACCAGTCTGTTGTTCCATGTCCAGTTCTAACTGTTGCATCTTGATCTGATACAGATTTATCAGAAGGCAGGTCAGGTGGTCTGGTATTCCCATCACTTTAAGCATTTTCCACAGTTTGTTGTGATCCACACAGTCAAAGGCTTTGGCTTAGTCAATAGAGCAGGAGTAGGTGTTTTTCAGGAACACTCTTGCTTTTACGATGATCCAACGGATGTTGGCAATTTGTTCTCTGGTTTCTGTGCCTTTTCTAAATCTAGCTTGAACATCTGGAAGTTCACGATTCACATACTGTTGAAGTCTGGATTGGAGAATTTTCAGCATTACTCTGCTAGCATGTGAAATGAGTGCAGTTTTGGTAGTTTGAGCATTCTTTGGCAAACTGACCTTTTCCAGCTATGAAAAGAAGAGAAACGAAAGGCAAAGGAGAAAAGGAAAGATATGCCCATTTGAACACAGAGTTCCAAAAAATAGCAAGGAGAGATAAGAAAGCCTTCCTTGGTGATCAATGCAAAGAAATAGAGGAAAACAATAGAATGGGAAAGACTAGAGATCTCTTCAAAGAATTAGAGATACCAAGGCAACTTTTTGTGCAATGATGGGCACAATGAAGGACAGAGATNGGAGAGATAAGAAAGCCTTCCTTGGTGATCAATGCAAAGAAATAGAGGAAAACAATAGAATGGGAAAGACTAGAGATCTCTTCAAAGAATTAGAGATACCAAGGCAACTTTTTGTGCAATGATGGGCACAATGAAGGACAGAGATTCTATATATATATGTATTAATATAAAATATTTGTTTTTCTTTCTGACTTACTTCACTTTGTATAATAGGCTTTAGGTTCATCTACCTCATTAGAATGACTCAAATGCGTTCCTTTTTGTAGTTGAGTAATATTCCATTACATAGATGTATCACAACTTTATGCATTCATCTGTCCATGGACATCTAGGGTGTTTCTATGTAGTAGCTACTGTAAATAGTGCTGTGATGAACACTGTGGTACATATGTCTTTTTCAGATGTATTTTCTCAGTGTATATTCCCAATAGTGGAATTATTGGTTCATATGATAGCTGTATTCCTAACTTTTAAGGCATCTCCACACTGTTCTTCATGGTGGCTGTATTGATTTACATTCCCAACAGCAGTGCAAGAGGCTTCCCTTTACACCCTCTCCAGCATTTACTGTTTATAGATTTTTTGATGATGACATTCTGACTGGTGTGAGGTATACCTCATTTTAGTTTTGATTTTTATTTCTCTAATAATGAGTGATGTTGAACGTCTTTTCCTGTGGTTATTAGCCATCTGTATATCTTCTTTGTGGAGAAGGCAATGGCACCCCACTCCAGTACTCTTGCCTGGAAAATCCCATGGACGGAGGAGCCTGGTGGGTTGCGGTCCATGGGGTCACGAAGAAATGGACATGACTGAGCGACTTCACTTTCAGTTTTCATTTTCATGCATTGGAGAAGGAAATGGCAACCCACTCCAGTGTTCTTGCCTGGAGAATCCCAGAGACAGGGGAGCTTGGTAGACTGCCATCTATGGGGTCTTACAGAGTCAGACACGACTGAAGCGACTTAGCAGCAGCAGCAGCATATCTTCTTTGGAAAAAAGTCTTCTTTGGCCCAACTTTTGATTAGTGGGATTTTTTTTTTTTTTCCCTTGTATTGAGTTGCATGAGCTGCTTGTTTGTTTTGTAGATTAATCCTTTGTCAGTTCATTCATTTGGTATTATATTCTCCCATTCTGAGGGTTTTCTTTTCACCTTGTTCATAGTTTCCTTCATTGTGCAAACTTTTAAGTTCAATTAGGTCCCATTTATTTATTTTTTGCTTTTATTTACATTAATCTATGGGGTGAGTCAGAAAGAATCTTGCTGTGATTTATGTCAGAGTATTCTGCCTATGCTTTCCTCTAAGAGCTGTATAGTTTCTCATCTTACATTTAGGTCTTTAATCTATTTTGAGTTTATTTTTGTATGTGGTGTTAGGAAGTGTTGTAATTTTATTCTTTTACACATAGCTGTTCAGTTTTCCCAACACCACTTATTAAAGACTTTGCCTTTTCTCTGTTGTATATTCTTGTCTCCTTTGCCAAATATAAATTGTCCATAGGTGTGTGGGTTCATCTCTGGGCTTTCTATCTTGTTCTACTGGTCTGTATTTCTGTTTTTGTGCCAGGACCACACTGTCTTTTAGCTGGCCAAGGTAAAAAAATTAAATTAAAAAAATAAAACAATATTGTCCATTGGTAAATACAAGACAGAGCCAGATAAAGAGGTATTATATGAAAATTCAGAAGCAAAACTATGTCTAGAAATTATCTATCTCAGAGTCCAGTAGACAGTTTTAATATATTTGCCATTTTTAACATTATGCTAGGTAGCATAGCCGCTACCACATGAGCCCTAAGATCCTCCTGAGGAAATCAAGTGGAGTTGAAATTTCAGCAGGATCCAATTAAAATTTAACAGAACATGAAGAAAAAATAATTTATTTAATTTAAGAGAAATAAACGATCTATGGCAGGGCTGCCAAAGAATTTAAATCCAATGTCAGAATACATTTCTACAGTAGAAGCAGTAGAAGGCAGACTTTATACTGTGGAAATCAAATTTCAAAGCTCAGTCCCTGTGCAGCCTGAGCAGACACGTGCAGTGCCCTCTGAGCACTGGCACACGGACACACGTATATGGTCAGGCTTCAGGAAGAACGGGAAATTCAGTCCGGGGGCAGAGACACTGTGAGAAGCCAAAGCCAGTATGTGTGAACTGGTCCCATGAGGGTTAGTGCTGAAGTGGGTATGTGCTCTGGGACTAGCGCTCCTTGCAGGCGTGCGTCCTGACTTAGGGAAAAGCTGGAAACACAACAGGAAGCATTGGCGGTAGACAGGCGCCCCCTGCAGGAGTCCCGGAGCCTAAAGGGGAGCCTGGTGTGCACCCCAGGGCTGCGTAAGGCTTTTCTTCCCAGAATGCTAAGTTAGGTGATTTGCTCCCATCTTTCTGCTGATGTCAACTAGAAGAGTTGAAAAATATTATAAAACATTTTTTTGAAGGGACTTAAGAGCCAACCAGGAAGTGAAGAAGTGTGATATCAAGCTGCTGAGAAGGCTGATCCCCAGGGATGAGATGATATTTGTGACCATTTATTCCCTCAGCCCATGTGTAAGCAGCTTGGAAAAAGTAATAGTGAGTCTGAGAAGAGTAGTGGGTTTTTCATTTAGAAAAGTGAATAAGAAGTTTAAACATGGAGGGGCTGTTACATGCATGAAGGTTCAGAGACTAGACAGTGTAGTCACTTTGGAATAAATTAAATCTGATGTACATTATGTGTTGAGTTTGGATTTTCAAATGATCCAAGCTGTCTATTAGGCCCTATCTATCTATTTGGTTAATTTTTTGGTGAATAAATGAAAAAAAGAAAAATGAATGAAAAAAAAAAAAGAAATAGATATACCTAAACCAGAAGAATGTCTTTTGAAAACCTGATACATGTGAAAGTGCTCACTTGGCCGTATTTTTCAGCTCTTTATAAATTAGTGGGCATTATGTTGAAATAGTTTTTGTATGCTTATTAAGCTTAGTATTATAAAACAGAGGACCTATGAAGAAACTAATTACTTTTATCTTTGGTTTACATTCTAAAATCTATTAATTTAATCCCTTAATGTTTTATCTATTGAAAAATACACAAATGTGTTCCATATAACACCAATACATATTTTCCTAGGAAAATTGACGTGACATGGTGTAAAGTGTGTGTGTCTCTCTCTTTTTTTTTTCCTCCCTTGCACACACACACACGAACACAAAATCAAGATTATAGACCTACTGAACAGATGGCCTTTGGCTTGGAGAAAATTGGATCCTGGGATAGCTTTCTGAATTTATCTTCGATTCAAATAGTCTTTAGTATGCACAAGTCATTAAAGCTCTAGTCTGGGCCTGAAGAGGTTTTCCTTCAATATTTTATAGGTAGGATTTTGATCTATGATTTATCAGTCAACTGACAGCACAAAGGGCAGAGAGGATTTTTTTTTCCATTAAGAATCAATTCTTCTGGTAGATAGATTTTTATTTCTATTCTCACTCCGCCTATTGAAAAAAAAAAAATCTGCTTTGGGATATGTCTGTCAATTTGAGTGACCAGGCACATAAGTGGTATAAAATGCAGGAGTTTTTAAGCTGTGAGAAGGACTGCAGTGTTGCAAAATACATAAAAAGTGAATAAATAAAACCTACCAAGCATCTTTTATGATTTGTAGGTGCTTTTGAATGCAGGAAACATTAGAGAGGAATGCACTTTATTTATGTAAAGGTCACCATTAGGTTTTATTTCTACATGCATCTTCTCCACTCATGTATAGAATAAAAAACTTTGTGGACAAATGCGATTATATATTTCTGAGAGATCTGCAGTTCGTCTTTACAGTATTTTGTTTAGTGTCATTTATTTTCTTATAGCTTGTGATTTATTGCCCTTCATGCCAGTCAGTATGTTTTTCATTCCTCAGAAATGTGTGACTGAATTGCAAGTAAATTTTTCAGTCAGTTACACTGGCTCGAAAAGTAAATATTATGGAAAAGAAACTATCAAGTTTTATAAGGAGATATATCTTTCTATTATTTATTTCTGCATGCAAGGCTGACTGCAGAAAGCTAGCAGGCACAGAGAGCTGGGTGGCAGCTGCTAGGCTTCAGGTGAATATCGAGTGATTTGGAAATGGTTTTCTTAGAGGAATGCTCTCTTCTCTTAAGAAATCATGAGTTGTAGGAGCTCTGTAGTCTTTCAAACTGCTTCCCTGAAAAGTTGCTAGGTGGTCATGAAGGTTCTATTATGATGCTGCTGCTGCTGCTGCTAAGTTGCTTGAGTCGTGTCCGACTCTGTGCGACCCCATAGATGGCAGCCCACCAGGCTCCTCCGTCCCTGGGATTCTCCAGGCAAGAATACTGGAGTGGACTGCCATTTCCTTCTCCATCTATGATAATGAATTGGAATTAAAACAGAGCTGAACTGCTTGTGAGAGGAGATACTGTAAAGAGTAGACTTTTATCAGGTTCTTCCTGTTAAATACAGCATTTCAGGGTCTTCATTCATGTGATGCATGAATATGCTGCTACTAACATATCACAAATATAGTACTTATTTCTCAGAGAAGGCAATGGCAACCCACTCCAGTACTCTTGCCTGGAAAATCCCATGGACAGAGGAGCCTGGTAGGCTGCAGCCCATGGGGTTGCTAGGAGTCGGATATGACTGACCGTCTTCACTTTCAATTTTCACTTTTCACTTTCATGAATTGGAGAAGAAAATAGCAACTCACTCCAATATTCTTGCCTGGAGAATCCCAGCGATGGGGGAGCCTGGTGGGCTGCTGTCTATGGGGTCGCACAGAGTCAGACACGACCGAAGTGACTTAGCAGCAGCAGCAGCAGCAGTACTTATTTCTATTTATCAGAATTATTTATTATCTCTCTATGGAGATGTCTCTATATAGCTCATGTAAAGGAAATATTTTTTGAAAATACGATTCAATGTGGTTCAGATCTTTAGCCCCCTTCCCCCCAACATCATGATCTTCTTAAAACGGGTTTTTGTTTCTGTCCTTTACTATATTCTTCATATGATTGTTTCTTTTGGAACCTAAGATACTTGGAAGAATACATTTCATCATCCATCAAATATTAGCATCATTAATTTGCATATAACCCTGTATTTGCCGAATATCTTTAACCAAAACTCCAATCTAGCTTTCAGATTGCTTTCGTCAGAAGCAGAGCATTTTGTATCACCACTCTTATTTTCCTCCCTGGGGTGAAACAGTAGAACAGCATGTTGTTTCCTCTCACTATCAACTGCCACTTTGTGGCAAATGCCCACGTGGAGGTCTACATGCGGTGCACCTGACCGTGCATGTTTGTATCCATATTAGAGTGAATAATATTAATACTTGATGAGCGTGAGTGGATGGCTATCTGTTCCCCCCAGAAATACCAGCTCTCTCCAAGCTGAAGAAACAATGCTGAAACAAACCGTAAGATAGAGGCAGAGCAAAAGCATTAGGCAGAGAAGATGCTACTTAAACATTTAGGATATATTTTGGTTTCTTGATGAATATTCCTCTCAAATAACCTTGGGAGTTTGGCTCAGCTGGGGCTGTCAATTTTGAGAAAAAAAAAAAAAATGATGGATAGAAAAATAGCCAGGAAAATAGAATAAACTGTGGATAAAAATCTAAGATGAGATGATGACATTCATTCAACATTTGTTGGATGTCACAAAGAGTGTCTTTGACTAGGCCTTTACTTTAGATATTGGTTATTTCTTACCGGTAAACAATTTTTAGTGTGAAATATGTCTATTATGAATTAACAAAGCCTCCTTATGCTAAGAAAACACCCCCCCACACAACTGGGTTATTAAGTGGCCGTAGTGTAAAGGAGGAGGGTCACTGCGGATTGTTGTTCAGTCTAAGTTGTGTCAATTGTGGATTAAGGAGATTATATTTCTGAGATAGAAACTATTAAGAAATTCACACTCCTTTCAAAAATGACACATGGCATTCATCTTTCAGTCATCTAATCATGTAAATGTTCTCCACTGTCTTCAAAATCTACATATCATTGTAACCTGAACCTATCCATGTTCCCATTCCAATCTCCTGTTTTTCCAATGTAATTTAGATTTCAGGTATTTGATTTGTGTGCAACCACTTGCAGAACACAGTATGTGCACATCTTTTGGGTCTTCTTATGTTTTCACCCACTGCCCTTTTGACTTGCACTGCATTTATTCCTGTTCTATTTCTCTCCTTTGCTGTTGTTCAGTCACTTAGTTGTGTCCAGCTTTTTGCGACCCCATGGACTACAGTACGCCAGGCTTCCCTGTCCTTCACTATCTCCTGGAGCTTGCTCAAATGTATGTCCATTGAGTCGGTGATACCATCCAACCATCTCATCCTCTGTTGTCCCTTTCTTCTCCTGCCTTCAGTCTTTCCCAGCATCAGGGTCTTTTCTAATGAGTCAGTTCTTCCCATCATGTGGCCAAAGTTTTGGAGCTTCAAATTCAGCATTTCTTTTTAAGATCCTAGTAAGTTATTGTTTAGCCGAAACTGCCCCCTAAAGCCTGTTTCTTAGAGTCTGAAACTGGTGTTACTCTAAGTCCATCCTTCGGACTTTAAGATTCCTAAAGACAAAGGAAACTTTTATTCACATAATTTTTTTAGCAACGATCCCATTGTCTGTGGCATGTGTGTGTGTGTGCTCAGTTGCTTCAGTTTTGTCTGACTCTTTGAGACCCCCATGGACTGTACCCTGCCAAGCTCCTCCATCTATGGGATTTTCCTGGGAAGAATACTGAAGTGGGTTGCCATCCTCCTCCAGGGGATCTTCCTGACCCAGGGATCAAATCTGTGTCTCCTGTGTGTCCTGCATATAGGCAGATTCTTTACTGCTTGAACCATCAGGAAAGTCCCTGTTTAGGGCATACTGGAAGCTAATCCTTCGATGAAAGGAGAAAGGACAGGAGAGAGGGAGGTCAAAAAAGAAGGGGATGGATAGGAAGGAAGGAATGAAAGTAATGACAGACTGAGTAAGGAAAAATAGTCTTTCTTCCAAGAAGGAGCTTAACTTTAGCATGAGAAAAGAATGCTAGTTCTAAGGAAGAAACTCTGGTCTTGAAGTCTTGATATAGTGTCTTCATTTCCAACTCTTGTTGGTCATGGGAACTTAGGTAAGTACTGTTACCTTAATGAGTCTTGGGTTCTCATTCTAGAAAGCTGAAATAACAACGTATGTTCACCCTCCTACTCCAGGGTGCAAGAGGCATCACATTTAATGATATCTGTATATGTGCTTCATATTTTCAAAGGACAGAACAGCTACAGGGTCTTATTATTTCAAAACATACCAAAGATTAAAAATAAGATCAGATAAAGATAAAATTTAACTTATATGTAGTGTATCTGTAAAAGTTTTAAAGAGCAATGCATGATTTTCTAATTAAAAGAAGGCTTAAATAGAAGTCAAATATTCTGTAATTAAATATACTTTTTTGTGTTCGTACACAAGTGCTCTGGGCAAGTACAGAACATTTTCCAGGAAGAGTGCTTTAGTACCTGGTTGCTTTTGCTTATACCTGCCATATCCCTCCATTTCTGCTCTATTCAGCATTATTAGTTTATTGTCTGGGCTTCCAAACAATTATTTCAGAAATGTATTCATTAATTATATGATGAAAAGCTTGGCCGGTAGTTTTACCCATAGAGCATTAGCAAGCTTATTTTTCATGTGCACATGAAAATATCATAAATTTAGGCTAACTTGAGGCTTTATTTGTCTGGAATACTATCTTTGTTCAAGCTCACAATCTCAAAAACTTTCTTTTTTTTTTGTTAAATTTGGGACTACTTAGAAGCCTATAAATTCAAAATAAAAAGCTCATTTGTGAATTCTCTTAACATTTCAAGGACAATTCTTTTATACCTTATTTAATCAACAGTGTTCTTAAAAGTGAACAATATATTTAATCTTGCTGTCTTGTCATCTTTGCTGCAGTTACACACAACCAAAATATTTCCAAGTTACCAAAATACCTCCAAAAGTTTATTTCTTGCTCTTATTGCATATGAGTTTTGAGTCAGTGGTAGCTCCCCATTTCTCTTACATTTCATGATCTAGACTGGAGAAGCCACTTCCCAGATGTGGTGTGGTCTTAGTTTGGAAGTGGAAACAAAGCCAAGAGATTTGGCAAAACCACAAGATAATTTGGGCCCTGAAGCCAATACATCATGACTGTTAAAGATTCAGTTGGCTTGAGGAACTGGGCTATTGTTCCTTTTGCTCCAGGAGTTGGTGATGGACAGGGAGGCTTGGCGTGCTGCAGTCTATGGGGTTGCAAAGAGTCGGACATGACTGAATGACTAAACTGAACTGATATATAATCTAGACAGATGGTACTGATGAACCTATCTGCAGGGCAGCAAAGAAGATGGAGACACAAATGACAGACTTGTGGACACAGTTGAAGAAGGAGAGGGTAGGACAAATTGAGAGGGTAGCTTTGTAATCTACACATTACCATATGCAAAATAGATGTGCTGTTCTGAGTTGCTTAGTCATGTCTGACTCTCTGCAACCCTATGGACTATAGCCTGCCAGGCTCCTCTGTCCATGAGGATTCTCCAGGCAAGAACACTGGAGTGGGTTGCCATGCCCTTCTACAGGGGATCTTCCCAACCCAGGGATCGAACCCAGGTCTCCTGTTTTACAGGAGGATTCAATACTGTCTGAGCCATCAGGGAAGCCCAGGAATACTGGAGTGGGTAGGCTCTCCCTTTTCCAAGAGATCTTCCCAACCCACGAATCAATCCAGGATCTCCTGCATTGCAGGAGGATACCTTACCAGCTGAGGTCCCAGGGAAGCCCATGTATAATGTGTATAATAGATAGCCAGTGGGCATTCGCTATATGGCACTCAGAGACCAACTCAGGTGTCCTGTGACAATCTTGAGGGGTGCCATGGAGTGAGGGGTGGAAGAGAGGTTCAAGAGGGAGGGGACATATGTATACCTACGGCTGTTTCATGTTGATGTATGGCAGAAAACAACACAACATTGTAAAGTAATTATCCTCCAATTAAAAATAAATAAAACTGACAATTGCACTCAAATTGTCTTCTGGACTCTGAGACACATAGTTTCTAGGAACAGATTTTGTTTCTGAGCATTCATATAATAATTCTTTATCTGGTTCTCTCTTGTATTTACCAATAAATACTATTGTTTTATTTTCTTCTTTAAATTTTTACCTTGGCCAGCTAATATTTCTCTCAAAGATTTATTATCTCTTAGTCTTGTCTATGAGTTTCCTTGGTGGCTCAGATGGTAAAGAATCCATTTGCAGTGCAGAAGACCCAGGTTTGATCTCTGGGTTGGGAAGATCCCCTGGAGAAGGAAATGGCAACCCACTCCCAGTATTCTTTTGCCTGGAGAAGTCCATAGGCAGAGGAGTCTTGTCTATACTATATACTTGGGGGAATGGCTGAATTCCTTTATCAGTTTGGAAAATTCTTAATTGTGTGATGTGCACAGGTTTTATCAAGTTCCACCTACTTAGAGAACTACATCTGCTACTGTAACTCCAACCTAGATATGCAGTCTTTCCTTCATGGTCTAGTTTTCACATATTTTAAACATATAAATAGCTAAATATTAATTTCAGTATGAACTGTAACTATGGTAGCAGCCTCCACTCCAATCTTCCCTGTTTTACTTGGAATCAATTCTGTAATTCCAGGATGCTATAAAGTTCCCACAGTTCTTGCTATTCCCTTCTCTGCCTTCACAATGCTCATTTGCCATCCAGCAGATTTTCAGCTTTATGCAGTGTCCAATGTCTGAGGGAATGCAGAAGAGAGGAGAGTTTGGAGCAGTGCTCTCTCCATATAACACAGAACAGCATGGAAGGGCTGTGGTTTCTGATTGATACCAACCATGAGTCTCCGAATTGAGGATTAGAAACTACCAAAATATGTACAAAGAGTCTTGGCCTCTTTTTGAGGCAGGAGGCAGATAGTTACCCTGCCCAGGGTAAAGCAAATGGAGATTCTTTCTCTATTGACAGAAACTCCACAACAAGAATATAACAATTAAAGGAAGAGGCTGGGCCCTGCTCAGACCACATATTTCTCCTTCCCAGAGTTAGGAGATCTCTCTGACCACACATGTGCAAAAAGGCTCTTTGGAGGTCAAAGGGGAATGATGCCAACTAATGCCAGGTTACCATACACCATTGTAGTAGAATCTACCTTGGCTAAGAGATGCATGCACACACATGTAAGGATCCTGAGATATACCACATGTGAACTGTGAACCAGGCAAAACATAATGATTGGTCAAAGGAAAACCAAAGGAAATATCCCATAAAAGTAATTCAAGCTGCCAGGAGGGTGCAGCTCAGCGACTCTCTCTCTCCCTGAGTCCACTATGTGTCGATCCTCACATATTGTACTCATTTTCTCCTAATAAATACTTTACTCGTTTCACTACTTTCTGCCTTTGTGGAATTTTTTTTTTTTTCTGCAAAGCCAAAGGGACAAGGTCCTTGTCACTGACCCCCAGTCTAGTCACTAGGCTCTGGTGCTCACACCACCATGACCCAGCCCAGTTTCTGCTGGGCATCCGTCACCTGAGGTCATATCCAGGAAGTCTCTTTTGTAAGAAATAAAGCCTAGATAGGCAATTGACTGGAATCAAGATCCTAACACAAGCTGAAATCAAGATTACCAGGTCAGTTCAGTCACTCAGTCATGTCCGACTCTGCAACCCCATGAATCGCAGCACGCCAGGTCTCCCTGTCCATCACCAACTCCCGGAGTTCACTCAAACTCACGTCCATTGAGTCCGTGATGCCATCCAGCAATCTCATCCTCTGTCATCCCCTTCTCCTCCTGCCCCCAATCCCTCCCAGCATCAGAATCTTTTCCATTGAGTCAACTCTTCGCATGAGGTGGCCAAAGTACTGGAGTTTCAGCTTTAGCATCATTCCTTCCAAAGAAATCCCAGGGCTGATCTCCTTCAAAATGGACTGGTTAGATCTCCTTGCAGTCCAAGGGACTCTCAAAAGTCTTTTCCAACACCACAGTTCAAAAGCATCAATTATTTGGTGCTCAGCTTTCTTCACAGTCCAACTCTCAAATCCATACGTGACTGCTGGAAAAACCATAGCCTTCACTAGACGGACCTTTGTTGGCAAGTAATGTCTCTGCTTGTGAATATGTTATCTAGGTTGGTCATAACTTTCCTTCCAAGGAGTAAGCGTCTTTTAGTTTCATGGCTGCAGTCACCATCTGCAGTGATTTTGGAGCCCCCCAAAATAAAGTCTGACACTGTTCACTGTTTCTCCAACTAATTCTCATGAAGTAATGGGACCAGATGCCATGATCTTCATCTTCTGAATCTTGAGCTTTAAGCCAACTTTTTCACTCTCCTCTTTCACTTTCATCAAGAGGCTTTTTATTCCTCTTCACTTTCTGCCATAAGGGTGGTGTAATCTGCATATCTGAGGTTATTGATATTTCTCCCAGCAATCTTGATTCCAGCTTGTGCTTCTTCCAGCCCAGCGTTTCTCAGGATGTACTCTGCATAGAAGTTAAATAAGAAGGGTGACAATATACTGCCTTGACGTACTCCTTTTCCTATTTGGAACCAGTCTGTTGTTCCATGTCCAGTTCTAACTGTTGCTTCCTGACCTGCATATAGGTTTCTCAAGAAGCAGGTCAGGTGGTCTGGTATTCCCATCTCGCTCAGAATTTTCCACAGTTTATTGTGATCCACACAGTCAAAGGCTTTGGCATAGTCAATAAAGGAGAGATAGATGTTTTTCTGGAACTCTCTTGCTTTTTCCATGATCCAGTGGATGTTGGCAATTTGATCTCTGGTTCCTCTGCCCTTTCTAAAACCAGCTTGAACATCTGGAAGTTCACGGTTCATGTATTCCTGAAGCCTGGCTTGGAGAACTTTGAGCATTACTTTACTGGCATATGAGATGAGTGCAATTGTGATTACCAGGAGAAATATCAATAACCTCAGATATGTGGATGACACCACCTTTATGGAAGAAATTGAAGGAGAACTAAAATGCCTCTTTAGGAAAGTAAAAGAGTAGAGTGAAACAGCTGGCTTCAAAGTCAGCATTCAAATAACTAAGATTATGGCATCTGATCGCATCCCTTCACTGCAAATAGATGTGGAAACAATGAAAACAGTGTGAGATTTTATTTTCTTCGGCTCCAAAATCACTGCAGATGATGACTGCAGCCATGAAATTCAGTTCAGTTCAGTTGCTTAGTCATGTCCGACTCTTTGCGACCCCATGAATCGCAGCACGCCAGGCCTCCCTGTTCATCACCATCTCCCGGAGTTCACTCAGACTCACGTCCATCGAGTCCGTGATGCCATCCAGCCATCTCATCCTCGGTCGTCCCCTTCTCCTCCTGCCCCCAATCCCTCCCAGCATCAGAGTCTTTTCCAATGTGTCAATTCTTCGCATGAGGTGGCCAAAGTACTGGAGTTTCAGCTTTAGCATCAGTCCTTCCAAAGAAATCCCAGGGTTGATCTCCTTCAGAATGGACTGGTTGGATCTCCTTGCAGTCCAAGGGACTCTCAAGAGTCTTCTCCAACACCACA
>SJYX01021013.1:184832-208290 GCA_006410675.1 Oreotragus oreotragus | reverse complement strand
AATGTTGGCAATTTGATCTCTGGTTACTCTGCCTGTTCTAAAACCAGCTTGAACATCAGGGAGTTCACGGTTCACATATTGCTGAAGCCTGGCTTGGAGAATTTTGAGCATTACTTTACTAGCGTGTGAGATGAGTGCAATTGTGTGGTAGCTTGAGCATTCTTTGGCATTGCCTTTCTTTGGGATTGAAATGAAAACTGACCTTTTCCAGTCCTGCGGCCACTGCTGAGTTTTCCAAATTTGCTGGCATATTGAGTGCAGCACTTTCACAGCATCATCTTTCAGGATTTGAAACAGCTCAACTGGAATTCCATCACCTCCACTAGCTTTGTTCGTAGTGATGCTTTCTAAGGCCCACTTGACTTCACATTCCAAGATGTCTGGCTCTAGATTAGTGATCACATCCTCATGATTAAAAGATGCTTAATCCTTGGAAGAAAAGCTATGGCCAACCTAGACAGCATACTAAAAAGCAGAGACATTACTTTGCCTACAAAGGTCCCTATAGTCAAAGTATTGTTTCTCCAGGAGTCATGTATGGATGTGTGAGCTGGACCAACTGTGGTGTTGAAGAAGGCTCTTGAGAGTCTCTTGGACTGCAAGGAGATCAAACCAGTCAATCCTAAGTAGGAAATCAGTCCTGGATGTTCATTGGAAGGACTGATGCTGAAGCTGAAATTCCAATACGTTGACCACCTGATGTGAAGAAATGACTCATTGGAAAAGCCCCTGATGCTGGGAAAGATTGAAGCTGGGAGGAGAAGGGGATGACAGAGGATGAGATGGTTGGATGGCATCACTGACTCGACGGACATGAGTTTGAACAAGCTCCAGAGTTGGTGATGGATAAGGAAGCTTGGCATGCCGTTGCAAAGAGCGGGTCATGAAGAGCAGGACATGACTGAAAGACTGAGCTAAACAAAGCCACTGAAGAAACAGTGTGCATATTCTGAAGGAGGGCAGAATTTGCCACTCAAAATAGATCCTATCATAAGGGTGATTGTTGGTTGATTATTTTTAAGAAGCTGCAGAGACAGGAAAAACTCCGAAACTTAAGTAGAAGTTACCCTTTAGAAAGAGACATTTGCATTTGTATGGGAACTCTCCATTTGAAAAGGTCCCTGTCTCTTTGTTACCAGGCAGAGAAGGATGACCAGATCTCTAGAAACTCTTATCAGTAGATAAGACAGTGACCTGAAGCTGCACAACATCTCTACCTTTTTGCTGTGATCATCCAGGCAGGCTCCCAGCGCAGGCTCAGCCATGCCCCAACACTTTCTTCTGTTTAACTGGACACAGCGTTGAAGGTGGTGTCTTGGGCCATTTTGAGGAATTATTATCCTGGTCTCTCCTGTGTACACAGGAGCTGTACATGTTGTTAAGCTTCTGCTGTCTCTTTTTCTCCTGTTAATCTTTTATTACAAGGAGGGCAGTGCTGTCTCAGCTGAGACCTAGAAGAGTAGAGGGAAAATTCTTTTCATCACCTACAGTGTAAATTAATTTCACCTGAATGATAGCGTGCAGCACATTCTAAAAAATCTGACATTATGTAGTTTCCCAGTTAAACTTTTTAATAGTTTATAAACTTTCTGTCATGGCCTGTGTGCAGCTTGGAAGAGAATTTCCAACATGAGGCAGAATGAGAGGAGAATAAAGCTTATTAGAGAGGGAGATGCTGCTAGAAAAACAGGCCAGCTCAAGGGAGAGCCGGCCCCTTCCAAAGGCTAATAGACAATTTTTATTGCCTCAAAACAGAGAAAATTCCTACTGGAAGAGTGGCATTAGGTGATCAGTTAGAATGCTACAGGGTGCTTTATAGGGTGGATATTTTACCTAATTTGGGGTCAGGGAACTGTTGTTCGCTCAGTTGCTAAGTCATGTTCTACTCTTTGACATTATAGACCATAACCCACCAGGGTCCTCTGTCATGGGATCTCCAGGCAAGAATACTACAGTGGGTTGTCCTTCCCTTCTCCAGGGGGTCTTCCTGATCCAGGGGTTGAATTCGGGTCTTTCACGTCGTCTGGATTGAAAGGTAGGTTCTTTACCACTAGCACCACGTGGGAAACCCCAAACAGTCATTAAGTGAAAGTCGCTCAGTTGTATCAAGCTTTTTGCTACCCCACGGACTGTAGCCTGCCAGGTTCCTTTTTCCATGGAATCCTGCAGGCAAAAAAACTGGAGTGGGTAGCCATTCCCTTCTCCAGGGGATCTTCCCAACCCAGGGACCAAACCCAGGTCTCCTGCATTGCAGGCAGATTCTTTACCATCTAAGCCACCAGGGAAACCCAAGAACACTAGAGTGGGTAGCCTATTCCCTCTCCTGGGGGTCTTCCCTACCCAGAGATCGAACCAGCATCTTCTGCATTGCAGGCAGATTCTTTACTAGCTGAGATGCCAGGGAAGCCCTTCATAAACTGGCAGATTCCAATTTGGTCATTTGTGATGGTTAGTCTGAAGCCCAGGCACCCTTTCTGAGGGAGTTCCAGCTGACCATGCAGATAGCCATGGGGAGAGTGGAGGGAATCCCCGGACCTGGCCCCATACCCTCCCCTGAGCTGTTGGCTTCATCAACATCAACCTGTTAGTCATGTGAACAATTTCTCTTATAAGTGGACTTTCCAACTTATAGCTGAGCCAACCGAGTGTCAGCTGGGGAAGGAGTAGTCCTCACCATGCTTCGTCCAATGTGCAGATTTTGTACAAAACAAATAATGGTTGTAGCAATCTGTAATAAAATAATTGCTATCTGGTTGATCAAGAAAGTTCATTCAATTACAGAATTCATCGTTCAACAAAATTCTTTGTGAATATGAAAAATATGTCTTTATTTTTACTTAAAACCAAATGAACATTTTGGCCAACCCAGTATTTGACCTAAAGGCTCTGAGACTCATCTATTCCAATGTGCTCACAAATAGACAATCTTCTCTTTCGATATAAAACTTGCATTTATATCTTTTCTTATCTAGAACAGTTTTAAGTTATTGGAAATGATGACATTTAAGGGGCTCCATTTAATACTTTGTCCACTGACAGGATGGAAATTAGTTTGAGCAAGCTCTAGGAGTTGGTGATGGACAGGGAAACATGGCATGCTGCAGTCCATAGGGTTGCAAATAGTTGGACATGACTGAGTGACTGAACTGAATTGAAAGCTTTACATATACTTTCAGGTACAAAGCAGAAGAAAGCTAAAAATGGGGCTCAGTTTTCAGATGACCTCTGTGCATCACTTACATCTCACTCGAGAATCCAGACTCTCAGGATTCACTGTGCAGGAGTTGAAGGTGGGTCCATCTCCAGAGCCATATAAAACCAATGCAAATAATTCCTCATCCAAGCCTCTTGATAGCTTACCATGAATAATTTTGGATTCATGATCTCCAAAGAAGATTTAGTTTCAGGACCAGGGACCAGGCTTGTTCACTCAAGAGCTTTTGTGTAGCAGGATTTTATTAAAGTATAAAAAGGGACAGAGAAAGTTTCTGACATAGACATCAGATGGAGAATGCCCCCCTTGCTAGTCTACCCAGGCCTTACATAATTTAACCAGACCCATTCCCACACATACATCATAAATTAATACTGTTCAACATATGTCATCATAATACTCCTGCAACATATGTCTCAAGATAATAAGATTAGTCAGAAGGTTCTTGTTAAGAAGGAGAAACATGTCCTCAAGCAAGATACATTGTTGTTATATAATCCGTTTGCCCCCTTTTCTCCTCCTTGAGAGCCCTGGACCCTTTCCTCCTTGAGGGCCCCAGACTGCTTATCAACCTACCTAAGAATTAGCTCTCTCACACTTTTGTTGATGAGACATTCTCTCAAATATATTGTCATCATTTTCCTTTCTGTGGGGCTCATTCTCATTAGCACATAAGCCCGCTCCAATCAATCACAGTCAGTAGAAAAGCCTTCTATCAACTTTCTCTCCTGTGATTTCAATTCTTCTTTCTAACCGTGTCCCATAGAAAAGAAAGAAAGAAAGAAAGAAAGAAAGAAAGAAGGAAAGAAAGAAAGTGAAATGACTCAGTCATGTCCGACTGTTTGCAACCCCATGGACTGTAGCCCACCAGGATCCTCCATCCATGGAATTTTCCAGGCAGGAGTACTGCAATGGGTTGCCATTTCCTTCTCCAGGGGATCTTCCTGACCCAGGGATTGAACCCAGGTCTCCACATTGCAGGCAGACGCTTTACCATCTGAGCCACCAGGGAAGCCCAGTGCATCCCCCTTTCTGTCATAACAAACACCCCCTTCCCTCTTCTTCCCATTCTACTCTGACTGCCACTTCTGACTCAAGTCCTATAACTGCTTCAACCTAGGTTACAGAGTAAACAGAAAGACTTCTTCCTGAAGTAAGTGGATATTTTGGTTCCTCGTTGACCTGACTTTTCCACGGTATGTGTTCTTGTCAAGTTCCTCCCTGCCTCTTCTTAGAGACTAACCACATCTGAATTAGTCTGCTTGGGGCATCATCATAAGACATCACAGGTTTTGGTGGCTTAAATAATATATATATATATATATATATTTTTTTTTTCTCTCAGTTCTGGAAGCAGGAAGGTGGGGATAGAGGTGCCAGGAGCTTGGTTTCTGATGGGGTCTCTCTGGCTAACACATGCCTGCATTCCAGCTGAATCCTAGCACAGCCTTTCCCTGGGGCCTGTGGAGAGATTACTCTGATGCTTTGTCTTCTTCTTTTTTCCCAATAATAAATATATTCATTGAAATGAATTTTTATTGGAATATAGTTGCTTTACAATGTTAAGTTAGTTTCTATTGTATGGCAAAGTGAATCACACCCCCTTTTAAAAAATTTTCCTTCCCATTTAGGCCACTATAGGTCATTGAGTCCCCAGAGCAGGGCATGGCAACCCACTCCAGTATTCTTGCCTGGAGAATTTCATGGACAGAGGAGCCTGGCAGGCTACAGTTCACAGGGTCACAAAGAATCAGACACAACTGAAGCGACTTTTCATGCACACAGGTCACTGAGTAGAGTTCCCTGTGCTGTACAACAGGATCTCATCAGTTATCTATTTTATGCATAATATCAATAGTGTAGATATGTGCTTTGTCTTCTTATAAGACAAAGTCTTATAAGACCAGTCCCATATGATTAGAATTTTGCCCCTAGGACTTCATCTAACCATCCCATCTGATTAGAATTTTACCCTCAGGACTTCATCCAAACTTAATGACCTTCACACCCTGCTTCCAAACATGTGATATAGCAGGTAGGGACTTCAACACATGAATTCAGTTTCTAGCAATGTCTCTTGGCTCACCTGAGCTCACATTTCATAGGCTCTTCTAACTATGCTGACACTTCATTGTATTTATTGCTATTGTTCTTTATATCTTTTTTCTCAGACCCCTTTATTCTCAATCTCTGAATAGCCTTTCCTTCTTACAACTTAAATTGCAACTTATATTTCACACATCTTTGCATGTTTAGCCCAGCTCTCTCCCTAGAGAGAGCTTCTATATTAGACTCCCTAACTCTATGTCTCACAATTATCTTACATCAAACAATCTGAACTATTGGTAGGTCGTACCTCATGTACAAGAACCAAGTTATCAGCAAGTTATCCAAGCCAGGATTCTAGATTTTGCCTTTTTATCCTCAACAAAATCATACACTTAAAGAAATTCAATAATTTCTTTTGTCTTTCTTTTATACTCAGGCTGTGTGTGTGCGCTCAGTTGTGTCTGACTCTTTGCAACCCCATAGACTGTAGCCAGCCAGACTCCTCTGCCCACGGAATTTCCCAGGCAAGAATTCTGGAGTGGGTTGCCATGCCCTCCTCCATGGTATCTCCCTGACCCAGGGATTGAACCCTCATCTCTTGTGTCTCCTACACTGGCAGGTGGATTCTTTACCACTGCACTGTGGTCTTAACTTTTATAGTATGTTTCAAATGTCTCTGGATACTGAACCCTCTCCTATTTGTGTTTTTTCAAAGGTACTTACTCCACCAGGAATATTCTGGCTTCATCACTTGGGTAATCCCACTCCTCTTCACATCTAACCTACAGCACAACCTTCTCTGGGAAGAAGGTCCTGAATCTCTAGACTGATCCTAGTCACATTAATCCATTTATCCATTAATCCATTTCCTAGTCTGTTGTAGCCACTCTTCAAAATGACGATGCATTCCCACCCAAAATTTGGTTTAATAAGACTGAGAGTCACACATACATAAAGGACTATAAAAAATGGTATCATTTATAAAATGAAACTTTCTGGAGAATGCAGCTCAACTTTTCTGACAAAGTCCTAAACTGGCTTGAAAAAGCAAGGAAAGGACTTGAACTGTGGTCGGGGGTGGGGCGGGGATGAAGGCTGTCACAGAGGAAGCTCTCAGTGCTCTGAAGCTCTCACTGCCACCAAGTGAGCAGCCATCTGGGTTTCTCATCAGCTTGACCAGATGTGAGGCAGAAAAGGGAGAGGAGTGATGCTGGAAAGCTGTCAGCAGTCAAACGTCAGAAAACAAACTCGAAGTCTTTAGTGTGTGGTGTTGGGAGTTCAGCTGAGCAGGGAAAGTGGGAGCTGGGCTGTCAGACACCAGAGTTGCCTGTTAAAGCAACATGCCAGCGATGGATGAGTTAAAGCTTTCGTCCCTGACTGCAGCAGGAACAACGTGAGGCTAACAGGGAGCCAGGTTCCCCTGCGAGGGCTCAACTGGAGGGTCAGGCAGAAGCGTGGGTCATTTCACTGCTGAGCAGGCCCTGAACTGAAGGTTCTGCACCTGATCAACCCTGAGGTGGAGGAGGATATAAAAAATAGGGCTGGGAGTGGAGAAGCAGGGAGTACAGGGTCAGAGTGGGTAACAGTTACAGACACTCCTCCCCAAAGACAGGAGTCTGCAGAGTGTAAAGATGAAGACCTCTGCCCCAGATTTCAGACAAAGAGACCAGGCATGAAGGCATTAAGGCTAGGAATGTAAACACATGTGAGAGCATCCCCTATTGAGAGGGTCTGGACCCTTCAGAGACTGCAGCACGCTGGCTGTGCCAGGCTTCTGGGGTGGGAAGGGCCCTTGACTCCATGAGGCTGGTCAGCTAAAGGTTCGGTCAAAGCCAACAGTCAGGTTGGAAAAATTACACATAGAGACTGACCCAGGAGCCAGACTCCTCACAGGGTCTTTGACATATGGAATTATGGTCACATTCACAGTCAAGGGAAACAGACAAACCTGATTAGGTGAGTACTTTCACTGGGCATATGTTAATGCATATTACTTAACTTATTTTTGAACTATTCTGACATTCATTTTAGCTTAGTCTCCTTTTTCTTACATTATAGGTCAATATATTTTCCATTGGGAAATGTAGCCACTTTTAAAATAATCTATACTTATAAATTTATTTTGAAAGCAGGTGGAACATTTTTTACACACTGGCAAAAAACACAGTTTAAGCACAACCATTATTAATCTGGAACAGCCAACAAGAGTGCTTTCCTCCAAGCAAAGAGTACAGAAGAGCTTTTAAAAGATAAGCTTTCAAGTTACATAGACTTGGGAAAATTCTATAAACCTCAATTTTACCATCGGCAAATACATTTTCTAAGATTATTATGAAGAAGGAATAAGGCAAAACATAATGAATGACACACTCTTTGGCATATATATGGCCCAATCAATGATTACAGATGAGTCATTTAGCATGTGTACTATCCCTTTCCCTGGTGGCTCAGAGGTTAAAGCGTCTGCCTCCAATGTGGGAGACCCAGGTTCGATCCCTGGGTTGGGAAGATCCCTGGAGAAGGAAATGGCAACCTACTCCAGTATTCTTGCTTGGAGAATCTCATGGACTGAGGAGCCTGGTGGGCTGCAGTCCACGGGGTCACAAAGAGTCGGACAAGACTGAGTGACTACTTACTTTACTTACTTTACTTACTTTACTATCCCTTATGGTCTTGAAGCGATTTAACACTATGTCTACAGATACAGATTTGAGAAGATGAGTGATGGGTAAGGATGGGAGGTGAGCCTCCTTGAGACTCAAATTTTCTGTTAAAAAAAAATGGAGTTCATGTACACCCATGGCGGATTCATGTCAACATATGCCAAAACCAGTAGAGTACTGTAAAGTAAAATAAAATAAAATTTAAAAAATAATAATAAAATAAATTAATAAATTAATAAAACTTCAAAAAAAATGGAGAAGTCTCTTTTTCTCTTCAGTGCTTTTGGGACTTATTTATTGCCTTCAAACTGTCTAAGAAGCTCAAAATTATTACAAGAAGCCTGATGAATTTTGGGGAGTTGCAAAAAGAAATCTTTCAATGCATTGCTCAGAAGAGGCTCAGATTTAGAATACATTGAAATTTTCAAAAAATATAGTTCTCCCAAATCATTCATATTCTTGGCATTATTTCTGCACCTATCATCTGATCTGTCCTACTTGCATTGTTTCCCTATGAGATGTGGACACGAGTTTTGAAGACCTATTAACCGGGTCATAAAGGCAATATGGATGATCTTCTTCAATTTTTATACTTATGCTAATATGGACTTATTATAATAGTGAGCATGGTATTTAAATTCAATTAAATTCATGTCAGGTGTTTGATTAATTATTACTTATTATTAGGAACTAGCAATTTAAAGATTAATAAGATATATCCTCTGTCCTTGAAAAACTGACAATTATCTCAGAGTATAGGTGCATATGTAACTTACATAATCAATGGGATAAGGACTAGAACAAATACAACAGCAGTACGTCTTGACAACAAAGAAAAGGGTGCTATTCAGTGACTTCAAGTATTAAGGAATACTCTACTTAATGAGGTCACAATTGACTTCAGTCTTTAAGAAGAGATAAGTTTGCCCAGAAAGAGAAAATGAGAGAATGCCATGTAGAGCAGAATCAAGAATATGAGAAAAGACCCACAGAGTTCCCAAAACGACAAATGAAATTAGACCACTCATACACCTGTCCTCAGCAAAATGTCCTTCCAAGTTTCAAAAATACCTTAAAGATATAGAACTTCAAGACAAGCCACTTGACAAAAGTAGATAGGAATTACATTGAATGAAAACTGGCTTTAATCATAAACACCACAGTACCTAATAAAGCCATAATTATGATGATGAAGTTGCTTACCATGTGCTGAGATTATACAATCTGTTGATGGTGTATTTGCCTGGGAACTGTTATTCCTGAATCTAAAAGCATGCCAGAGTTTCTCCTTATGTATTCATAAAAACCATTGCCTTGTTTCCTATCTGCAAAAAAATAAATAAAAAGTTGCAGAGGAAATTTTAATAAAATTTTAAAAACTTTTCTGATAACATATTTGCATCCTGCCAGGCACTGAGTGTAGGTGTATGCCTTGAAAAAAATCTCCTACAATAAGGTTTACAAATATTTTTGTGTTACATTAATATACATGCTGTTAGGAGAAGCCATCCATGAAATCACAAAGAAGTGTGTATTTTCTATATAAAAGTGCTGCATGGCTGTTCTCTGAAGAAGTGAACTCTCACATGTCTAAAATATAGCATGTGCCATGACAGGGAAGTGAGAAATTTCAGTGAAATGCTTAACTGTGTTTAAGTCTTCCTTTTTTCTTACCTATTTCATTGCAACTACTCCTGAATGTACTATTTTAATTTGAGTTGCTTCTGTCACAAACAGACTCATATTGTTTGCATCTTATGGCAGCTGGCACCCGGGTTTTGGATTGGGTAGTCAGAACTTCATAAGTGTGCTGTGATTGTGTCATGGATCAAAACAGCCACGCTGGGCAGTGATGGGGGACTGGATGCCACACCAACCTGGAGCCACACTGAAGCTGACAACTGATTTAGCACAGTGAGCTCTTTGAACTGAGATGGATTGTTTGTGTTCTTTAACTTCAAGAGACAGTTGTTTTGAAAGATGCAGTTCTTTTGTGGGGCTAAAAAGAACACTTTGTCTTAATTATACTTGACATTTCAAAGCTCATACCAAGAGCCTTCTCTGGGGACAGAAACAAACCACTTGTCTCCTCTAGAATAGGAGAGAGAAATGAATAAACAACCTTTGTTCCTCTCATTCGATAGTGCAATTTCTCTGATGTTTGTTTGTTTGTTGTTTTATATATTTTTTTCTTTTGAAGAGCACTGGATGAACCATAGCTTAATATTCTCTAGGACAATCAAAGTATCGATGGGAGGGCTATTTGGAAAATTAAGAATAAAATTGCTAGTGTACAAAGCAACATATTGTGTGCCCTTGGTTGTTCTATGTGTTCATTCAGAGCAGTTAATTTTCTCTGAAGCAGTAAAATAAAATGGGTACTAATATACCAAGAATCTGAAATTTTTAAACTTGTGTTTCTTTAACTTACTGCAAATTTAATACTACAATTTTCTTCAATTTTGAGTTCACTGCATTTGTCATTTCCTCTGAAAATATATGATTTCTGTGGTTTCTATTCATCTTGAAATGTTTCATCATCCATATTTTATCTCTTGCATGATCTATACAAATGTTTATTATATAAAAGTATTCAAAGTACTTTTTCCATGCAGGTGAGTATGGAATAATGTAGTCTAGCAAAATTGAAGTAGTTTAATTTATAATTAAAATTAATTCTATAAAAATATGATGCATTTTCAGAGAGAATAAAATTAATTTAGTCTTGTTTATATTTCTAGAAAATAGGAGGTTGAAGTAATCAATGGCATGAAATAGCAAAAATGAATAGTATGTGTGATTTTCTCAAATTATATGGCATAAATACATCATCCATTAAATACAAGACTAAATATTAGTATGTAAGTGTGGAATTATATAAAATTCTTTGAACTATATGGATGAAAGCAGATTTCCCCTTTAGGTATAATTGTAAAATATCTGGGATATTAAAACGTTTCCATATTTTACCAATAACAATATACAGACATCAACTACTTTTGTATGAGTCTAGAATATATACAAGAAGTTTGAAGAAGGGAAGTTCAAGTGGATACTTAGAATGAGGAAGTGTTTAAGCATAGTATTCACAAGAATTGAGATAATTGCTTCAAATAATATTGAAAAAAACTGAAGAGCACATCATGATGTTTTTAGTTTGTATATTATTTTATTTTAAAATCTATTTTATATGTCCTCTCTATAGTTTCATACATTTCAAATGTTTCTCCATGGCATCACATATCCTTTTGTAGAAATTATGCCTCTTTCTATTTTTCTGGGTTTAATTCATAAATTATGTTAACATAATATATATTATTATAATATTATATATTAGCATATGTTAACATATTTATTAATAAGCTATCCTAAAGGCAAGGACATTATTTCAAGTGGAAATTCACAAACATGGTGAGATAAAAAAATCTAACTGGTTAATTATTTAATTTCTAATATTAATTTAATCAATCATCGCATATTGTGATATCTGTACCTGAGAGTTTGCTTGTGCTAGACAGGCAAAAAGACAACAGTCATTGCGCTTGATGAACAATCACATGTTTTATGATGATATCTACATTTTTATATAATAGGCTTCTTAATAGTTTTAGAATAAACCACAAATATAATCTCCATTATATTGTTTTAAATATTTATACTTAAAAGTATACTTTTCTCTTTGAAATACACCCACTGAAATCTAAATACCAAAGCAATGTGATAACTCACATTTATCTATGACGAAAAAAATACAGAAGTAAACCCATCTTTGACCATCAAAATTTTGACTGTGTCAGCTTTTCTTCTTAATTCACATACCCTAATTATGTTTTAAATTTTAAACTGGAAAGCTTTCTGTTAATCATCATGTAATAATTTTAAACTGTAAAATCACATATGCATATTGAACTTTATTTTTAATTCTTTGGCCTATAAGTCTTAAAAGGTTTCTTCAAGATTGAGTTAAGACTTCATTTACTTTACTACAGACCTGATCTAAANAAAACCAGTAGAGTACTGTAAAGTAAAATAAAATAAAATTTAAAAAATAATAATAAAATAAATTAATAAATTAATAAAACTTCAAAAAAAATGGAGAAGTCTCTTTTTCTCTTCAGTGCTTTTGGGACTTATTTATTGCCTTCAAACTGTCTAAGAAGCTCAAAATTATTACAAGAAGCCTGATGAATTTTGGGGAGTTGCAAAAAGAAATCTTTCAATGCATTGCTCAGAAGAGGCTCAGATTTAGAATACATTGAAATTTTCAAAAAATATAGTTCTCCCAAATCATTCATATTCTTGGCATTATTTCTGCACCTATCATCTGATCTGTCCTACTTGCATTGTTTCCCTATGAGATGTGGACACGAGTTTTGAAGACCTATTAACCGGGTCATAAAGGCAATATGGATGATCTTCTTCAATTTTTATACTTATGCTAATATGGACTTATTATAATAGTGAGCATGGTATTTAAATTCAATTAAATTCATGTCAGGTGTTTGATTAATTATTACTTATTATTAGGAACTAGCAATTTAAAGATTAATAAGATATATCCTCTGTCCTTGAAAACCTGACAATTATCTCAGAGTATAGGTGCATATGTAACTTACATAATCAATGGGATAAGGACTAGAACAAATACAACAGCAGTACGTCTTGACAACAAAGAAAAGGGTGCTATTCAGTGACTTCAAGTATTAAGGAATACTCTACTTAATGAGGTCACAATTGACTTCAGTCTTTAAGAAGAGATAAGTTTGCCCAGAAAGAGAAAATGAGAGAATGCCATGTAGAGCAGAATCAAGAATATGAGAAAAGACCCACAGAGTTCCCAAAACGACAAATGAAATTAGACCACTCATACACCTGTCCTCAGCAAAATGTCCTTCCAAGTTTCAAAAATACCTTAAAGATATAGAACTTCAAGACAAGCCACTTGACAAAAGTAGATAGGAATTACATTGAATGAAAACTGGCTTTAATCATAAACACCACAGTACCTAATAAAGCCATAATTATGATGATGAAGTTGCTTACCATGTGCTGAGATTATACAATCTGTTGATGGTGTATTTGCCTGGGAACTGTTATTCCTGAATCTAAAAGCATGCCAGAGTTTCTCCTTATGTATTCATAAAAACCATTGCCTTGTTTCCTATCTGCAAAAAAATAAATAAAAAGTTGCAGAAGAAATTTTAATAAAATTTTAAAAACTTTTCTGATAACATATTTGCATCCTGCCAGGCACTGAGTGTAGGTGTATGCCTTGAAAAAAATCTCCTACAATAAGGTTTACAAATATTTTTGTGTTACATTAATATACATGCTGTTAGGAGAAGCCATCCATGAAATCACAAAGAAGTGTGTATTTTCTATATAAAAGTGCTGCATGGCTGTTCTCGGAAGAAGTGAACTCTCACATGTCTAAAATATAGCATGTGCCATGACAGGGAAGTGAGAAATTTCAGTGAAATGCTTAACTGTGTTTAAGTCTTCCTTTTTTCTTACCTATTTCATTGCAACTACTCCTGAATGTACTATTTTAATTTGAGTTGCTTCTGTCACAAACAGACTCATATTGTTTGCATCTTATGGCAGCTGGCACCCGGGTTTTGGATTGGGTAGTCAGAACTTCATAAGTGTGCTGTGATTGTGTCATGGGTCAAAACAGCCACGCTGGGCAGTGATGGGGGACTGGATGCCACACCAACCTGGAGCCACACTGAAGCTGACAACTGATTTAGCACAGTGAGCTCTTTGAACTGAGATGGATTGTTTGTGTTCTTTAACTTCAAGAGACAGTTGTTTTGAAAGATGCAGTTCTTTTGTGGGGCTAAAAAGAACACTTTGTCTTAATTATACTTGACATTTCAAAGCTCATACCAAGAGCCTTCTCTGGGGACAGAAACAAACCACTTGTCTCCTCTAGAATAGGAGAGAGAAATGAATAAACAACCTTTGTTCCTCTCATTCGATAGTGCAATTTCTCTGATGTTTGTTTGTTTGTTGTTTTATATATTTTTTTCTTTTGAAGAGCACTGGATGAACCATAGCTTAATATTCTCTAGGACAATCAAAGTATCGATGGGAGGGCTATTTGGAAAATTAAGAATAAAATTGCTAGTGTACAAAGCAACATATTGTGTGTCCTTGGTTGTTCTATGTGTTCATTCAGAGCAGTTAATTTTCTCTGAAGCAGTAAAATAAAATGGGTACTAATATACCAAGAATCTGAAATTTTTAAACTTGTGTTTCTTTAACTTACTGCAAATTTAATACTACAATTTTCTTCAATTTTGAGTTCACTGCATTTGTCATTTCCTCTGAAAATATATGATTTCTGTGGTTTCTATTCATCTTGAAATGTTTCATCATCCATATTTTATCTCTTGCATGATCTATACAAATGTTTATTATATAAAAGTATTCAAAGTACTTTTTCCATGCAGGTGAGTATGGAATAATGTAGTCTAGCAAAATTGAAGTAGTTTAATTTATAATTAAAATTAATTCTATAAAAATATGATGCATTTTCAGAGAGAATAAAATTAATTTAGTCTTGTTTATATTTCTAGAAAATAGGAGGTTGAAGTAATCAATGGCATGAAATAGCAAAAATGAATAGTATGTGTGATTTTCTCAAATTATATGGCATAAATACATCATCCATTAAATACAAGACTAAATATTAGTATGTAAGTGTGGAATTATATAAAATTCTTTGAACTATATGGATGAAAGCAGATTTCCCCTTTAGGTATAATTGTAAAATATCTGGGATATTAAAACGTTTCCATATTTTACCAATAACAATATACAGACATCAACTACTTTTGTATGAGTCTAGAATATATACAAGAAGTTTGAAGAAGGGAAGTTCAAGTGGATACTTAGAATGAGGAAGTGTTTAAGCATAGTATTCACAAGAATTGAGATAATTGCTTCAAATAATATTGAAAAAAACTGAAGAGCACATCATGATGTTTTTAGTTTGTATATTATTTTATTTTAAAATCTATTTTATATGTCCTCTCTATAGTTTCATACATTTCAAATGTTTCTCCATGGCATCACATATCCTTTTGTAGAAATTATGCCTCTTTCTATTTTTCTGGGTTTAATTCATAAATTATGTTAACATAATATATATTATTATAATATTATATATTAGCATATGTTAACATATTTATTAATAAGCTATCCTAAAGGCAAGGACATTATTTCAAGTGGAAATTCACAAACATGGTGAGATAAAAAAATCTAACTGGTTAATTATTTAATTTCTAATATTAATTTAATCAATCATCGCATATTGTGATATCTGTACCTGAGAGTTTGCTTGTGCTAGACAGGCAAAAAGACAACAGTCATTGCGCTTGATGAACAATCACATGTTTTATGATGATATCTACATTTTTATATAATAGGCTTCTTAATAGTTTTAGAATAAACCACAAATATAATCTCCATTATATTGTTTTAAATATTTATACTTAAAAGTATACTTTTCTCTTTGAAATACACCCACTGAAATCTAAATACCAAAGCAATGTGATAACTCACATTTATCTATGACGAAAAAAATACAGAAGTAAACCCATCTTTGACCATCAAAATTTTGACTGTGTCAGCTTTTCTTCTTAATTCACATACCCTAATTATGTTTTAAATTTTAAACTGGAAAGCTTTCTGTTAATCATCATGTAATAATTTTAAACTGTAAAATCACATATGCATATTGAACTTTATTTTTAATTCTTTGGCCTATAAGTCTTAAAAGGTTTCTTCAAGATTGAGTTAAGACTTCATTTACTTTACTACAGACCTGATCTAAACAATAAAAATGTACTTCAAATTTCTGAAAAGGCATGAAAGTTACAATGAAAATGTCTCTTAATAATATATCTGTCTACTTGTAACTTTTTATTAAATGTTTCACTTATGTATGAATACTGATGGTAGAATTAGACTGAGTTTGACTTCAATCTTTTTTCATAAATTTACATATGATGGCTCAGAGGTTAAAGCATCTGCCTGGAATGCTGGAGACCCGGGTTCAATTCCTGGGTCGGGAAGATCCCCTGGAGAAGGAAATGGCAACCCACTCCAGTACCCTTGCCTGGAGAATCCCATGGAGGGAGGAGCCTGGTAGGCTACAGTCCATGGGGTCGCAAAGGGTCGGACATGACTGAGCGACTTCACTTCACTTCACTTCAAAGGCAATAAATACATAATAACTTATCTTGTAATTGTCTATTTTGACCATGTTCATATATCATGAAGATATTTTTGGATACATTGAAGTGCAATAACTTCATTATTGCTCTTATATTTCCTCTATTTCTCTAATGTCTAATTCCTCTAAAGTCTATTTCCTCTAATGTCATGTTTTTGCCCACATTCTGCACTTAAATCTATGTCCACCAACCTTTCTGTGTATTAATGTAATGTTTAATTTTACTGTTTAAATTTTCTTAAAGGGTTTATTGACATTAGTATTTATGTTAAGTTTTCCATATCTAGAAGAAAGAATATGCTTAGAGTAGATTTTGTAGCAGCCATATGCTCGGCAGGGTTATCTTTGTGTACATAGCAGCTGCTATTGAAAAGCATCCGAAATAATTATTAGCAGAAGTACAAAATCACTGCAGATGGTCACTATAGCCATGAAATTAAAAGATGCTTACTCCTTGGAAGGAAAGTTATGATCAAACTAAACAGCATATTAAAAAGCAGAGATATTACTTTGTCAACAAAGGTCTGTCTAGTCAAGGCTATGCTTTTTCCAGTGATCATGTATGGATATGAGAGTTGGACTGTGAAGAAAGCTGAAGAAGTGAAGTGAAGTTGCTCAGTCGTGTCCGACCCTTTGCAACCCCATGGACTGTAGCCTACCAGGCTCCTCCCTCCATGGGATTCTCCAGGCAAGGGTACTGGAGTGGGTTGCCATTTCCTTCTCCAGGGGATCTTCCCGACCCAGGAATTGAACCCGGGTCTCCAGCATTCCAGGCAGATGCTTTAACCTCTGAGCCACCAGGGAAGCCCATGAAGAAAGCTGAGTGCCGAAGAATTGATGCTTTTGAACTTTGGAGTTGGAGAAGACTCGAGAGTCCCTTGGACTGCAAGGAGATCCAACCAGTCCATCCTAAAGGAGACCAGTCCTTAGTGTTCATTGGAAGGACTGATGCTGAAGCTGAAACTCCAATACTTTGGCCACCTGATGCGAAGAGCTGACTCATTTGAAAAGACTCTGATGCTAGGAAAGATTGAGGGCAGGAGGAGAAGGGGATGACAGAGGATGAGATGGCTGGATGGCATCACCGACTCGATGGACATGAGTTTGTGTAGACCCTGGGAGTTGGTGATGGACAGAGGGGCCTGGCATGCTTTGGTCCATGGGGTCACAAAGAGTTGGACACGACTAAGCAACTGAACTGAAACTGAATGAAAAAAACATTTGGTATGTTCTTTGGAATGTTTTGATACATTCATAAAAGTGCACTTTTAGTATAAAATCTGCATTCCATATTATCTACATATTTCTTGAAATGTAAATCAATAATTTCCAGACTCTTTAAAGGAGAATACTTGAAATGATTACATGCAATTGTCTTTAACATAATCATTTAGATCTTTGAACTCCACAGTAAGAAACTGCTGATATAACAGCAACTGCCACTGTCATTCAGTGAAGTGAACTGGGTTTCTGAAGTAAACAGAAAGGAGAGGTGAGATTTTGTGTCTCTTTCTATTAAAATCATTGGTCTTTTTTCAGTCCTCAACATTAGAATCCTGCTAGTCTTCAATATCTGAATATGAATAAATGTCATTTGCTTACTTTCTTGTTTTTTTTTTAACTGTTACAACTCAACAATATTATCACTGAAAATTATGTTAATCCATGCATGCATTATGGAAGTCATAAACCCGTTTCAATACAATGAGATGGATGAATTCTATAAGAATGAGAAAAGAGACATAATAGGATGGCAACCGAAAATATTAACATTGTTTTTTTCTGCCAATTCCCACTGAGATGACTTAGGTTGAAGTTGAAGCCAGAGTGATGTGAATGGCTGAATTGAAATACTTTACTTTTCAAAGTAAATAGAATTTTAGTCTCTGCCTATGTTACAAATCTTAAGACAATAAGAAGGTCTCTGAAAAAGCAATTTGGGAAAAGGCAGTTTCTTTAGATTACCAACAAATTGTATTGCTGAATTTGAGGAATTCTGTATTTTCACCACTAATAGATGGACAGGACATTCATAAACAGAAGTTTTTGGTGATCATGGACTCTTTAATTCTTCCTTTCTCTAGTGTTATTTTTGTAGTGTTATTTTATAGTGTTAGAACTCAAACTATTTCAGATTCAATATGTGCATGTGTGTATTTGCCCTGATTTTTGTCCCTGCTAGTATTTTGTGTATTTTAATGCCCTTAACCAAGTCCCAAGCTGTAACTGCACAGCAAAAAGAAAAAAAGTTAGGACCATGGAATTAGCTCTGTTCAAAGAGCTGAAAGACTGTGGGTAATTTATTTAAGCACTAGGTTCCTGAATACTTAGAAAAGAATGGACTCAATAAGAGTACGAACTGGTACAAAAAGTGCCCAAAGCTAGTGTTTAAAAGATAGAAAGGATTAAGTAAATATTAATTTACTTACCACCTTAGTAAGTAAATATTAATTACTATATTTAACAATTTATAATTGCTACAATTTTCATTGAAAAGCAAACAATGTTATCCTAAGGTGGCCGTCTGTGAAAGAGGATGTACATATTGGCAAACTTTATAAGTAATTTTTTTTGCTTTATCTTCAAGAATTTTAGTACTGTTTGACATACTTTCTAGCACCCTACACGAGATCAGGAACACTGTAGCAAATATTTTCTTATATCTCACAGTGTTTTATGTAGAATAGTTCAGTAAGTTGTTATTCACTATTATGCATATATATGTCCAAGGTAATCTCAAAATAAGAAGTAATTATAAGTTGGAGAAGGCAATGGCACCCCACTCTACTACTCTTGCCTGCAAAACCCCATGGATGGAGGAGCCTGGTGGTCTACAGTCCATGGGGTCGCTAAGAGTCAGACACGACTGAATGACTTCACTTTCAGTTTTCACTTTCATGCGTTGGAGAAGGAAATGGCAACCTACTCCAGTGTTCTTACCTGGAGCTGTCTCTTATACACATCTAGATGTGTATAAGAGACAGCCCATGGACTGTAGCCNGAAAAAAAAACAACAGTGAAAAAAACTTAAAAGATATTATGGTTAATTTTCAACTCAAGTTTGGATTATACAGTTTTCTCTTTTTCATGTTATGTAATGCATGAGCTCATTGAATCTGACATCAAACTGAAAATCTTCTGTAAGGCAGAAGAAACAATCAGTAAAATGAAAAGCAGCTATGGAATGGGAGAAAATATTTGCAAATCATACATCTGATAAGGCGTTAATATACAAAATATATAAAGAAGCCATATAACTCAATAGCAAAACAAATAATTTAAAAATGGACTGCAGATTGAACAGACACTTTTGCAAAGAGGACAATGTAAACGGCCAGCATATACATAAAAAGAGGCTCAAGTGAAAGTGAAAGTCACTCAGTCCTGTCTGACTCTTTGTGACCCCATGGACTGTCCATGCAATTCTCCAGGCCAGAATACTGGAGTGGGCAGCCTTTCCCTTCTCCGGGGGATCTTCCCAACCCAGGGAAAGAACCCACGTCTCCCGCATTGAGGGCAGATTCTTTACCAGCTGAGCCACAAGGAAAGTCCATCTAATCATCAGAGAAGTGAAGATAAAGATCACAAGGAGACACCACCTCACACCTCTTAGAATGGCTATATTTGATATTTACATCAAATATAAAAGAGATAACAAGTGAGATAACAAGTGTTACTGAAGAGTTCAAGCTGAGTTGGCAACTGGACGGAGAAGGCAATGGCACCCACTCCAGTATTCTTGCCGGGAAGGTCCCATGGATGGAGGAGCCTGGTAGGCTGCAGTCCATGGGATCGCTAGGAGTCGGACACAACTTCACTTTCACTTTCATATGCTGGAGAAAGAAATGGCCACCCACTCCAGTATTCTTGCCTGGACAATCCCAGGGACGGGAGAGCCGCGTGGGCTGCTGTCTATGGGGTCGCACAGAGTCGGACACGACTGAAGCGACTTAGCAGGAGCAGTGGGAATGTAAATTGGTGCAACCACTATGGAAACTGTATGAAGATTCCTCAAAAAAATGTAAAATAGAGCTACCATGTGGTCCAGCAATTGCACTTCTGAGTACAAAACCAAAGGGAACAAAAACGTGATCTCAAAGAGGTATCTGTATGCCATGTTCACTGCAGCATTATTCATAACAGCCAAGTTATGCTGAAGGAGGAAACAGAACAGGCTCCATCTTGAAAGCAGGACTCCTTCTTAGGCCGGACCGTGGACTTTGAACTATATGCCCTGTATCTATGGAAATGACATACCAAGTGGGAAACGAGACCCCAGGATGGAAGAGCCCCAGGGCTCATACCTAGACTTTCTGTCGCCTAAAAGAATACCCTAATTATCTGTGCAACCGAATAGAATCATAAATTTTATTATGCTTATTGGGGTATGACCACAGGCTGATTGATAATTGTCCACTGTTAGCTACCTAGGCTTAAGGCATACGAATCACGGGTTAACTTTTGATTGTATCTTTCTTTTCCTTTGTTCAGACTAGTTTCAGAGAATTTGGGGAGGTGGGTTTGAGCACATACACTTACGGTATATAAGGTTTTCACAAAAACTGGTCGGGGTCCTTGGCTAAGAGGAGACTCTGCCTTGGGCCCGCTGGTGTAATAAACTGCACTCCACTATCTGCATCGTCCTTCTGAGTGAGTTTCCCGGAACACGTGGCTACCACAGTGGAAACAACCTGAGAGTCTGCTGATGGACAAATAGATAAGGAACATGTGGTATGTATGTAGAGTGGAGTAAAACTCAGCCATGAGCAAGAAGGAAATCCTGCCATTTATAACAATGTGGTTTGAACTTAAGAGCATTATGCTAAGTGGAATAAGTCAATCAGAGAAAGACAAATAACATATAGCGCACTTACATTTAGAATAAGAAAGACCAAAACTCATAGAATTAGAGTAGAATAGTGGTTACCAGGGACTGGAGAGGGGGCCGTGGGAGAGGAGTGGGAGATGCTGGTCAGAGTAACTCTTGTAGCTACACAATGAATGAGTTCTGAGGATTTAATGTGCAGCATAGTGAGTAGATGGTGATTACATGGTGATTGTATATGGTATTGCTAGTGGCTCAGATGGTAAAGAATCTGCCTGCAATGTGGGGGAACCGGGTCCAATCTCTGGGTCTGGAAGACCTGGAAAAGGGCATGGCACCCCGCTCCAGTATTCTTGCCTGGAGAATCCCATGGACAAAGGAGCCCAGCGGGCTACAGTCCATAGGGTCACAAAGAGTCAGACATGACTGAGTGACTAATACGCTCACGGTGATTATATTAATAGATAATAATAAGGTTTTCTCAGGTCTTTCCTAAGCATGTGTCTTGCCTGGGTCTGAAGGTGGCTTTTTTGATTCTCCCTTCCTTCCACAGGGCTGTCTTTAAACATCTTAAAGGTCAAGAGTGTCACCCTAGCTACCCTGGGCCTTGGTCTACTGTCTGTCTCACTTGTACTCTCTGCTCCACGTGGTCTCCCTGCAGCTTTCCCAAGAGGCACTGCTTTTTCTGCTGAGATCTAAATTAGGTGAAACAGAGACTAGCCCTTCAGACCGCCCCCAGTCAAGTTAGAACATTTCAAACACGTCTTCTCTGCTCCCTTCAGCGGAGAGAACTGGGAACAGGGCTGCAGCCTCCTGCAGACAAAGACCAGGTGAGCTGCTGAACAGGTGGATCAAGCAAATGGGAACATCTCAAGATCTCATACCTGAATGCTGTGGCTTTTTTCTTGAATGAGTGTCCAGTTGGTTGAGGTAGGCTTTCTAACCAGAGTTCCTCTAATTTGGCCCATTTTGAATGTGCTTGATGTTTCCTTGGTGGAACAAGGGCTTGGAACTTCCTATTCTGTCATTTTCTGGAACAAAAATAAACACATTTTAAAATATTTACTTAAATGATGGATCCTAATCCTTTATAATGCAAAAACCCATCAGACTGAGATACAATTAACTGCATAGTAATTATATGATACATAATTAAATAAGAAATCAAACTTACTTTTAGTTTGGTTAAACTAAAGAAAATTAAGGAAATATTTAATATTTTTTGCCTCACTTTCTCTACCTGTATAATGAGATTAATGCCCCCTCACAGGATGGCTTGACTATTACTTTATTTCACATGTGGACAGAGTATGGAAGAATACACATAATTTTAGTTCTCCAAAAAATTTGGCTAGTTTTACTTTTATTACAATTTTTTATAATTAGCATCATAATATATAAAGCTAATCTTAAACATAACAGAATAGATCAATAGAAGTAATTTTGTTAGAATGAACACATAATTTGTAATCCAAATTGATATTTTGAGGATGAAAGTATCATTATTTATAATTATACTGGTGAAAACAGTAATAAATCAAGACTCTTCTGGGTAAACCTGTACATAATTACAGTGAATAATTTAATATTTCTCTGACAGAAAAAAATTAATATAACAAAAAGCCCATTCATGCAATTAATAAGCATGGAATAATATATGTAGGAACTTTTAAATCTTATAAATATATGTAATAAATGATGGTCTTTAATGTAAAATAATGGCCTTTAACATGAAATTATGAAAACAAATGAGTTAAATTATGTCTCAAGTTATTAATAAAACATATTAAATAAGACAGCAAAGGCAAGTTATCAAAATGAAAAGAGAAATAAACAAAATAGCATTAGAAATAATAAAAAGAAAATAAGTCATAAATACAAAGACAATGGAAATTTTTAATTCATTAAAACTCATAAAAGCAAATAATGTGCAAGAGGCTAAAGATTTTGTAAAAATAGTCAGCTGCTTTCTTACATTTAGAGCCGATGGTTTTACCTGAAGTTTCTTTTATGTTAAATTAACTATTGATAATCCAGAACACAATAAAGGATCAAATGTCATCAGAAACTAAGGTTAAACTCATAATGGCTGCACACTTACATACACATTTTTACTTCTACCCACATACATATACACTAGGGAAATGTCACTTACATGAGAGAACTCTCACTTACAAATATGAGTGCATTCGGTACACTTTATCAAATTTTATGTATCTGTATCTATATAAAAAATTTAAACCAGTGATTCTGGTCTTGGGTTTATATTTCACAGAAATTCTTACACAGGCAAAGAAGGACATATTGCACATGTGAGATATTTGTCAATTCAAACTGATGACCAGTGATGCTGCTGTCTCTTATACACATCTAGATGTGTATAAGAGACAGTCAATGAGGTTTTAATTTGCCTTTCCATCGTGACTAATGACATTAAAGTATATTTTCGGTCTGCTTATTTGCCC
>SJYX01021013.1:129594-153379 GCA_006410675.1 Oreotragus oreotragus | reverse complement strand
CTTACTCTTTGGAAGGAAAGTTATGACCAACCTTGATAGCATATTAAAAAGCAGATATATTACTTTGCCAACAAAGGTCTCTCTAGTCAAGGCATGGTTTTTCCAGTGGTCATGTATGGATGTGAGAGTTGGACTGTGAAGAAAGCTGAGCACCAAAGAATTGATGCTTTTGAACTGTGGTGTTGGAGAAGACTCTTGAGAGTCCTTTAGACTGCAAAGAGTTCCAACCAGTCCATCCTAAAAGAGATCAGCCCTGGTTGTTCATTAGAAGGACTGATGCGAAGGCTGAAACTCCAATACTTTGGCCACCTCATGCAAAAAGTTGACTCATTGGAAAAGACCCTCATCCTGGGAGGGATTGGGGTCAGGAAAAGAAAGGGAGGACAGAGGATGAGATGGCTGGATGGCGTCACTGATCGATGCACATGACTCTGAGTGAATTCCGGGGGTTGGTGATGGACAGGGCAGTCTGGCATGCTGGGATTCATGGGGTCGCAAAGAGTCGGACACAACTGAGCGACTGAACTGAACTGAGTCCTCTCCTGTTCTCGCCACTCTATTCCTCTTCTCATGTTTGAAAACTAATCATATTTTTCATCTCTCTTCTCCCTCCATTCATCTTAAGTCCTCTAGAGGTAATAGCAAGAGTGAAACTGAACTGGGGAAAATGCAAAAAATCTATAAATATAAAAACTATGTTTAACTTCATTAGCAAACTTAGATAAGTTAATTATGAGAAAACACCTTTAGATAATTTTTTAAAAGAAAATAAGATTATAGTGCAGTTCAAAAGATTGCACTTATATCTCATTCTAATTTTCAAGGTTGAATAAAGCTTCCTAGTAAGTATGGAAATATATGTGACTCAGATTTCAAAGTTCCTAAGAAAAAAGCTTATCACACAGAAAATATACCTCTATTTTACTCTTTTAAAAGCCATAGTAAAGAAAAAGAAAGAAAGAAACCAGAAAACAAAACAAGATAAAACCCCAAAAGAAACCAGGAAAACTTTGAGAGGTGTTGAATATTTCTATTCCCTTGACTGGGGCTGAAGGTATTCATGGTTACTGCACATGTCCAAATTTATCAAAATGCACATATTGAATATCTGTAGTTTTTGCATAATAATTATACTTCAACAAAGCTGTTTTAAAGAATAAAAACACTTTTATAAAATAGTTATAACTGTGTTAATAAAACTTCAGTCAACTAGAAGTTGTCTGCATTATTGTTGATATTTTTTGTAACACTGGATTTTGTTGTTTTCGTTCAGGTGCCCAGTCGTGTCTCTTTTGTGACCTCAAAGATTTCAATTTTCCAGGGAAGAATATGGAGCTGGTTGCCATTTCCTTCCTCCAAGGGATCTTCCTGATGTAGGGAACAAACCTCTGTCTCCTGACTGCATCTCCTGTAGGTAGATTCTTTACCTCTGAGCAGACAGATCCTCTGGTTGCTTTTTTTTCTTTTTTAATAACTATAAATAATTTTTGGTGTCAAAGAATAAATAAAACAATGGTCACAGCCTGTATTGTGTAAATTAAGAAAAAAAATTTAAAAGCCTAAACAGGAAAAGATCTCAAAGGTGTCAGAGATACTCAGGCGATCCTTGTCTATCCACAAACACACTGCTGCCATGTCTCAAAAGTCACCACTGCTCACAAAGTTCTCGATTCAGCTCAGTTCAGTTCAGTTCAGTCTCTCAGTCATGTCTGACTCTTTGCGGCCCCATGAATCGCAGCATGCCAGGCCTCCCTGTTCATTACCATCTCTTGGAGTTCACTCAGACTCACGACCATCGAGTCCGTGATGCCATCCAGCCATCTCATCCTCGGTCGTCCCCTTCTCTTCCTGTCCCCAATCCCTCCCAGTGTCAGAGTCTTTTCCAATGAGTCAACTCTTTACATGAGGTGGCCAAAGTACTGGAGTTTCAGCTTTAGCATCATTCCTTCTAAAGAAATCCCAGGGTTGATCTCCTTCAGAATGGACTGGTTGGATCTCCTTGCTGTCCAAGGGACTCTCTAGCGTCGTCTCCAACACCACAGTTCAAAAGCATCAATTCTTCAGTGCTCAGCCTTCTTCACAGTCCAACTCTCACGTCCATACATGACCACTGGAAAAACCATAGCCTTGAGTAGACGGACCTTAGTCAGCAAAGTAATGTCTCTGCTTTTGAATATGCTATCTAGGTTGGTCATAACTTTTCTTCCAAGGAGTAAGCGTCTTCTAATTTCATGGCTGCAGTCACCATCTGCAGTGATTTTGGAGCCCCCCAAAATAAAGTCTGACACTGTTTCCACTGGGTTTTAAAAAAGCAAGAAACCAGCATATCTCACAGTTCATTTACTCAGTTAACAGAAGCTACCTAACAAAAATAAGAAACTTTGGCAAGGCTTGCTCCATATTCAGGGGGCATAGAATTTACAAGTGATTACAGTTCAGTAATTGACTTAGAGAAAAATATGGCCTTTTAAAATCAGTTTCTGAACGTTCTTAAAATGAAGGAAAAAAAATACAGGTAACTGCAACAACAACAATAGCAAGTCTCTGGATGTGTCTTCTCAAAGCTCTAACACAGGTACCATTCTGTTTTGTCCATCTGACAAGGGTCCACTAGGACATGTAAGGTGACACATCTATGCACAGCAGCATGATTAAAAACATCAGCTGGAAGAGTCTGAGACCCATGAGAGCAGAATATGGCATGTGCTGGAGCAAGTGGTTCCTAGAGAACTTTTCGTTCTAGGGAAAAACCATGTAGTACTTGGATCTATGGAAGTTCAGGGTTCCCAAGGAAAACATGTTTCAGGAGAAGGAAGGGAACTTTGGAGATCTTAGAGGAGTTGCAGTTCCCCATAGAGAATGAAAGTATTTGATTACTCTAACAACTCACAGACGTGTAATGATATAAGGACAATGTCAGTCATGTAAATAACAAAATGTCCTTGACCTTCCTTTATAAACACATTGCTGCTTTTTTCCAAACACTGTAGGAATGCTGAGAACAGAGTAAGGAATGGAACCTCAGGCATTAAAGAATAAGCCATCTTGTAGAAGAAATTAACATGTTAATATGATAAGCTCAGTGACTGGAGTCTGTACTTTGTGTGTTCAAATGCATGGAGGGAGAAATAACATTCTCCAGGAGAAACTGAAAAAAAAAAAAAAAAAAGGCCATAGAAATAGACATTTGAAATTGGTCTTGAAGAATGTGTTTGAGTTTGTTAGACGGAGGAAGAAAACAAAATCTTCCCCAAATAATAACATCTGAAGAAAAAAAATTGTTAGTAATATTAGCCTACAGACATGACTGATGGTTGTTTCTGAGTTCAAATATTGGTTATTTGAGTTAGGAGAGGCATAGTCTCTCTTGATGGTGCTAGTCTTTAAAATGTGATTGATCTATGCCTTCCCCCAGTTTGACATTTTTTGAAGTTTATGTGGTGAAATAATAAATATTTGCATAAAATGACTGACAACTCATCTAAAGTAAATAATATATTGTCAGAAATTACGTGGGTGAACCACACAACTATTAAAACTCATGTAAATATTACTATTTTGCTACTCAAAGTTCACAATACATTGTTGAAGGATAAACTATAAACTGGCATCTATTACATAATTCCATTTTTAAAACAAAAACCACCAAACATTTACATGTATATACATAAAAATATTAGATAAGTATACACCATATGATTATTTTGGAGTAATGACATCATTTATTTTCTTGGGCTCCAAAATCACTGCAGATGGTGACGGCAGCTCTTTGAAAGAAAAGCTATGACCAAACTAGACAGCATATTTAAAAAGTAGAGACATTACTTTGCGAAAAAACATTTGTCTAGTCAAAGCCATGTTTTTCCCAGTAGTCAAGTATGGATGTGAGAGCTGGACTATAAAGAAAGCTGAATACCAAAGAATTGATGCTTTTGAACTGTGGTGTTGAAGAAGACTCTTGAGAGTCCCTTGGACTGCAAGGAGATCAAACCAGTCAGTCCTAAAAGAAATCAGTCCTGAATGTTCATTGGAAGGACTGATGCTGAGAGTGAAACTTCAATACTTTGGCCACTTGATGCAAACTGACTCAGAACTGACTCATTTGAAAAGACTGTGATGCTGGGAACGATTGAAGGTGGGAACAGAAGGGGATGACAGAGGATAAGATGGTTGGATGGCATCACCAACTCAATGGACATGAGTTTGATTAAACTCCGGGAGTTGGTGATGAACAGGGAAGCCTGCAGTCCATGGGGTCACAAAGAGTCAGACACAGCTGAGCAACTGAACTGAAGTGAACTGAACTGAGTGACATCATGGGTGCACTTTGTCTTTTTTTGCTATATGAATTTCTTGATTATTTTACAATGAGCATAAATTGTTCACTAAATATATACATAAATATTAAGGGAAATATACTGTTTTTATATGATAGCAAATTAGCACAGAGAAGTGATAACTGAAGTAACTCTTAAAGCAGAAGAGCAGGTCATTTGGATAAAGAAAATTAACATAAGAAAATTATGTCTCTCAGATCATTCTATAGCATTGATAAGAATTTGAAGAAGGGTTAGAGATGCACTCATCTCACACAATAGTAAATAAATGCTCAAAATTCTCCAAGCCAGACTTCAGCAATACGTGAACCATAAATTTCCAAATGTTCAAGCTGGTTTTAGAAAAGGCAGAGGAACCAGAGATCAAATTGCTAACATCAGCTGGATCATCAAAAAAGCAAGACAGTTCCAGAAAACATATATTTCTGCTCTATTGCCATAGCCTTTTCATACCACCTGACCTGCCTCTTGAGAAATCTGTATGCAGGTCAGGAAGCAACAGTTAGAACTGCACATGGAACAACAGACTGGTTCCAAATAGGAAAAGGAGTACGTCAAGGCTGTATACTGTCACCCTGCTTATTTAACTTATATGCACAGTACATCATGAGAAACGCTGGACTGGAAGAAACACAAGCTGGAATCAAGATTGCCGGGAGAAATATCAATAACCTCAGATATGCTGATGACACCACCCTTATGACAGAAAGGGAGGAGGAGCTAAAAAGCCTCTTGATGAAAGTGAAGGAGGAGAGCGAAAAAGTTGGCTTAAAGCTCAACATTCAGAAAACGAAGATCATGGCATCCGGTCCCATCACTTCATGGGAAATAGATGGGGAAACAGTGGAAACAGTGTCAGACTTTATTTTTTTGGGCTCCAAAATCACTGCAGATGGTGACTGCAGCCATGAAATTAAAAGACGCTTACTCCTTGGAAGAAAAGTTATGACCAACCTGGATAGTATATTCAAAAGCAGAGACATTACTTTGCCGACTAAGGTCCGCCTAGTCAAGGCTATGGTTTTTCCTGTGGTCATGTATGGATGTGAAAGTTGGACTGTGAAGAAAGCTGAGCGCCGAAGAATCGATGCTTTTGAACTGTGGTGTTGGAGAAGACTCTTGAGAGTCCCTTGGACTGCAAGGAGATCCAACCAGTCCATTCTGAAGGAGATCAACCCTGGGATTTCTTTGGAAGGAATGATGCTAAAGCTGAAACTCCAGTACTTTGGCCACCTCATGCGAAGAGTTGACTCATTGGAAAAGACTCTGATGCTGGGAGGGATTGGGGGCAGGAGGAGAAGGGGACGACCGAGGATGAGATGGCTGGATGGCATCACGGACTCGATGGACGTGAGTCTGAGTGAACTCCGGGAGATGGTCATAAACAGGGAGGCCTGGTGTGCTGCGATTCATGGGGTCACAAAGAGTCAGACACGACTGAGTGACTGAACTGAACTGATTGCCATAGCCTTTGACTGTGTGGATCACAATAAACTGTGGAAAATTCTGAAAGAGATGGGAGTACCAGACCACCTGACCTGCCTCTTGAGAAACCTATATGCAGGTTAGGTAGCAATAGTTAGAACTGGACGTGGAACTATGGACTGGTTCCAAATAGGAAAAGAAGTACGTCAAGGCTATATGTTGTCACACTGCTTATTTAACTTATATGCAGAGTACATCATGAGAAATGCTGGACTGGAAGAAGCACAAGCTGGAATCAAGATTGCCAGGAGAAATATCAATAACCTCAGATATTCAGATGACACCACCCTTATGGCAGAAAGTGAAGAGGAACTAAAGAGCCTATTTATGAAAGTGAAAAAGGAGAGTGAAAAAGTTGGCTAAAGCTCAATACTCAGAAAAGGAAGATCATGGCATCCGTTCCTATCACTTCATGGGAAATAGATGGGAAAACAGTGGAAACAGTGACTGACTTTACTTTTTGGTCTCCAGTATCACTGTAGATGGTGACCGGAGCCATGAAATTAAAAGATGTTTACTCCTTGGAAGGAAAGTTATGATCAACCTAGACAGCATATTGAAAAGCAGAGACATTATTTTGCCAACAAAGATCCGCCTAGTCAAGGCTATCTATGGTTTTTTCCAGTGGTCATGCATGGATGTGACAGTTGGACTATAAAGAAAGCTGAGCACTGAAGAATTGATACTTTTGAACTGTGGTATTGGAGAAGACTCTTGAGAGTGCCTTGAACTGCAGGGAGATCCAACCAGTCCATTCTAAAGGAGATCTGTCCTGAGTGTTTATTGGGAGGACGGTTGCTGAAACTGAAACCCTAATACTTTGGCCACCTTATGCAAAGAGCTGACTCATCTGAAAAGACCCTGATGCTGAGAAAGATTGAGGGCAGGAGGAGAAGGGGCTGACAGAGGATGAGATGGTTGGATGGCATCACCGACACAATGGACATGAGTATGGGTAAACTCCAGGAGTTGGTGATGGACAGGGAGGCCTGGGGTGCTGTGGTTCACGTGGTCGCAAACAGTCGCAGCTGACTGAGTGACTGAACTGGACTGAACTGAGAGATTTATGAAAATTAAGGGCTTTATTATATTATGTCAACCAGATTTCAGGTAAGTTTTTCCTCTTTCACAAGCCAAATTAACTCTATGCCATCAAAATTACTGTTAAAATTTCCTGTGGCTTAATTTTCTTAGGTTTACAATGTGAATAATTATAAAAATATCTTCATAGGTTAGCTATGATACTAGAATATAATAGCAGTTATAAATTAAATAGATTCTTTATGGTGTGGAGCTTCTTCTTTCTCAAAATGCATTCCTCAGTGCAGTTCAGTTCAGTCACTCAGTCGTGTCCGACTCTTTGCAACCCCATGGGCTGCAGCACGCCAGGCCTCCCTGTCCATCACCNGTTATAAATTAAATAGATTCTTTATGGTGTGGAGCTTCTTCTTTCTCAAAATGCATTCCTCAGTCAGTTCAGTTCAGTCACTCAGTCGTGTCCGACTCTTTGCAACCCCATGGGCTGCAGCACGCCAGGCCTCCCTGTCCATCACCAAGCCCCGGAGTTTACACATAAACTTATGTCTACTGAGCAGGTGATGCCATCCAGTTTACTCCTCTCCTGGCAGCAAAGTGTCATATCTTGAGAAACTAAGGCATCTGCTAATGTCTACCTTGTGTATTACAGCCATAGAATGCTAGGTTCTTTCAATAACTCTATCAACATTCTTCCTCAGTAGTGAGACAATTTCTTTACTAGCCTTTCCTTCTTTCTTTCTTTTTTTTTTTTTTAACATTCAGGAATACTTCTAGCTCTGAACACACTTTTTGAACAATTAAAGTACTTAGTTCCATTTGCTTGGTAATGTTAGAGACACACACCAGGAAGAAAACATAAAGATACTTTGTAGGTTTGGTATTCATATCATCATACAGGAGGGGCGTTATAAAGGAAGAGCAAATGAAGACAGTCTCAGCTTAAACCTTCTGTTTGAAGTAGTGTGGAGGTGGAATATGCACTCAGATCTGAAACTAGAAGCAATGTGCAGAACAAGGACTGAGGAATGTGCACTGGTTCTTGCAGAAGAAGCCTCTATGTTATCAAGCTTTAATATGAGCACATAAAAAATACATCTTAATCATAGCAAGTGATTAGAACTATCAAGCGTCGGTCAATCAGCAGACATCAGTGGCTGCAGAGTTGCAGAAGACCCACGAGTTCCATCAATATTATCCCTTTACCATTTCTCAAGTTTTCTGTACTGTAGCTGGTATTCTAAAACATGCTGCCTGTTACCTTGTCAGTGTGCTCTTTAACCCTCTCCAGTAAATTACTGTAGCTTAAAGACGAAAGTCTACAAAGACCGGCAGTTTCTGGAGTTTTCTTACCAGTCCAGACTTAGCCCTGCTCACTCTCTGGGATTTCTGCAAACCAGCTCTTCCAGCCCCTCTAGGTGGTCAAATCTTTTAAGTACCCCAGATTTGTTCTTCCCCAGAGTCTCTTCTAAAGCTAATCCAGTTCCTTGACCTTCCTGATTAGTGCCACTGACTCTTTAGATTTTGACTGTAAAGAGCACTTTGAATGGTAAAACTTCTCTGATCATTCCTGCTTCTCACAGTCTTGCTGAAGACCCTGGTATCACTAGTGGTCCAGGAAGCCCACAGAGTCCTACAAGATTCAAATGTAGTTTGGTTGATAGTTTCTTGGCACTCTGAACACAAAGCAACCAGCTACTGCTCCCCTTTCAATTTAAAAGAAATAGACACAATCTACTCCAGAACAAAGCAGATGGGGAGCATGGCAAGGTACACAGGCTGCTGGTATCTTAGCCAACTTGGGTCAAAGGATGCTTTGATTGCACAAATGTCAAAATGTTGGCCAAAGTTGTTTTTTTCTACTAATTAGCATTATATTATGCATACAGATACGTTCCAGCAAAACATCTATTTCAGCTTTATTGACTATGCCAAAGCCTTTAACTGTGTGGATCACAATAAACTGTGGAAAATTCTGAAAGAGATGGGAATACCAGACCACCTGACCTGCCTCTTGAGAAATCTGTATGCAGGTCAGGAAGCAACAGTTAGAACTGGACATGGAACAACAGACTGGTTCCAAATAGGAAAAGGAGTACGTCAAGGCTGTATATTGTCACCCTGCTTATTTAACTTATATGCAGAGTACATCATGAGAAACACTGGACTGGAAGAAACACAAGCTGGAATCAAGATTGCCGGGAGAAATATCAATAACCTCAGATATGCAGATGACACCACCCTTATGGCAGAAAGTGAAGAGGAGCTAAAAAAGCCTCTTCATGAAAGTGAAAGAGGAGAGTGAAAAAGTTGGCTTAAAGCTCAACATTCAGAAAATGAAGATCATGGCATCTGGTCCCATCACTTCATGGGAAATAGATGGGGAAACAGTGGAAACAGTGTCAGACTTTATCTTTTTGGGCTCCAAAATCACTGCAGATGGTGACTGCAGCCATGAAATTAGGAGACGCTTACTCCTTGGAAGAAAAGTTATTATCAACCTGGATAGTATATTCAAAAGCAGAGACATTACTTTGCCGACTAAGGTCTGTCTAGTCCAGGCTATGGTTTTTCCTGTGGTCATGTATGGATGTGAGAGTTGGACTGTGAAGAAGGCTGAGTGCCAAAGAATTGATGCTTTTGAATTGTGTTGGAGAAGACTCTTGAGAGTCCCTTGGACTGCAAGGAGATCAACCATCCATTCTGAAGGAGATCAACCCTGGGATTTCTTTGGAAGGAATGATGTTGAAGCTGAAACTCCAGTACTTTGGTTACCTCATGAGAAGAGTTGACTCATTGGAAAAGACTCTGATGCTGGGAGGGATTGGGGGCAGGAGGAGAAGGGGACGACCGAGGATGAGATGGCTGGATGGCATCACGGACTCGATGAACGTGAGTCTGAGTCATCTCCGGGAGATGGTGATGGACAGGGAGGCCTGGTGTGCTGCGATTCATGGGGTCACAAAGAGTTGGACATGACTGAGCGACTGAACTGAAATGAACTGAGGTTAATATTTGGAATTGGCACAGAGTGCATTCCAGCAGGGAAACCATGTAGCTCACAGTATGGTGATGAGTACACAGCCCGCCTGGGAATGGAGGCTGCGAATCTCAGCTCCACTACTTTTTGTTGTTCAGCTGCTAAGTCGTGTTCAACTCCATGACCCCAGGGCCTGCAGCATGCTTGGCTTCCTGTTCCTTCACCATCTCCTAGAGTTTGCTCAAACTCATGTCCATCGAGTTGCTGATGACATCCAACCATCTGTTGTCCCGTTCTCCTCCTGCCTTCAGTCCTTCCCGGCATCAGCAGCAATGAGATAGTGAGCACCTCAGTCTGTGTTGCTTCATTGTTAGAACTGGCATAATAACACATATTTAAGAGTCGTTGCACAGGGTTGACATAAATTGCGAAGTATCTAGTTCTAGCATACAGCAGGATACAAACAGAACTCCTGGGATCTGTGTGTAACTCTTATTATTGAATAGATTTCCACAGATACAAGGTGACTGTCGTTAGGGGTTTCACTTGAGAAGAAAATAGTGTGAGTGCTATGAGGGCTTGCTCTCTTTCAAGTGTTATAATTTATTTTACATTTTAATGTTCATGGGACATTACATCAGGCATGACTATTTTCCTGGATAGTTTTAACATTCTAAAATGGCAGATTTACACAATCGAACATGTATTAAATATGCCCACTTCTTCTATCTTAAAATATTGATGTATGATTGAGAACTGAGTAAGATTAAGATATGTTTTTGGGGAAAGATCAAAGGCAAAAAGAGAAGAGGGCAGCAGAGGATGAGATGTTTAGATAGCATCACCTGCTCAATCAACATGAATTTGAGCAAAGTCTGGGAGATGGTGAACAGGGAAGCCTGGTGTCCTGCAGTCCACGGGGTTGCAAAGAGTCAGACACAACTTAGCAACTGAATGACAACAACAACAGCAAATGTCTTCAGGGAGCAGCTCAGTGACAAGGAAGGAGACTTGGTAGCCAGCCCCCTCAGCCTTATCTGCCTTACCTTGCCTGAACCCCTCTGTTTTATCCTTGCAAATGGACCAGTTACCCTCCTGCCTCCCAAACACGGTGTCATGTTTAAGATGTACAGCAGGAATATGTCAGAAGAAAACAAAATGCAGTGTATTTTTTAGATAAACACCGCTTAAAAATCTATGTATTATGAGCAAAGAAATGCAGACAATTTCCAAAGATCTGAGCTCTTTACCAGGATTCAGGGAGCACAGCAATTATTAAATTTACTTTAAATTTAATTTGTACTAGAAAAGAATGGAGAAGAAATATGAGATGATTCTGAAACCTAAGGTTAAGGGAGATAAAGGCATTTACACAAACCAGATGTAATATTATAGACTCCATGTCCAGTTGAACAGTCTGTGCACTGCCACAAAAGCTTCTGGAGGAATAAGTAACTAGAGGCTGAATCTGACCCTCACCACACTGCTGAAGAATGTCCTGGAGAAGGGAATGGCAACCCACTCCAGCATTCTTGCCTGGAAAATCTCATGGACAGAGGAACCTGGCAGCCTATAGTCCATGGGGTTGCAAAGTTGCACACGGCTGAGCACACACACATGCACGCACCCTGGTGAAGCTCTGCACCCTTGTCCAGGCCTATGTCTTTCTAACAAGAAGATCCCAAGTCAACAGGCTTGCATCCAAGCTGCTGCTGCTAAGTTGCTTCAGTCGTGTCCGACTCTGTGCGACTCCATAGATGGCAGCCCACCAGGCTCCCCCATCCCTGGGATTCTCCAGGCAAGAACACTGGAGTGGGTGCCATTTCCTTCTCCAATGCATGAAAGTGAAAAGTGAAAGTGAAGTCGCTCAGTCATGTCCGACTCCTAGCGACCCCATGGACTGCACCCTACCAGGCTCCTCTGTCCATGGGATTTTCCAGGCAGAGTACTGGAGTGGGGTTCCATTGCCTTCTCCATGCATCCAAGCTAGGAAACCAAAATTTTAACACCCAGGACAGAACAAGTGCCTTAAGAAAAGGACAAAGATTGAAGGATAGAATGCCTTTGCCTAGAAAGATCCACATATCCTTCTGAGAGGAAGTTTTAAAGAAGTTTTCATAGACTGGATGACCTCAATAGTCAGAAATGACAAAATTAAAAAAAAAAAAAAAAAGCAAAAAAAAAAAAAAAAACTTTTTCCCCACATTAGGTTGGAAGAATACGTTTGGATAAAAATAAAAGTGTCCTGGAATGTGACTGTAAAACAGCACTCATCCTGCCTCATCAATGGAAATTGTTCTCTCTCTGCATCTGAGTGGTAGACACACAGATTGTTGCCTGGCCCTTTTCTGCATATACAAAAGAATGAATGTGTTGGAGAGTCTTTTGTTGTTGTTCTTTTTTTTTTTTTTCCACAGGAATGTTTTTATTTATTTATTTTTGACTGTTCTTGATCTTTGTTGCTGCAAGCAGGCTTTTCTCCAGTTGTGGCAAGCAAGGGCTTCTGTCTAGTGGTGGGGTACTTCTGTTTCAGAGCATGGGCTGTGGGGCTCATCGGCTTCAGCAGTTGTGACACATGAACTCAGCAGTTGTGGCTCCCAGGCTCCAGAGCACAGGCTCAATACTTGTGGCGCACAGGCTCCGTTGCTGGGTGGCACATGGTATTTTCCCAGATCAGGGATAGAACCTGTCTCCTGCAGGAGGATTCTTCACTTCTGAGCAACCAAGGAAGCCTCCTAACCTCCCCACCCCCCAGCTGGAGAGTCTTAATCTTTTCTAGTGTGAAGCCAATGAATTCTTTTGCATTTCAAGTTGAGAGCACTGGATTTCTACGAAACTGAAGTGAAGTCCACAGATTTGGGATATAAATCAGGCAACTCCCTTCCAGTACTTTAGTCGATCACTTCCATACTCACAGGTTTTACAGTCAGGAAATCCAGGACCTTCATTTTGGAACCACATCCCTCCTAAAGTTTTCAGAAAGGCTGGGACTTCTGCTCCTTAGGTGGCATCAATCTGATTTCTCCACCCAAGGAGCAGAGCAGCAGGAGGGTGTAACTTCTTGCTATTGATTTCACTGCCTGTACTTATCTCTCATTATACTGATCTCTCCATCTATTTATAGATATAGCTCCTGCTATATATACGGTGAGCTACAAATGCCACTGTGCAGAGGCATGTTTGTGGCTTTGCATTATTCTTTTTTTCTGAAAAACTGCTTCTAACATTGAGCAAAGACTTATTTGAAATTGCAGTAAATAATTATGTAGATATTTTGTTTTTTATAGCTTAAAACTAACTTGGGGTGTTGGGGCTTTACATCTGGGGATTATTTGGTCTAATCTTCTTTTTCTTGTATTTTAAAATCTTATTCCAAAGGCTGTGCTTTATTGTTCTGGAAGTTTTACAATGGCCTCTAGCCAAAAGCATTAAGGATTCAAGTTGATGTTAGCATGCTGATGTACTTTTCCTGATTCAGTATCAGGAATAACTGATTTTTACACAAAAATTGAAGTGACACTTTAGGAAGGACTTTATAATTTCAAACAGACAGAATGGGATACAAAACTGAATATATCTATATATCTCTGTTAAGGTGCTAGCTACAGGCTTTATCATTGGTCAATGAGTCCTACATCACAACCACAGAAAGGAAGAAAATAGCATCTTATGTGTTGGCTCTGGGAAAGGTTTTTGATTTGGGCATCTCCCCTAGACCTTCTGGAGAAGGAAATGGCAACCTACTCCAGTACTCCTGCCTGGAAAATCCCACAGATGGAAAAGCCTAGTAGGCTATAGTCCATGGGGTCTCAAAGGGTTGGACATGACTGAGCAACTTCACTGTCTTTCCCAGGCCATAATCATGACTGGATAAGCTCAAGATCTTAGGAAAGTCAATTCAATTTAAGCTATACTGACCAGACTTTGGCACACTCATCTGCTTTAAAAAAAAAGATGAAGCCATATATATTTATAGAGGTTTGGAAAACAGATCTGTGGAAATAGTGAAGTCACTAAGTCATGTATGACTCCCTGTGACTCCATGGACTGTAGACTGCCAGGCTCTTCTGTCCACGGGATTTTCCAGGCAAGAATACCAGAATGGATTGCTATTTCCTTCTCCAAGGGATCTTCCTCACCCAGGGATTGAACCCGAGTCTCCCACATAGATGGCAGACTCTTTGCTGTCTGAGCCACCAGGGAAGCTCAAGTACCTAATTACCAGAAAAAGTCATCCACAAACACCAGCAAGTAAATGTGATGACTTTGGATCCCAAACAAGTACAGACTTGGGTTAGTCTAGGGACTGACTCTCTGAATGTCTTTTGAATGCCAAATAAAAGACATATCAGCAGATTTTGAAATAAAATAATATCTAGAGTATTTTTGCTTCATGAAATAATCCACTGACCTTCAAAAAGAGAGTTTTAATGAGCCTGGTCCAGGTGGCGCAGTGGGAAAGAATCTGCCGGCCAATGCAGGAGGCTCGAGAGATGCAGGTTTGGCCCCCGGGTTGGGAAGTTCCTCTGGAGAAGGAAATGGCAAGCCCACGCCAGTATTCTTGCCTGGGAAATCCCATGGACAGAGCAGCCTGGCAGGCTGGAGTCCAGGGGGTTGCAAAGAGCTGGACATGACTGAGCACATGCACACGCAGTGAGCCTGTTGGATATAACACATGCCAAGCCCTGGCAGATCCAGGGTGATTCGAAGGGGAGACTGAGTCATCGTCCTAGGAATTAATTGCTTAATTAAAGATATAGGGAGATACAGGATATAAGATATAAAGATATAGGGAGATTAGAAGGAAATAGCATAGTAGGAAAATTTGTGGAGAAAAAGAGGCTGAATAACTTGGTTTACATGGGATATCAATAAAACTCCAAGACAAGGAATTTGCACCATCTACGTTGGGCCACCGGCGGCCATTTGAATATCGGAGGGTGCCCCACCTTGGGCTCCCTCTCTCATGGATCTTAGAAGCCAGGGCAAGTAAGTAGACATGGCGAGCACCCACGCTCCAGATGGGAATTCAGCCAGGAAAACGGGGAGCAAGAAAGAAACAACACGGGGGAATCAGTCTTTCCAGAAACTGATCCGATTTCTTTATTTTTTAGGTTTGCTTATATACCCTTTGCTACACATAGAGACAAATGGAAATTTTAAAGTCACGTGGGGGTCAGCAGTCCTGACCTTTATCAAAATCAGGTGCTTCATATAAATGTATAAAAAAATGTCTTAGGGGTTTTACATCATCTTCTGGCCATGAGGCTTGCTGACATTTTATGACCCTTTCTGATAACGGTCAGTCAACCACAAAACTTATTTTTTCCAGGGGTGATTTTTTCTTAAATCAGGCGCCACCCTCCAAATAAAGTTGCATTCCTATATGGTGAGGGTGTAGTGGGTTACAATCAAGAAAGGAATGTACTTAGCCTAAGGTTTAACATGATTAATTTTAAAGGTTAATACTTATTTCTCCTATATGCTAGTTATAGTCTTTATAAAGGCAGGGAATATGGAGATTTAGCAGTAAATATTGGCTCAACAAATGAAAAACCCTTCACCAATATAATTTCTAATCAACCCACTATACTATACTAATAATTTTGTAACTTATCAAAAGAATCTGTATATAGAAATTTTAAAGCATCTTGTGCCTCTAATGGTTGGGAGGCTGTAAACAATCACATGTGGCCAGACAAACCCGTTCAGGTAGGCTAGAGAACCTTCAGAGGCGTTTGTAAGTTGAAACACTCTTGTCACGCCCAGGAATTTTTATTAACTGGAGCTGCAAGTTAACTCTTTCTCTGAGAGAAATGGTGATGGGGGAGAGCCCCCACGTAAAGTCAGAGGTGTAGGTGAGAGCATAAGTAAAGTAGGCAGACTCTGGTTTTGGGGGTAGATGCTCAGGAACAGGGGGTTTCCTGAGGCTCGATCCTGCCTTTGCGCATGCCGAAGCCTCCTTCCTCATGACCTTTGCCATGGGCGGAGTTCCTCACGCTGGCTCCCGGCAATACACATACTTGAAATGAGAAATAAACCAATCAGTGTAGCAGAATTAAAGCTTGTCGTCCATAGCATCTACTCCCCTTGTTTTAATTTTGTAATCTTATTTTTGAAACATCCACCAGAATGGCCAGCAGAGACTTATCTAAATGGAACCTGTGTTCTTCCAAGTGAGTAAAGACATTCTGAATCCAGGAGTGGGTGGGGTGGGCTCTGTTTGGCAACTGCAGAGGGATGGGAGGAAGGGAAACACAAGAGAGAAACCCTGCAGAAACTGGAGCAGGCCAGTCCTGACCCCTGCCCCAACACCCCGTCTTCTCTCACCTCGTTTGTGTAACCCTAGCCCTCTCCAACTTTTATCGCTTTTTATTTGTTTATTCTTTTCCCTTTTACATTTTCTGCTGTCTTTCAAATCATAGGTGATCCTGAAGAGCTTTTTAATGTAGCATCAATGAAAAATTTCCCCTGTGAATGAAACACTTGTAAATTCAGTAAATATGGCTTTAAAAAAAAAAAAAAAAGAATGGAACCCACACATGACAGTTTTCAAGGACTTACATAAATGACCCCCTTTTCTCTATCACCTTTCAGGTAAAAAGACAGCTTTCTAAAGTAGTTTGTTACCTAGAGAGACAGGCCTTATGATCTGTGGTAAGAAAGTCTACATTATAGCTGAATATTGCCATGATTGCTGGGTCTTTCTGAAATAAGTCACAATTAATAAGAGGTGGGAAGTTCTTAGAGAGTCACAAAATATGGAAGTGAAATAGATGTTTCACACATCTTTAGTATTGTCGATCCTGGGCATTTAGAGCCCGATTTATGGGGTGAGGAGTCAGGGAGAAGAGTGCAGAGAAAATCAGTGCTTAAATACAGTAGGGAGAAGCTCAGAAATTGGAAATGAAGGTATATTTATGAGCGATGTAAATCTCCAAAGTTTCAGGGTAGCAATTAGAACACTAAATGTAGTCTAAATGGTCTTTGGATGCACATAAAAGTTAAAGAAAATCAGATGTATCTCTTTCAAGACTCTTTCATACTTGAAAAAAAAAAAAAAAACCTCTTCTAATCCCAAATCTATGCCATATGCTCCCAGGTGGCACTAGTGGTAAAGAATCCACCTGCCAGACACAGGTTCAGTCCCTCGGTCTGGAAGATCTCCTGGAGGAGGGCATGACAACCCATTTGAATATTCTTCCCTGAAGAATCTCATGGGCAGAGGACCCTGGTGGGCTACAGTCCTTGGGGTTGCAAAGAGTCAGACATAACAGAGCACAAACTGTATCTTTTTGTTTACTAAGGTTTTCTGCTATTCTTCTTGATTTTAAATACTTTTTTAATGAATTTATTTTTATTCATGTATAGTTAACTTACAATATTGTGTTAGTTTCAGGTGTAGAGCAAAGTGATTCAGTTATACATACATATGTATATTATTTTTCAGATTCCTTTCCCATATAGGTTATTATAAAGTATTGAATATAGTTCCCTATGGTATACATGTTGTTTATTTTATATACAGTAGTGTTTGTATGTTACTCCCAAGTTTCTAGATCATCCCTCAACTCCCTTTTCCCTTTAGTAACCATTAGTTTGTTTTCCGTATCTGTGAGTCAATTTCTATTTTATAAATAAGCTCATCTGTATCATTTTTTAGATGCCACAAATTTATCTGCAAATTCTCAATCCCATGACATTTCCTATGAAATGTACTATTCCAATTAATTCTGAATCTGTTTCCCTTTTATGTAAATTAATATATTACCAGTAAATGATATAAAGTTTACCAAATATTCCATTTTTTCAAAATTATCTCATTCTCTCTAAAATGATAGTTCTCAATTGGTTGCTTCCATCATAAACCAATCTTCATTTTCTACTTAATTGACTGTCTGCTGATCTTTTTGGTTCTAAGTGGTTTTCCGGTAAAAGGACACCAGAGAGATTATTATAGTAATGGCCATTCCTTATAAACAGAGGTTAACATGAAAAAATATTGACAGGCAGAAAGGGTTTCTAGTGGAAATATTTAAAACTCTAATGTATAATAATGTATTTAACAAATGTGAGCAATTTAAAAAAGTGTATATGCTGACATACTCAAACCTATGCATTCAAGTAGCTGAATTTTTCCAATTACTGTTTTTCAAAAATGTGAAAAAGAACATTTTATGAGTAAATTCTACTATAATCATAGGTACATGTCATTTCCTCACCAAATACTTATTTAGATTTTGTTGGTGCTTGTCCAAGACATTTCTAACAAGGAGTTCATATTTGCAGCAAAGATCAGGTTAATCTGATTCAAGACATTTCAGGCAGAACACTTCAGGAGTCCCATTTATGTTGGGATTTTTTTCCCTTATTTTCTACCCTATCAAAATATTATTCTGATACAATAACGTATACATACATTTCAATAATGTATACATATAGTCCATACACACTATACATTCCATAAATGTATAGTGAATGAAAAAGAGAGAGAATGATTCCTTCATCAAAGCAGAAAAAATGTCCACTCCATCATAAATCACTGATGTGCAGGAAATAGATCAAAACTTCGATAATAAGAAGTTAAAAATTAGTTGGCATTGACAATGAAGCACATATGTAATGTCGGAATTCCCTTCTCTGTCAGGAAAATAATCCAGATAGGTATTTCCATATCACATCAAACCTCTGCATGCCTGCTTGGAGTTACCGCCTACTCTGATAGAAATGTGCTTTCATCTACTGTTCAAATAGCTGCAGCTTAACAAAATATTCATCAAGGGGAGCCAAGATTTTCTGTGTGGTGACATCAGAAGTTCAAGACTGTATTTTACCTGAATAGAATTGGCTAGAGCTATATGCAGTTGATACCACACTAANTTTCATCTACTGTTCAAATAGCTGCAGCTTAACAAAATATTCATCAAGGGGAGCCAAGATTTTCTGTGTGGTGACATCAGAAGTTCAAGACTGTATTTTACCTGAATAGAATTGGCTAGAGCTATATGCAGTTGATACCACACTAACGCAGAAAGTGAGGAGGAACTAAAGAGCCTCTTAGAGAAGGTGAGAGAGGAGAGTGAAAAATCTGGCTTAAAACTCAACATTTGGAAAACTAAGATCATGGCTTTCAGTCCCATTACTTCATGGCAAACAGATGGGTAAACAATGGAAACAGTGGCGGATTTTATTTTCTTGAGCTCCAAAATCACTGTGGACAGTGACTGCAGCCATGAAATTAAAAGATGTTTGCTCCATGGAATAAAAGCTATGACAAACCTAGACAGTATATTAAAAAGCAGAGACATCACTTTGCCAACAAAGTCTGTCTAGGCAATGCTATGGGTTTTTCTATAGTCATGGATGGATGTGAGAGCTGGACCATAAAGAAGGTTGAGAGCCAAAAAATTGATGCTTTTGGACTGTGGTGTTGAAGAAGACTCTTGAGAGTCCCTTGGACAGCAAGGAGATCAAACTAGTAAATCCTAAAGGATGCAAGGATTCTTCAATATTCGCAAATCAATCAATGTAATTCACCACATTAACAAATTGAAAAATAAATGCCATATGATTATCTCAATAGATGCAGAGAAGGCCTTTGATAAAATTCAACATCCATTTATGATAAAAACTCTCCAGAAAGCAGGAATAGAAGGAACATACCTCAACATAATAAAAGCTATATATGACAAACCCACAGCAAACATTATCCTCAATGGTGAAAAATTGAAAGCATTTCCCCTAAAGTCAGGAACAAGACAAGGATGTCCACTTTCACCGCTACTATTCAACATAGTTCTGGAAGTTTTGGCCACAGCAATCAGAGCAGAAAAAGAAATAAAAGGAATCCAAATTGGAAAAGAAGAAGTAAAACTCTCACTGTTTGCAGATGACATGATCCTCTACATAGAAAACCCTAAAGACTCCACCAGAAAATTACTAGAGCTAATCAATGAATATAGTAAAGTTGCAGGATATAAAATCAACACACAGAAATCCCTTGCATTCCTATACACTAATAATGAGAAAGTAGAAAACNCCTTATTATTATTCTCATTTGGGGAAGAAACAAAAAAATAAACACTTAAGAGATTTGCAATTTTAGTGAAGGATACATTTTCAATAGAATTGCAGGGATTAAATAAATGAGGCAAGTGGCAGGAGGAAGTTAGAAAGATATTTTTACTATTTGCAAATAGGATAACTTACAGGAATGCTTGGCAAACTGATAAACAACCAAGAATTTTACCATCTTGTTGTATAATCTACTGATTAAAAAGAATTTCTCTGTATAGGCACTCATTTGTATCTGTAGCCTTGGGCAAGGTCTTTCCATACATTTCAAGCTGTACTTCAAACTTCCTGCCAAAGACACATAGAATACATGAAGTCTTGTCTGTGTCTTCCTGTTTATGAAATATGTCTATGTCTTCCTATTTAAGACCTACTACTGGGTCTTCCCTGAATATTTATTGTTTTGTGGTTTCAAGAGGCAAGTGACTGATTGGTTTAGGAGAAAGGGAGACATTGATCAATAAAATATTCTTTGTTTCTGATTTAAATTCATTGTAACAACTTCAACAAAGGCCAGTTACAATAACATTTGTAAAAATCATTTATTTCTAATCAGCAAAAATTCCTGACTTTGGTTCATTGCTTGTAACAGTTAAGATTAAAGATACAAATCACAACAGAATACTGCACATTTAAAGCACTGTTTATTTAAACCCTCGGAGAAGGCAATGGCACTCCACTTCAGTACTCTTGCCTGGAAAATCCCATGGACTGAGGAGCCTGGAAGGCTGCAGTCCATGGGGTCGCTGAGGGTCGGACATGACTGAGTGACTTTACTTTACTTACTTTATTTAAACCCTATAGAAACGGAAATAAGAACAGTTTAGCGATAGTCGCTCAGTCATGTCCAACTCTTTGAATTTCCATGGACTGTAGCCCACCAGGCTCCCGTGTCCATGGGATTTTCCAGGCAAGAATACTGAAGTGGGTTGCCATTTCCTCCTGCAGGGGAGCTTCCAACCCAGGGATGGAACCTGGGCCTCCTGCATCGCAGGCAGATTCTTTACCATCTGAGCCACCAGGAACGCTTTGCTGCTAAGTCACTTGGCTTAAGGAGTTCTTAGGGATTATTAAGGCTCCAACAGAGTCGTAACATACCTAATGAAAAAAAACTATATCTTGCATATTTAAGGGAATTATCCAGACCATTTTCCCCATCGGCCAATTTATATACTTAAACACACTGATGTGCAAGTGTTTACATCTGCGCAAGACCTCTGTCTTATCCCTTTCTCTCCCTCCTCTCATAATACACACATGCATACAACACACTCTTCCCTCTCTCATTCATTTATTCAAAAGGCACAAACTAAGCACTTCCTATATTCTAGGCACCACACAGGCACAAAACACTGAAAGACAGTCTGAGCTCTGAAGGGTTTATAGCACAAAGAGGAGAGAGACATGAACACAATCATTTTAAATAAAGTAATGAGTGCTACAGTGAACCTATATCCAGATGGTATAGTGGTAGAATAGGGGTTTGTTGTTTGTTAAAGTCACAAGATGATGAGTTTTACAAGAAATAAATATATGTCTTTAAGTAAGGAGAAATGTAAAGTCATTCTAAATTAAACACTTTTTTTTTTTTTTTTTAAGGAAAAGGCCATTTGTGGATTTCATGTCAGAAAAGCTTTCAATGAAGATAGAATAGTGGTCAATTTTAGAAGTAGAGATCACGATAATTTGCAAACATTTGTTTAATTAACTCACTTATGTGATTTCTAATATAGTCTACATGGCCCAAAAGGAAAAACAATTCAAGTCTTGAAAAAATCATTTCTACGATCTTCATCTGTGTGTGCTTAGTCACTCAGTGTTTCCAACTCTTTGAGACTCCATGGACTGTAGCCCGCCAAGCTCCTCTGTCTATGGGGATTCTCTGAGCAAGAATACTGGAGTGGGTTGCCATGCCCTTCTCCAGGAGATCTTCCCAACCCAGAGACTGAACCTAGTTCTCCCACCTTGCAGATGGATTCGTTACCCTCTGAGCCACCAGATTCATGGTTTTAAATAAATCAATTGCTGCCTTTATCATTTTCCAATTTCTTATTTTTTGTTAGATACTTCTTTAAAATAGCCTCTTGGTTGCAAACAATGTATCCTGTGTGCATGCTCAGTTGCTCAGTCATGTCTGACTCTTTGTGACCCCATGGACTGTAGCCCACCGGGGTCCTTGTCCATGGGATTTCCCAGGCAAGAATACTGCAGTGGGCAGTCATTTTCTTCTCCAGGGGAACTTCTCAGCCCAGGAATTGAACCTGAATCTCCTGCAATGCAGACCAATTTTTTTTTTTTTTTCCTTCCACTGAGCCACCTGGGCAGCAAAAAGAGCATTTCACTCTTTCTTAAATTAAAATCCCTGCATATGTATTTCTTTTATTGCACGCACTTTCACAGTTGACTTGCAACAGTTTGCCTGTTTTAGAATAACTTGGGATTGTACATATATTTTAGCCGAGGAATTCTATCTTCTTATTTTGAATTTTTATATACCCAGTTGGAAAAATGGCAAGATATTTTCGTGGATTTAGTGTGTGTGTGTGTGTGTGTGTGTGTGTGTGTGTGTGTGTTTATGTGTATCTTTTACTCTCTCAATGCTTCTCCTTTTTTTCTCTTTCTGTGTATAGATATGTATGTATTTATATCAAAGAGAAAGAAAAATCCTTTGCTACATTTCATTTTTCTTTCTTAATGGAAATCTTGTGCATACATTGAATAGTATAATAATATAACTGGTCTTCATTAGCCACAGATGCATTTTAACTCTTTACTACACATCCAAAGTATAAACATCTTTTTATAACTCATTTGTTAAAATGAAAAGAAAATGAGTTCAATGAAAAATAGATAATCACAGGTATTTTGAGGGAGATACAAATTTTCAAAGAATAAAAACAAATTGCAAATGATTGCCAGTTAACATTATACAATGTATTAAGTTGGTGTTAATATTATCTGAGTAATTATAGTTGGACTATGGAGAAACATGAGCTGTTCGTGTTGATGAGGCCATTTTCTAATGCCTTTAGGATACGTAGTGATCATCTGTTGTTTCTGTTTGCTAAGTATCGCTTTCTCGCTTTGGGAAACTAAACTCTCTACTCTTCCCAATGTGTCACTGGAAGTGGGGCTGGCCTTAGCCAGCAAGCACACTGCACACACTGATGAAGGCTTGGCCAGGCTGTGCATTCCCCATCCCACTAACTGCACCATTTACTACAGATATGGCCTGTTCTGGGTTTTGTGGTTTAGTCACTAAGCTGTGTCTAACTCTTTCATCACCCCGTAGACTGTAGCCCACCAGGCTCCTCAGTCCATGGGATCTTCCAGGTGAGAATACTGTTGCCATTTCCTCCTCCAGGGGATCTTCCCAACCCAGGGGTTGAACCAGCCTCTCCTGCACTGGTAGCCTGCACTGGTAGGAGGATTCTTTACCACTGAGACACTCTAACCAAAACAAGGCTATACGGGGTCCATTCTAACAGTTTAGTAGGAAGTTATGGGAGATGACATCTATCTTCCTGCTGAAGATGCTGAGTTAGTAGGAATCTGACTTGAAGCTGTTGGTGCTTATTCTGCCAAAACAAAGAATCGGACCCTCTTAAGGTAAAGGTGCTAATACAGAAGAAAACAAATTCCAGAGATATTTACAGTGTACCAAATTTTGTGAACCTCTGGCTATATCAATGCCAGAAGTCAGGTTTTCCACCAAGTATTTTTGTATTGAAGTCCTTATTTTAACACTTCTTAGGTGACTATACTGTGCCAGGTAATATGAAAGATAAATGGAACACAGTAATCTTACTTATTATTACCATCAATGCAATGGCACCCCACTCCAGTACTCTTGCCTGGAAAATCCCATGGACGG
>SJYX01021013.1:99555-129395 GCA_006410675.1 Oreotragus oreotragus | reverse complement strand
GAATTCACTTTCACTTTTCACTTTCATCCATTGGAGAAGGAAATGGCAACTCACTCCCGTGTTCTTGCCTGGAGAAGCCCAGGGACAGGGGAGCCTGGTGGGCTGCTGTCTGTGGGGCTGCACAGAGTCGGACATGACTGAAGTGACTTAGTAGTAGTAGTAGTAAGAAATGTTTAAATAAGGACTTCAGTACGGAAATATTTGGATAGATAAAGAATCTGCTTGTCAGTGCCTGAGATGCAGGTTCAATCCCTGGGTCAGAAAGATTCCCTGAAGGAGGGAATGACAACCCATTCCAGTATTCTTGCCTGGGAAATCCCATGGACAGAGGAGCCTGACCGGCTACAGTCCATGTGTTGCAAAGAGTCAGACATGACTTAGTGACTAAAGAACAATAACAAAAATAAATGAAATGCACATATCTCTGATATAATCAATAATAGAGACATGAACAAACAAGTAAGTTCATTAGAGTTTAGGAAAGTTAGACACCAAATATGTTGAAAGTACGAAGAGAGATTACAAGGAAAGAGGTAGTCAAAACAATGTAAAGAGAGTTAAGAAAACTATATAAAGCTTGAAAATTATTGGATTTTTGATATGCAATCATAAAGCAAATACATTCAGAGGGTGCATTCTCCATGCAAAGAGGTGCTGAAAAAATTGACTGAAGCATGAACAGCACAGATCAAGTAGAAAAAAATCCACAAATGTTACATTTTTTTCAACTTACTACAAGTCTAGAACAATCTCTGTGTTATAACCTATTGATGTATATCTTTTACTAGTAAAGAATTGGACATTCAGAATGCTTAAACAGCTCCTAGACCAAAAATATTTATCCCACTCATAGTAAACATCATAAAATGGAGAGCCTCAGTACCTGCTTATATAATATCTATATTGGGTAACAAGATTTGTGGAAAATAATACATTCATATTTTGTGTGACTTTCAGGAGTATATAGATTTGGAAATAAAATGACATTTTTCTTACCAACAGCAACTGAAAATGGCAATGTTGATTCAAAGGATAGACAACTCTTTATATGTTTGAAGAATAGCTGTAAATAGTTACACTATTGCTATTTTGTGGAATGTAAGTAAAACACAGGTCCAGAAAACAAAATTGTTGCAAAGTTGTCTACAATATTTTGTTGATAAAACTGTAATTAATAGATGTTACAGCTGAGTTCAGTTCCGTTCAGTCACTCAGTCGTGTCCGACTCTTTGCGACCACATGAATCGCAGCATGCCACGCCTCCCTGTCCATCACCAACTCCCGAAGTTCACTCAGATTCACGGCCATCGAGTCAGTGATGCCATCTAGCCATCTCATCCTCAGTCGTCCCCTTCTCCTCCTGCCCCCAGTCCCTCCCAGCATCAGAGTCTTTTCCAGTGAGTCAACTCTTCGCATGAGGTGGCCAAAGNCGCAGCATGCCACGCCTCCCTGTCCATCACCAACTCCCGAAGTTCACTCAGATTCACGGCCATCGAGTCAGTGATGCCATCTAGCCATCTCATCCTCAGTCGTCCCCTTCTCCTCCTGCCCCCAGTCCCTCCCAGCATCAGAGTCTTTTCCAGTGAGTCAACTCTTCGCATGAGGTGGCCAAAGTACTGGAGTTTCAGCTTCAGCATCATTCCTTCCAGAGAAATCCCAGGGCTGATCTCCTTCAGAAGGGACTGGTTGGATCTCCTTGCAGTCCAAGGGACTCTCAAGAGTCTTCTCCAACACCACAGTTCAAAAGCATCAATTATTCGGCACTCAGCTGAATTAGTGAGCTATAAATATGTTTAGATCTTCCTCCATTTATAATGGGGTTACATCCAATAAACCCACTGTGAACTGAAAATATTTTAAGCTAAAAATGCATTTAATATACCTAGCCTATGGAACATCATAGCTTAGCCTAGCCAACCTTAAAAATGCTCAGAACCATTAAATTAGCCTATATTTGGACAACATCATCTTAACACAAAGTCTATTATAAAATGTTGAATTTTCATATAATGTATTGAATACTGTACTGAAAGTGAATAACAGAATGGTTGTATGGGTACAGAATTGTAATTATACAGATTGCTTACCCTCGCAATCAGGCTAGAAATTCCAGAAAGTTTTAACGTAATCATATGCACATTCTGCTAATTTTGAAGATCTAAAAATAAGAATTTCTAAAATAGGTATTTATCACAACAATTCAATTATAATTATGATAAACAAAGGACACAAATACACAATTAAAAGTAGTCTAAGTCTCATGTGAGATAATTAGATTATTGTTTATTATTAAGTATTCATGTTATGTATGTAAAATTTATTATCAAATTTAGAAATATATTATTATATATGAAAATCTTAATTTAAAGTGAAGAAGAAAATGTGAGATGATTTACAAGGATTTGCAAGTTACTCTACAAATTTCATGTTACTTCTTATAACCAAATAGGTAACTTGTTGAGAACCATGCGTTATGATATTTAGTATTTTAGAAGAATCAAGGGAAAGGGCTATATTTTTTCTGAAATTTGAAGGCCTTCTTGATGTGAAATTGCTTTTCTTATTTCTGTAAGGTTTTTAAATCTGTGTATATGGAACATTTTCATGTAGTACTTTGTATTATCTTAATTTGTTCAATCTGGGCATTGTTCTGAAGGAAATCAGTAAGACAAGCTACACATGAAGATTGATCCCCTTTTACAGATCCTTAATTGCCTCTGATTGTAACCGCTGGGTTGGATACAAAGGTTCTTTCAACTGTTTTGTGGTCAAATAAAGTGTGAGATATACTTGTGGGGCTGGGGTGGATTTAGCATTTCATTCTATGGTCACCATTTCTAAAGTACATCTTAGTAAATCTAACATCACTGATTCTCAACCAACTAATTGACCTGTCATTGTACTAATGTTTCTCTCAGTTTTACAGTGTTCATTAAGATTGATACTACATCATTTTGTTTTAATTTATTTATATGCATAATTGCACTTTATGAAGTCATCATCTGCATACTAAATTTTCTTTTACTGCTGACAATCTCCAAAAAAAAAAAAGAAAAAGACTTGATTACATGTGCCCAAAACTTCAACAAATAAGAGAAAAAGTGTGCTTTTACTCATATGTAAATTTCTAATGAAGAAGAATTTTTAATACAGTTAAATAAATAGTGACAAGACAAATAGACTATTTTTTAATGTATCAGTATTTTTAAAAAAGTTGATCAATTACTTTACATTGTAAAGAGTGATCTTGGAAATGAAGTATAATTATTCTTCCCATTGTTAATAATAATGACATGGTTATAATAATATATCTCCTTCAGTAATAAAAGGTAGGTTGATATATCAGTTAATCAGATAATATAAATTATATCTTATGAGAAAGATAAAACTAAAATAATGATGAGCACATAAAAATGTTCAGGAATGTAAATTATACATGCATGACTAGATTTGGTCCCCAGTTTTAGCAATTAAAGCTTAAAGGAGAAAGCATATTAGTAATATAAATTATTGCATTCATAAGACAAAAACCTAGTTACTGAAAAGAAAACTATATCTCATAGAAAAATGAAAGATAATTTATTTTCAACTTTCCTCCACTAAAAGATATTTTTGATGAAGTAAACAATGTTGTTAATAACATTAAAGAAAATATGTATTCATAGGACATTGTTAGAAGATGATTTCTATATTGTTTTTAAATTATATTGCTAGTTCAACTATACTGCTAGTTCAAAAAACTAGCAGTCATAGTAATTGCAATAAAAATTTGATTTCCTTTATAATAAATGGTCTATATTGGAATACTGTTACTAAAAATTAATTTCATACAGTACATATTCAATATGACCCCAATAAATGAGGTGAAAGTAATACATGTATACTTTTTCAAGTATATTTTCGACACATAAATCCAGCCTCCCTAACACAAACTTTCCATGGAGTATTTCCCAGTTGGGAAAAGGCTCAAGCAGTTGAGGTTTTTAAACACAAAAGTTTGATTAAGTTTGGACTCAAAACCACTCTATTTTTCTTGTTATTATGTAAGACAAAAATGTCTTCAAATCTGGCCTGAGAACTTAACTAGACCATGTGAAATTGTTTCTCTTTGCAGACAGAAATGTGACTATTAGACCGGAACCGTTGTTTTTTAAGATCTGCTTCATTCGTGTGTCCCATTTATAAAACATAGCCAAGATTTATCTTTTTTGAGGACAAAAAAGAAATATCTGCAAATCCTTACCCAAAGTCCCTTTGCTTGAAAACAATTCAATTTTTCACAATTTGTATATGATTTCTTCACTTACAAATTAGGAACAAACCAAAATGGCATTTTTCCTTTGTATCTAAAGAACATATCAGAAATGTGTGACTGAATTTCATAATTAGCCTGTAGTATCTATTTTGCAGAAAGCAATTAAAGGGATTAAAATACTCCGTGGTACTTAAATGGGGCATTGGGTTTAGGACACAATCCACCAGATATCCAGTATTCCACAGCAAAAATCCCAGGATATAGTACTGTTACAGTGACTAGCTGCCCCTTCCTTCATTCAGAGGACTGGATGCAATGTAATAGCTAGACATGTGTGTGCTCAGTTGTATCTGACTCTCTGCGACTCCATGGACTATAGCACACCAGGCTCCTCTGTCCATGGGATATTCTTAGGCAAGAATACTGGAATGGGTTGCCATTTGTAGTATTTGACAAAGCATTTAATATGCAAAGTAACTCAGGTGGTCTCTGATTCAGTATGTCAAGAGTTTTCCAGTCAATGAAATAAAAACAATCCAAATATAGCCTCTCAATAGAGGGGAAGAAAAAACAAAACAAAACAGTTTTGAGTGACCATAGTGACCATAGAGTTAGTCCAAAGCTCTCTCTTTTGGCATCTTTGTTGCTCAAAGTAGCCTTGCATTGTCTTTCTAGTAGAATCATTAATAAACATAAAGTTGTCTTTTGTACGATTGCAACAGAAGACCAAGAAAACTACAAATATTTCTCAGTTGGGGAATGTTGAACAAGTCACACTGCAATCATACAGTGGGTACCAGGCAATTCTGAAAAGGAAGCATGTGCATTTTTGTACACAATCTATGACATCATCTTTAAGATTGTTGTTGTTTAATCGCTGTCATGTCTGACTCTTTTGTGATCCCATGGACTGTAGCCTGCCAGGCTCCTCTGTCCATATGAATTCCCAGGCAAGAATACTGATGTGCATGTGTGCTAAGTCACTTCAGTTGTGTCCTATTCTTTGCAACCCTGTGGAGCCCTCCAGGCTCCCCTGTCCATAGATTCTCCAGGCAAGAATACTGGAATGGGTCGCCATGCCCTCCTCCAGGGGATCTTCCCAATCCAAGGATTGAACCCATGGTTCTTATGTCTCCTGCATTGGCAAGGTTCTTTACCACTAGTGTCATCTGGGAAACCCAGACTGGGTTCTTGTTTCCTTGTCCAGGGAATCTTCTTGGCTCAGGGATCGAATCTGCATCTCCTGAATTGGCAGGTGGATTCTTTACCACTGAGCCACCAAGGAAGCCCTATCTTCAAGATATTTATAATTAAAAAGGCAGGTAAAGTATATAAAACATGCTACTACTTCCTATACATAAGAAATTCATATATATACACATTAATTTATAGACACATAGAATTTATGTATATTACATTTATGCATATATGCCTTACATTTATACATATTTTGAATCATTATAGAAATTGAAATTTGAGCTGAACTATTTTTAAAAAATGATTACACATGAGGGATGGAATTCATGTGCACAGTTTGGAGGTTACCAGGAGGTAGCTCAGACAGTAAAGTGTCTGCCTATAATGTGGAAGACCAAGGTTCAATCCCTGGGTTGGGAAGATCCCCTGAGAAGGAAATGGAAACCCACTCTAGTACTCTTGCCTGGAAAATCCCATGGGCAGAGGAGCCTCATAGGCTACAGTCCATGAGAGATGACTGAGCGACTTCACTTTCACTATACATTCTTCAGTACATTTGATTTGAACCATGTAAAGAGTTTATATAAAAAAGCAAATATTATCTTAAAATGTAATATTTAAAAACACTTAAAAATGAAACCAATTAATATTAGCATAATGGGTGCTTACATAATATGTAGAAAGTTTTTTTCTAAGTTAAAATATAGTAATTTGAATATAACCCTCTCTATAACACGTCTTAAAGTGTGAATTGACAATAATAGCCTAAACTATTTGACAATTCTTGGTAAAAGTGTAGCTATCATTATTTGGAGACTGTCTTGAGATTATTGCAAAATAATGGAAATAGCTATGCTGATGTCCAGCCAGTCGGGATTCTGTGTGTACAAAGGAGTTGCAGAAATAAGATTAATGAGGACAACTAAAAAAAGAAAAAATCTATATTTCTGAATGTACCAGAATAAGCACATATTGTGCATAATCTTTCATAAAACACATTTCCTCTGTCTTCTAAAGTGACTACGTTATAGCAACATGCATCACTAATACCTTGATTGTATTCTCTATATATTAACATATACTGCATTATATACTCTTATAAATATTATACAACTCTATATTAGTATAAAATACCATTGCTTCCTTCTGTACTCACACCGCTCCTCCTATTCAGAAAAGGGAATAAGGGTTTTATAGAGAAATAAATTGGCTGATATCATGTGTGGGCTAGGACATGATTAAAATGAACATGGACTATCTATTCCTTGAATTCAAGCAAGCTGTCAAAATTATGGTGTTCCTGTTGTATGTATAAAGAAGGCAGCAAGAGGAATCAACCATTGGCAGAAGGTGGAAAAATCTGAGCTTAAAAAAAAAATGAAGCAAACTGTATCACATCCAATATTTTAAATCCATGAACTTCTAATTGTCAGTTCTGTGGCTGCTAAAGAAAGTAACTCAACATTCTGAGAATCAGCAAACAAACAAAAACATCAGGCATCTAAGCTGTATTTCCTATAAAATTAAACCTCAGAGAATCTAATTGTTTATTGTGTATTTTTATTTTTGAAGAAATAGTCCACCAAAAATTATGAAGGAATGACAAATGTCACCATTTGTATGAAATAATGAGTCTCGAGAATGATCATCAATGCCTGCAAACACCAAAAGAGATAACCACTTGTTGGAACAATGGAATATCATCCAGGAAATATTATTTCCCCCTTAAATCAAACTTGAATCTAACCATGCCTCTACATCTGGCAACAAATTTACAGGAAATGCAGGGGGAAAAATTAATAACTTTTCAACAATAAAGCAAGGATGCAATTTGCAAAATATGGATTGCCAGCATGCTTTCTTCAACAAAATACATTTTAGGAGAAAATAAAAGAAAGAACAGAATCTACAGATTAAAAAGTTCTTAAAGAAAACTGTATAATTGGTCCTACTGCTAAGACACTGAGAGAAAAAATGTGATTGAGATTATAAATTATGCATGAACAAGGGAGATAAACAGGGACGGCACCCAACCATGTAAGACATATGACTCTAAAAAACAGAACCACCGAGTGAATCTCTGGAGCTGAATTGTCCAAATTTTAAAATTTTCTTAAAGAAGATACAGCAAGGCAAGTATAATCACTAGCTGGGTGTTTAAAGAATTACTGTTCATTAATTAAGGTATAACAGTGTTAAGGGTATAATTTTTGAATATTTATCTTTAAGTAGTAAATATAGAAATATTTCCATAATAAAACATATAACATCTTGTTTTGCTTCAAAATAACAAGTCGGGGAAGTGGATGGGAGTAGTAGAATCATATAATTGGATAATTGGCCATGGATTGATTAATTTGACTGATGGAGCTTACTATGCTATAGTTTCTAATTTGTATATGTTTGAATATTTTAAAAGAGCTATTTATTGAAACGTCCTCATTACCAACTTGATGAGTATTGCCATTTTATTTGGATCTGAGCCAAATCCATTAAGTCAAGCTCTACCCAGTGGGATTATAAACATTATTATTTTTAAAAAGTTTCTCTGTTGACTCAAATGCAAGGTCTGGGCTGTGAACCCACACCATACAAAATTAGCCCTACTTTAACAGAAACATCATTACTAGTGAATTAGTACTTACTGACTTCCTGGGGGAAAGATAATTTTAAAAGTCCTTAAATTTTGAAACAAAATTGTCAAATTCCTTTTGTCATAGAGCATAAAGAGAACAAACAAGTTAATATGTGAATGCAAATTATGAGAAATGATGCAACATACTTTCATTTCAGTTGCACAACAAGTTATCTGAGATTCTGGCTTCTTGAAATTCAGTCTGTATTTGCAATTACCACAAAGCATTGATGCAATACAAAATATTATGCGATTGGTTAATGTTTTGAATAGTTATGTTATGCTTTTTGTTTCTCTTTGTAGTTTATCTGTTTTTCCACATTCAAGGAGAGAGTTATATGTACTGTAATTTTTTTCAGCTTCTCTATATCCTGTACTCTTTTCTCTATTGTTTTCATAAATTTTGTTTGGGAATCTAGATTTTGCTGCTCTCAATCAGTAAGTTTTTATATCTGACCATTTGCTCTGCCCCAGGGGATAAAGTATGCATTCTAAGTGGCTTCAATCATGTCCAACTCTGAGCAACCCTATAGACTATAACCTGTCAGGCTCCTCCAGGCAAGAATACTGGAGTGGGTTGCCATGCCCTCCTCCCAGGGATCTTCCCAACCCAGGGATCAAACCTGAGTCTCTTAAGTCTCCTGCATTTCAGGCAGATTATTTACCACTAATACCATGTGGGAAGCCCATAAAGTGTATGACCAAGGTCTAAATGAATCATATTTAACCAAAAGAGCCATAGTTGATATGTCAATATGCTGCTAGCATTAAGGTGGGGGGGGGCTGTGTGAAACTTGAACAGATATTATGGTTTTGTTCAGGAATACAAAAGTCAGATTTAATTTCACAGCTATCACAGTGGTCAAAAAAGAAAAAAAAAAATCATCAAACTTTCCTGAAGAATGAGAAACTGCCTCTACCAACCCACTTGTTGGAGTTTATATAATGTATCCACTTTGGAGAGCAATTTAGCATCTAATAAAGATGGATATACAATTATAAATGTTCCTGCATTTTACTTCTAAGTATAAAACTTGGAAATGAGTTTGCACATGTTCACAAGAAAATACATGTCACATTAACTTTGTTGGTAATACCCTTAGCTAAAAATCCTTCATCAGAAGAGTGCATATATCACACTATATATTTATATACCAAGCTATCATGTAGTATTAGTTAGATTAGTATTAACTGCTACTGCTGCTGCTAAGTTGCTTTAGTCATGTCCAACTCTGTGTGATCCCAGAGACAGCAGCCCACAAGGCTCCCCTGTCCCTGGGATTCTCCAGGCAAGAACACTGGGGTGGGTTGCCATTTCCTTCTCCAATTCAGGAAAGTGAAAAGTGAAAGTGAATTCGCTCAGTCCTATCTGACTCTTAGCGACCCCATGGACTGCAGCCTACGAGGCTCCTCCATCCGTGGGATTTTTCCAGGCAAGAGTACTGGAGTGGGGTGACATTTTAAGGCAACTCCTAACTCCTCAGGTGTTAGATCTTGCCATGCTACGCTATGCAACAGTCTCCAAATCTCACTGGCTTATGACAAACAGTTATTTCTTACAGAGGCTACATGTCAGCAAATACAGATATGCCTGTGAGACTCTGCTCCAAACTACAAGCCAAGTTTGTTGTACTGATGTAGCCAACTTCTCTTTCCAGAAAACAGACTGAAAGAGAGCCCTCACTCACCGATACAGAAACTTGCAGAGCTTCTGAAATCCTTTCTTAATGAACTAGTGTACGTAACTTCTAATCAATGGCCTTTGGCCAAAGTAAGACACATGTACGTTCAAGTGGTTAGGACTGCACACTTCCACTGCAGGGAGTCTGAGTTCCTAGGATCCCTATTTCCTGTAAAATTTAGAAACTGATTGTCATTCATCAGCTCCTCCCTAAAAGTGGGTGAAATTTAAATTGGAATTACATTGAAAATATAAAATCATATAGAAAAGATATTTTTATGTATTTAAAACATATACACATAATATAATCCTCCATTGAAAATAGAGGTCTTTTGAAATTTCTCTCAAAATTGTTTTGTGGGTTCTCTATTTCTTGCATAATCTTTAAGAGATGTACCTAGGTATTTAACATGTTTTAAAGAGATTGAAAATAACGATGTCCCTTTGACAAATTAATTTTATTATTTTATTTGAGAAGTAGAAATCAAGTTTATTCAAATATTGACCTAGTCCCCGAAACCTTGCCAAATTCATCACTAAAATTTAATAATTTGACTGGGTTTTTCAGATTTTCTATTTATACATACTGCCATCTGAAAATTATCGCAGTCGCAGTTTTTTCTTTCTGGTTTGCACAAATTAAAACCTATTTTGTTTTTTGCCTTAATCCAAGATTTTGACAAACTTGGATTCCCAGGATAGAGTAGAATGGAATAGTGATAATAGATATCCTGCTGCTGCTGCTAAGTCACTTCAGTCGTGTCTGACTCTGTGTGACCCCATAGACGGCAGTCCACCAGGCTCCCCCATCCCTGGGATTCCTAGATTAAAATAAAATAAATTCATCATTAATATGATGTTCACTATAGGTTTTGCACCAGTTATCTATAATATTAAGAAGGTTTATTGTATTATTGTCTACAAATAATCTTTATCATGAATGGCTGTTAAGTTTTAACATTTAAGCACAAGCTGGAATCAAGATTGTTGGGAGAAATATCAATAAACTCAAATATGCAGATGACACCACCCTTATGGCAGAAAGTGAAGAAGAAATGAAGAGCATCTTGATGAAAGTGAAAGAGGAGAGCGAAAAAGTTGGCTTAAAGCTCCACATTCAGAAAACTAAGGTCATGGCTTCTGGTCCAATGACTTCATGGCAAATAGATGGAGACACAACGGAAACAGCCTCACTTTATTTTTTGGTCCAAATCACTGCAGATGGCGACTGCAGCCATGAAATTAAAAGACACTTACTCCTTGGAAGAAAAACTATGACCAACTTAGACAGCATATTAAAAAGCAGAGACATTACTTTGCTAACAAAGGTCCATCTAGTCAAGGCTATGGTTTTTTCCTGTAGTCATGTACGGATGTGCTGCTGCTGCTGATGCTAAGTCGCTTCAGTCATATCTGACTTTGTGCGACCCCATACACAGCAGCCCATCAGGCTCCGCTGTCCCTGGGATTCTCCAGGCAAGAATACTGGAGTGGGTTGCCATTTCTTTCTCCAATACGTGAAAGTGAAAAGTGAAAGTGAAGTCTCTCAGTTGTGTCCAACTCTTATCTACCCCATGGACCACAGCCTACCAGGCTCCTCTGTCCATGGGATTTTCCAGGCAAGAGCATTGGAGTGGGGTGCCATTGCCTTCTCCGGTATGGATGTGAGAGTTGGACTATAAGGAAAGCCGAGCACTGACCATTGATGCTTTTGAACTGTGGTGTTGGAGAAGACTCTTGAGAGTCCTTTGGTCTGCAAGAAGATCCAACTCATCTATCCTAAAGGAGATCAGTCCTGAATATTCATTGGAAGGACTGATGCTGAAGCTGAAACTCCAATACTTTGGCCACCTAATGCGAAGAACTGACTAATTGGAAAAGACCCTGATGCTGGGAAAAGTTGAAGGCAGGAGGAGAAGGGGATGACGGAGGCTGAGATGGTTGGATGGAGTCACCGACTCAGTGGACATGAGTTTGAGTAGGCTCTGGGAGTTGGACAGGGAGGCCTGGCGCGCTGTATTCCATGCAGTTGCAAAGAGTCAGACACAACTGAGTGACTGAACTGATTGAAATAATTATACCTCTTACTTTTAGATGAATGTGGTAGATACATTATACTTATTACTTCTCAAACAGTAAATCAGTGTTGTGTTTCTGGAATAAACACCAAAATTAATAAAATAAATCCTATTTTGTTTAAGGCATGCATGGGGCTCTCTAAGTTGTTGAGTCATGTGTGACTCTGTGTAACCCTATGGATTATTGGTAGCCCACCAGGCTCCTCTGTCCATGGGATTCTCCAGGCAAGAATACTGGAGTGGGTTGCCTGCCCTCCTCCAGGGAATCTTCCTGACCCAGGAAATCAAACCTGCATCTCTTATGTCTCCTGCATTGACAGGTGGGTTCCTCACTACTAGGCTACCTGGGAAACACCAACATACAATTATTTCACAAGAAGGATTGACTGGTAGCGCTCATTTCTTATAATGCCCCTGTCATTAGATTATGGATCTCCCTGGTGGCTCAGACGGTAAAGCGTCTGCCTGCCGTGCGGGAGACCCGGGTTCGATCCCTGGGTTGGGAAGATCCACTGGAGAAGGAAATGGCAACCCACTCCAGTAATCTTGCCTGGAAAATTCCATGAACTGAGGAGCCTGGTGGGCTACAGTCCACGGGGTCGCAAAGAGTCAGACACAGCTGAGCAACTTCGCTTTCACTTTCACCATGGTAAAGATAATTTTATAAAATATTTGTGCTACTACATTCGATTTTTCTACTTTCCATTTTCAAATTTTAGTGAGAAATTTATTAGCTATTCACAGTTTCAATTTCTTTGATACACATTCAACACTTTGGATTTCATATTTTCTTTGTGCATTAATATTGGCAATTTGTGTTTTTAACACAATTTTCCCCATTGTATTCAAAATTAAAAATTTAGTGAGCTAAAGTGTCTCTTTATACCCTTGTATTATTTTTATGTCTGTACAGTATGTTGCAAATCATTTTGTTTGTTTCATTCTCCTTCATTTTTTGTTATTGATATTGTGTGTTCTAATTGTTATGTCTTTTTGAGAGTTTGTCAATGTTATTCACTTCACACTGGAAGTATATCAATCTTATTAAACTTCTCAAAGAACCAACACAGTTAATTTGTTCTATTGTAACTTCTCTTCTATTTCATTAATTTCTGATTTTCCTTTATTATTTTCTCCTTTATTTTTATTTTCTAGGTTCTTGAGATGGAAGGTCAGCTTTTAGATTTTCAGCCTTGTTTCACTGCTAATGCTGCGCTGCTGCTGCTGCTAAGTCACTTCAGTCGTGTCCAACTCTGTACGACCCCGTAGATGGCAGCCCACCAGCGTCCGCCATCCCTGGGATTCTCCAGGCAAAAACACTGAAGTGGGTTGCCATTTCCTTCTCCAATGCATGAAAGTGAAAAGTGAAAGTAAAGTCACTCAGTCGTGTCCTACTCTTCGTGATTCCATGGACTGCAGCCTACCGGGCTCCTCCGTCCATGGGATTTTCCAGGCAAGAGTGCTGGAGTGGGTTGCCATTGCCTTCTCCTTCACTGCTAATACATTCATGTAAAATCAAGAAGTATCTTAGAAATAATGTTATATCTATGTTACCCAATTCTAATAAATGCTCTGTTCATTACTTTCTTTAAGCCATTTGTAATGTATATTATCATTTCTTCCTGACTCCCAGGTTATTTGGAGGTCTATGGTTTAATTTTAGGCTATTGGTGATTTTCCAGATATCATTTTTGTTAGTTTTCACATTCATTTCACACTCACTCTTTTCAAAGATATCTCCTTATAAGATTTCAATTCTAATATAATTTTTGAAACTTATTTTATGACCCATATATAGGTTCCTCCTCCCAAACTGGAATCATAAAACTCATCTCAGTTTTCTTTCTTTATGTATTTATGTTTCCAATATGTTGGGAAAGGACATTTATTTTCATTTTAAAATGGCAGACTACCCTTTCAAAAAAGAAGCAATAGCCTCACTTTGAAGCTTCAGATCGTTCCATTTTCTTTGATGTTTGTTTGCTCTTCTCCCCACTAATGACTTCTTCCACAGAGGCTGCCAACAAAATCCTGATTAAATGATGCCTGCAAGCAGATTCTCCATCAAACTCATTTCACTATAATTTCATTACTCTTTATTAAACACTTAGAATTTGTGAGGAGTAACAGTGTCTTTAAATTTTGTTTTATTGGAATCACACAAATCAGCAGAGGACTGAGACTTCTTCATTCTCTTGATATTTAAGTATTTCTACATTAACGAATCAATGGGTCTTATTTTAGCTATAATGTCTTCCCTCTAGTAAATTATTTGCCTGGCAAGTAATCCAAGGCAGAGCCATGTCATAGGAATTTCTGTACAGTAGTCCACCATGGTATGAAGATTCTCCACAATACTTTCAATTTTCTTTCTACTTTTAATGCTGCTACTTTGTATTTGGGGCTTTCCTGGTGGCTCAGCAGTAAAGAATTCACCTGCTAATGCTGGAGACGCAGATGTGGGTTGGATCCCAGGTCCGGAAGATCCCTGGGGGAGGAATTGGCAACCCACTGCAGTATTCTTGCCTGGGAAATCCCATGGGCAGAGGAACCTGGCGGGCTACAGTCCATGGGGTCTCAAAGAGTTGGATACAACTGAACAACAGAACAACAACTATGCAACAACAAATCTGTATTTGCTAAAATACATGGCCCACAATCTGTAGAATCATTAAAGAATGATATTTTCTTAATGATCATTTAAGTAAAATGTTTTGTAATATAGTAAGAAAATGCTTCTGAGTGACACTAAAACAAATTAGATTAACTTAATTGCTGGTCATTTATTTTCTGGCATCAAGTTATGCTTTTACCCATTAGTCACATATAGGCAAGGAAAGCTACCGGAACCAACCTTCAGAATGATTTGTGTTCATATTGTTTCTTGATTCATTGAATGTAACTGTTGGAGCAATCTCCATTTCTCCATCACTCCACTGCTCCTCCCTGCCTCCTCCCCCAACCATCCTGTTCTTTTTTTTCAGAGGTCTATTCTCAATCAGCCCTTGCCAGCATCTACCATCTGAAAGTGAAAGTAAGTGAAAGTCACTCAGTCGTGTCGGACTCCTTGAGACCCTATGAACTATACAGTCCACGGAATTCTCCAGGCCAGAATACTGGAGTGGGTAACCTGTCCCTTCTCTGGGAGACCTTCCCAACCCAGAGATGGAACCCAAGTCTCCTGCATTGCAGGCTGATTCTTTACCAGCTGAGCCACAAGGGAAGCCCAAGAATACTGGAGTGGGTAGCCTATCCTTCTCCAGTGGATTTTCCTGACCCAGGATTCAAACTGGGGTCTCCTGCACTGCAGGCAGATTCTTTATCAACTGAACCATCAGGGAAGCCACTTTTCTCTGAAAGTGAAATCCAATGTAATTGTTTTCCCAACATAAAAAAGTCAAACAGACATCAGGCATCTTTTTTTTCCCCCCAATATCTCTATTTCAGCTAATATATACTCTTTTGTGAAACCAAAGCTGTGCAACTATCTGATTAAATCGAGTTGATGTAAACAGTCCAACAGTCATTTGTTAAAAAATATAGCATATTTATTTATTTATATAGCATATATATTCTTTTGCCAATTTATTTTTTTTCTCAAACACTATTTTATTGACATATTCTTGCTTAATAGTTACCATTTTCAGCAACCTAAATTATATTTACATCTTAGACTCTTGTCTATTTCTCCTTTCTTTTTTTTTAATTTTTATTTTTACTTTATTTTACTTTACAGTACTCTATTGGTTTTGGCATACATTGACATGAATCTGCCACGGGTGTACACAAACTCCCAAACATGAACCCACCTCCCACCTCCCACCCCACATCATCCCTCTGGATCATCCCCATACACCAGCCCCAAGCATCCTGCATCCTGCATCAAACATAGACTGGCGATTCGTTTCTTACATGATAGTATACATATTTCAATGCTATNTAGTGTGTAAGCTCCCCAAAACAAATGGCTATTTATGATTTTTTTCACAGCAGAACTCCATGAATCTAGCAAAGCACATGATAGTACATTTTTTAAGTAGATGGATGAATACCACATCCTGTCTCTTATACACATCTAGATGTGTATAAGAGACAGCCCCACATCTTCCCTCCAGATCATCCCCATACACCAGCCCCAAGCATCCTGCATCCTGCATTGAACATAGACTGGCAATTCATTTCTTACATGATAGTATACATATTTCAATGCTATTCTCCCAAATCACCCCTCCCTCTCCCTCTCCCTCTTCTTCTCCCTCAGAGTCCATAAGTCCGCTCTACACATCTGTGTCTCTTTTGCTGTCTTGCATACAGGGTCCTCATTACCATCTTTCTAAATTCCATATATATGTGTTAGTATTCTGTACTGGTGTTTTTCTTTCTGACTTACTTCACTCTGTATAATCGGTTCCAGTTTCATCCATCTTATTAGAACTGATTCAAATGTATTCTTTTTAATGGCTGAGTAATACTCCATTGTGTTAAACTGAATTATCTACTTGGTTCTCAGTACTGTATTCATCACAAATTTGTGCATTCTCAGTTTTGCTAGTCTTTGTATCTTAAACAGAGTATCACAGTGAGAAGGGCTATATTTACAATGGAAATCCCATCTATTGTATGAACAGATAACTTGCTGTTCTGAAAATAATTCGAGCAACTATGAAATCTTATGTTTATTTATTTTACAATATTGTAGAAAATTCAATTCAGTTCATGCCAACTTAAATTTCCTGCTAAATAAATTATGATTGTAACTTTTATTCACCAACATAAAGATAGTTTTATTCATTTAACTGGTTCATTAGTTTATGAATTTCAAGATCCAAATAAAATGTGCAGTGATGATGAACACAAGAGTTGAAAAAGATAACTCGTGTACAGTGTAGTCTAAGCATGTGTGGTATGCACGTGCTCAGCCGTGCTCGACTCTCTGTGACCCTATGAACTGCAGCCCACCAGGCTCCTCCTCCGTCCATGGGATTTCCCAGGCAAGCATACTGGAGTGGGTGCTCCCTGCCCTATCAATTAACAGGATGCTGTGACTATTAGCAGTTGCAGCCACCCTGGACAGGGGAGCCCTGAGGGAACTCAGGAAAGAAACAAAGAATGCCTGCCATCTAGCAGCCACCAGACTGCAGCAACTCCCTGAAGGTGCAGCTTGAGGAAACTCAGGATGAGAAAACACAGGACACTGGCCCCAGAGAGCTGAGGTGCACCTCAAAGGATTGATTTCTCTGAGCCCAGACTATTGCACCTTCCCATACACAGAAAAGAGCTAAATCCCTTACCTCAAGATATCTGGTTTTCTTTCATTAATGATAATTTTTGACATTCCTACTACTTGTCCTTTGTTACAAACAAAACTAAACAAAACAAAACACCTAGCCCTCACCTCCTCCAAGCCTTTTTCTCAGTGCTATCTGAGACGCTGACTCCTGGGCTTGAAGATTTGGGAATCTCCAGGGATAAAACAAAACTCTCAGCTTTTAGGTTATGCATTATTTTCAGTGGACAACAGGATAAATTCTTAATTTATCGATAGAATTTGAATCAATACATTGAGTCTGACAGGTGTATTTACTTTGATATTCAGTCCAGTTCAGTCGCTCAGGTGTGTCCGACTCTTTGCGACCCCATGATTCACAGCATGCCAGGCCTCCCTTCCATCACCAACTCCCGGAGTTCACTCAGACTCACGTCCATCAAGTCAGTGATGCCATCCAGCCATCTCATCCTCTGTTGTCCCCTTCTCCTGCCCCCAATCCCTCTCAGCATCAGAGTCTTTTCTAATGAATCAACTATTTGCATGAGGTGGACAAAGTATTGGCGATTCAGCTTTAGCATCATTCCTTCCAAAGAACACCCAGGACTGATGTCCTTTAGAATGGACTGGTTGGATCTCCTTGCAGTCCAAGGGACTCTCAAGAGTCTTCTCCAACACCACAGTTCAAAACCATCAATTCTTCAGTGCTCAGCTGTCTTCACAGTCCAACTCTCACATCCATACATGACCACTGGAGAAACCATACCCTTGACTAGACAGACCTTTGTTGGCAAAGTAATGTCTCTGCTTTTTAATATGCTATCTAGGTTGGCCATAACTTTTCTTCCAAGGAGTAAGCGTCTTTTAATTTCATGGCTGCAATCACCTTATATAGTGATTTTGGAGCCCAAAAAAATAAAGTCTGCCACTGTTTCCACTGTTTCCCCATCTATTTCTCATGAAGTGATCGGACCAAAGGCCATGATCTTCGTTTTCTGAATATTGAGCCTTAAGCCAACTTTTTCTCTCTCCTCTTTCACTTTCATCAAGAGGCTTTTAGTTCATCTTCACTTTCTGCCATAAGGGTGGTGTCATCTGAATATCTGAGGTTATTGATATTTCTCCCGGCAATCTTGATTCCAGCTTATGCTTCTTCCAGTCCAGCGTTTCTCATGATGTACTCTGCATATAAGTTAAATAAGCAGGGTGACAATATATAGCCTTGGCGTACTCCTTTTCCCGTTTGGAAAAAGTCTGTTGTTCCATGTCCAGTTCTAACTGTTGCTTCCTGACCTGCATACAGATTTCTCAAGAGGCAGGTCAGGTGGTCTGGTATTCCCATCTCTTTCAGAATTTCCCACAGTTTATTATGATCCACACAGTCAAAGGCTTTGGCATAGTCAATAAAGCAGAAATAGATGTTTTTTTCTAGAACTCTCTTGCTTTTTTGATGACCCACTCGATGTTGGCAATTTGATCTCTGGTTCCTCTGCCTTTTCTATAGCCAGCTTGAACATCTGGAAGTTCACAGTTGACATACTGCTGAAGCCTGGTTTGGAGAATTTTGAGCATTACTTTACTAGCATGTAAGAAGAGTGCAACTGTGCAGTAGTTTGAGAATTCTTTGGCATTGCCTTTCTTTGGGATTGGAATGAAAAGTGAGCTTTTCCAGTCCTGTGGCCACGGCTGAGTTTTCCAAATTTGCTGGGATTTTGAGTGCCGCACTTTCATAGCATCATCTTTCAGGATTTGAAATAGCTCCACTGGAATTCCATCACCTTCACTAGCTTTGTTCGTAGAGATGCTTTCTAAGGCCCACTTGACTTCACATTCCAGGATGTCTGGCTCTAGGTGAGTGATCACACCATCGTGATTATCTTGGTCATCTAGATCTTTTTTGTACAGTTCTTCTGTGTATTCTTGCCACCTCTTCTTAATATCTTCTTCTCCTGTTTGGTCCATACCATTTTATATTGGGTAGGTGTTATATAGTAACTTTATATTAAGTGAAGAAAACAGATAACCATTATGTTGAAAGAAAAAAAATCTACTAAAAGCCATGTTTGCACTTCCAATATAATTGCATGCTGATGATACAATGTCTTCAGTAAGTCCAGTTTATCATAAAAATATTTATATCAATTTGGACAAAAATAATATTTCTAAGATTATCAGAATATTAATAATTTTACATTATTAAATAAGAGTTGTACAAGAGACATCAGTTATATACATTCAAGTAAGTGCTGGTAAAATTAAGCTTTACTCTTTTATCCCTTGTCTTTAGATTACCATAGCAAAAAATTGTATTGTCTATGAATAAATTATATTTTTGCAAATACAAAGAAATGAGAATTATCTTAGTAAAGTACTTAATATTTGATAATGGCAAAGAATTACAGTTTTTATGAAATGGTCGCAGAAAGGTAAATATGCCAGTGTAAAGGACAGTAAGATTACCTACTCAGAACTTTAAAGTATAGTAAGAAAATTATCATTTTTATTGGAATCAGAGAAGAGCAGAGTTTGTTTTGTAGAAGTCTTTATCAGTAATGTGGAAGATAAATTGAGAAGCTCTTCAAAAAATAAGATTCAAAAGACAAGAACAAAATAACATAAATGAAGAGAAATGTGAAAATCTTAGACCAGAAATACACAATAAGAATTCTGGGTATGCCTTTCCAATAAAACCAAATTAACACATTGAAGAAAATTGCCTTGCTTAGTAGAGATTTGAGAAATTCCACACAATCCCAAATGCCTTTGCTCTGTCCTTAGGCACATTGTGTTAAAAAACTATTTAAGTATAAGATTTTAAAAATTCTACAAGCTTGGCTTTATTCACTTAATTTCAAAAAATCACACATACCTTATGACTCCTTTGCATGAAATCTGAATATTCAGAATAGTCAATTGCTTAAGACAGAATGGATATTTGTGGTTTCCAGGGGCAGAGAGGAGGATGGTGGGGATAAATGGGGCTTTGCCTGGAGGGACAGAAATGTTGTGTAACTAGATACACAGTGGGGGCAGCAGAAAATTGTGAATTTTACTAAATGCCTCTGAAATGGTCAATAAACTATTTAGAATAAGTATGCAAATACAGGAACCAAAATTAAAAAGCCCGAGTTTTCAGATTCACACAGATAGGGGTCTGAGTCTGGTGCACCTGTGCGGGCTGTGTGCCTTTGCTATTAATAACTCCTGAAAGCTGGGGTGGCAATAACAGGATGACCCCACATAGGGGTTGTGAGGTTTAAACCAGACGTGCAGAAGCACTTGACCGCGTGCCTGCCACACAGTGAGGACCTCACAAATGGTGGTGACTGTCACTAATCACAATTCCACAGAAGCCCGGGGCCAGAAGGAACCTGTCACATCGCCTGACCCTGTGCAGATGAAGGAGCGGGTATCCGCTCAGAGGCCGATGCCGACTCGCGGTTCCCTTCAGTCTGCTCCCCCAGCTCAGTGTCCTCACTCCATCACTGCTCTCCGGCGGAGTTGGGATGAAGGTCACGTTGGTCCTTTGAGTCCTCCTTCTGCTCTCTCCCATTCTGAGGATGATCGCAAAGGCCAGGTGAGGCCCTTTCGGGGCAGATGTTCCTCGCTAGGAGTTGGCTCCCCTAAGGGACGGTCAAGGTGGTGAGCAGTCAGGGAGCTGCTTCCCCACACACAGAGCGGCCCTCTGCAGTGTGCCGCCCGGTGCCCGCCTGCCCTCAAAGAACCCGTGTGAGGGCCAGCAGTCCTGGCCTTGGTGCTGCCCAAGACACGAGGAAATCAAGCACAAGATTTTCGCAGTATATTACCAGAGAGATGACACCTTTATGTACTTAAAAGAGTTGTTAGAAATGCTGATATGCACAGTGTCTATAGACACACTGCTATACTAGCAGAGAATAAAACTTCCAATGTTTATTTAAAAAGGTATCACATTACACTTTTAATAGTAAAATAATATATTAGTTAACCCACTAAAACATATTTATTAGGCTTATTATATATTTTAGAAATGGAAAAATGAATATTTTTGGTGGATATATTACCTTCTAGCATAGAAAAATGTATTTTAGGGGAAAAGCCCAGCTATAATCATCATATAATAGCAGGTATAATATATTGTCTGCATACAACTTTTAACCACTATCACAATTTATGAAAAAATACACTTACTGATTCTCTTAACTTTCACATTTTCCATCAGTTTCTTCATCATTGCATGAACTGCTTTTCAATAATCAAAACGGTTTTACTACTCATGTTTTCCTCTGTTAGAAACGCTTGATATACAATGGATTTTTAAATTCATTATGCTTTCAGGTGATAATTTATCCAAAGTTACAAGTTTCTGATCATATATCTTTAACACAGTCACATTTATTAATCTTTCATGGACAGAAGAGCCTGGTGGGCTACAGTCCATGTGGTCATAAAGAGTTAGACATGACTGGGTGACTAACAATTTCATATGTATGTATGTATACAGACGTATACACATATGGGTATATACATTCTCCACAATATAAATACTGAAAGTACGCAATGTAGGGATTTTTTAAATGAGAATTTAAAAGGTTTGAGTACTATAATGAACTAAAATGCACCAGAGTGGGTGAGTTTAATTCAGATGAGCATCACATCTATGAGTGTGGGCAAGAATCCCTTAGAAGAAATGCAGTAACACTCAGAGTCACCAAAAGAGTCTGAAATGCAGTACTTGGGTGCAATCTGAAAAATGACAGAATGATCGCTGTTCTGTTCCAAGTATCAGTATCACAGTAATCCAAGTCTATGCCCCAGCCACTAGTAATGAAGAAGCTAAAGTTGAATGGCTCTATGAAGACCTATAAGACATTAGAGAACTAATACAAAAAAAAAAAAAAATGTCCTTTTCATCATAGGGGGCTGGAATGCAAAAGTAGGTAGTCAAAAGATATCTGGAATAACTGGCAAGTTTGCCCTTGGAGTACAAAATGAAGCAGGGGAAATGCTAACAGAGTTTTGCCAAGGAAACACACTGGTCATAGCAAACATCCTCTTCCAATAACACAAGAAATGACTCTACACATGGATATTACCAGATAGTCAATGCCAAAATCAGATTGATTATATTCTTTGCAGCTGAAAAGAAAATCTGAAGTTGAAGACGCTTTATACAGCCAGCAAGAACAGGAATAGGAGCTGACTGTGGCTCATATTATGAACTCCTTCTTGCCAAAATCAGACTTAAATTGAAGAAAGTAGGGGAAGTCATTAGACCATTCAGGTATAAACTAAATCAAATCCCATATGATTATAGTGTAGAAGTGACAAATAGATTCAAGGGATTAGATCTGATAGAGAAAGTGCCTGAAGAAATATGGACAGAGGTTCATAGCATTGCAAAGGAAGCCATGATCAAAACTGTCTCAAGAAAAAGAAATGCAAAAATGCAAAATAGTTGTCTGAGGAGGCCTTACAAACAGATGGGAAAAGAAGAGAAGCAAAGGCAAAGGAGAAAAAAAAAAAAAAATATATATATATATATATATCCATCTGAATGAAGAGTTCCAAAGAATAGTAAGAAAGCCTTCCTCAGTGATCAATGCAAAGAAATAGAGGAAAACAATAGAATGGGAAAGACTAGAGATCTCTTTAAGAAAATTAGAGATAGCAAGGGAACTTTTCATGCAAAGATGGGCACAATAAAGGACAGAAATGGTATGGATCTAACAGAAGAAGAAGATATTAAGAAGAGGTGGCAAGAATATACAGAAGAACTATACAAAAAAANTACAATGTCTTCAGTAAGTCCAGTTTATCATAAAAATATTTATATCAATTTGGACAAAAATAATATTTCTAAGATTATCAGAATATTAATAATTTTACATTATTAAATAAGAGTTGTACAAGAGACATCAGTTATATACATTCAAGTAAGTGCTGGTAAAATTAAGCTTTACTCTTTTATCCCTTGTCTTTAGATTACCATAGCAAAAAATTGTATTGTCTATGAATAAATTATATTTTTGCAAATACAAAGAAATGAGAATTATCTTAGTAAAGTACTTAATATTTGATAATGGCAAAGAATTACAGTTTTTATGAAATGGTCGCAGAAAGGTAAATATGCCAGTGTAAAGGACAGTAAGATTACCTACTCAGAACTTTAAAGTATAGTAAGAAAATTATCATTTTTATTGGAATCAGAGAAGAGCAGAGTTTGTTTTGTAGAAGTCTTTATCAGTAATGTGGAAGATAAATTGAGAAGCTCTTCAAAAAATAAGATTCAAAAGACAAGAACAAAATAACATAAATGAAGAGAAATGTGAAAATCTTAGACTAGAAATACACAATAAGAATTCTGGGTATGCCTTTCCAATAAAACCAAATTAACACATTGAAGAAAATTGCCTTGCTTAGTAGAGATTTGAGAAATTCCACACAATCCCAAATGCCTTTGCTCTGTCCTTAGGCACATTGTGTTAAAAAACTATTTAAGTATAAGATTTAAAAAATTCTACAAGCTTGGCTTTATTCACTTAATTTCAAAAAATCACACATACCTTATGACTCCTTTGCATGAAATCTGAATATTCAGAATAGTCAATTGCTTAAGACAGAATGGATATTTGTGGTTTCCAGGGGCAGAGAGGAGGATGGTGGGGATAAATGGGGCTTTGCCTGGAGGGACAGAAATGTTGTGTAACTAGATACACAGTGGGGGCAGCAGAAAATTGTGAATTTTACTAAATGCCTCTGAAATGGTCAATAAACTATTTAGAATAAGTATGCAAATACAGGAACCAAAATTAAAAAGCCCGAGTTTTCAGATTCACACAGATAGGGGTCTGAGTCTGGTGCACCTGTGCGGGCTGTGTGCCTTTGCTATTAATAACTCCTGAAAGCTGGGGTGGCAATAACAGGATGACCCCACATAGGGGTTGTGAGGTTTAAACCAGACGTGCAGAAGCACTTGACCGCGTGCCTGCCACACAGTGAGGACCTCACAAATGGTGGTGACTGTCACTAATCACAATTCCACAGAAGCCCGGGGCCAGAAGGAACCTGTCACATCGCCTGACCCTGTGCAGATGAAGCAGCGGGGATCCGCTCAGAGGCCGATGCCGACTCGCGGTTCCCTTCAGTCTGCTCCCCCAGCTCAGTGTCCTCACTCCATCACTGCTCTCCGGCGGAGTTGGGATGAAGGTCACGTTGGTCCTTTGAGTCCTCCTGCTGCTCTCTCCCATTCTGAGGATGATCGCAAAGGCCAGGTGAGGCCCTTTCGGGGCAGATGTTCCTCGCTAGGAATTGGCTCCCCTAAGGGACGGTCAAGGTGGTGAGCAGTCAGGGAGCTGCTTCCCCACACACAGAGCGGCCCTCTGCAGTGTGCCGCCCGGTGCCCGCCTGCCCTCAAAGAACCCATGTGAGGGCCAGCAGTCCTGGCCTTGGTGCTGCCCAAGACACGAGGAAATCAAGCACAAGATTTTCGCAGTATATTACCAGAGAGATGACACCTTTATGTACTTAAAAGAGTTGTTAGAAATGCTGATATGCACAGTGTCTATAGACACACTGCTATACTAGCAGAGAATAAAACTTCCAATGTTTATTTAAAAAGGTATCACATTACACTTTTAATAGTAAAATAATATATTAGTTAACCCACTAAAACATATTTATTAGGCTTATTATATATTTTAGAAATGGAAAAATGAATATTTTTGGTGGATATATTACCTTCTAGCATAGAAAAATGTATTTTAGGGGAAAAGCCCAGCTATAATCATCATATAATAGCAGGTATAATATATTGTCTGCATACAACTTTTAACCACTATCACAATTTATGAAAAAATACACTTACTGATTCTCTTAACTTTCACATTTTCCATCAGTTTCTTCATCATTGCATGAACTGCTTTTCAATAATCAAAACGGTTTTACTACTCATGTTTTCCTCTGTTAGAAACGCTTGATATACAATGGATTTTTAAATTCATTATGCTTTCAGGTGATAATTTATCCAAAGTTACAAGTTTCTGATCATATATCTTTAACACAGTCACATTTATTAATCTTTCATGGACAGAAGAGCCTGGTGGGCTACAGTCCATGTGGTCATAAAGAGTTAGACATGACTGGGTGACTAACAATTTCATATGTATGTATGTATACAGACGTATACACATATGGGTATATACATTCTCCACAATATAAATACTGAAAGTACGCAATGTAGGGATTTTTTAAATGAGAATTTAAAAGGTTTGAGTACTATAATGAACTAAAATGCACCAGAGTGGGTGAGTTTAATTCAGATGAGCATCACATCTATGAGTGTGGGCAAGAATCCCTTAGAAGAAATGCAGTAACACTCAGAGTCACCAAAAGAGTCTGAAATGCAGTACTTGGGTGCAATCTGAAAAATGACAGAATGATCGCTGTTCTGTTCCAAGTATCAGTATCACAGTAATCCAAGTCTATGCCCCAGCCACTAGTAATGAAGAAGCTAAAGTTGAATGGCTCTATGAAGACCTATAAGACATTAGAGAACTAATAAAAAAAAAAATGTTCTTTTCATCATAGGGGGCTGGAATGCAAAAGTAGGTAGTCAAAAGATACCTGGAGTAACTGGCAAGTTTGCCCTTGGAGTACAAAATGAAGCAGGGGAAATGCTAACAGAGTTTTGCCAAGGAAACACACTGGTCATAGCAAACATCCTCTTCCAATAACACAAGAAATGACTCTACACATGGATATTACCAGATAGTCAATGCCAAAATCAGATTGATTATATTCTTTGCAGCTGAAAAGAAAATCTGAAGTTGAAGACACTTTATACAGCCAGCAAGAACAGGAATAGGAGCTGACTGTGGCTCATATTATGAACTCCTTCTTGCCAAAATCAGACTTAAATTGAAGAAAGTAGGGGAAGTCATTAGACCATTCAGGTATAAACTAAATCAAATCCCATATGATTATAGTGTAGAAGTGACAAATAGATTCAAGGGATTAGATCTGATAGAGAAAGTGCCTGAAGAAATATGGACAGAGGTTCATAGCATTGCAAAGGAAGCCATGATCAAAACTGTCTCAAGAAAAAGAAATGCAAAAATGCAAAATAGTTGTCTGAGGAGGCCTTACAAACAGATGGGAAAAGAAGAGAAGCAAAGGCAAAGGAGAAAAAAAAAAAAAAATATATATATATATATATCCATCTGAATGAAGAGTTCCAAAGAATAGTAAGAAAGCCTTCCTCAGTGATCAATGCAAAGAAATAGAGGAAAACAATAGAATGGGAAAGACTAGAGATCTCTTTAAGAAAATTAGAGATAGCAAGGGAACTTTTCATGCAAAGATGGGCACAATAAAGGACAGAAATGGTATGGATCTAACAGAAGAAGAAGATATTAAGAAGAGGTGGCAAGAATATACAGAAGAACTATACAAAAAAGATCTTCATGATCCAGGTAACCACGATGGTGAGATCACTCACTCAGAGCCAGACATTCTGGAGTGTAAGGTCCAGTGGGCCTTAGGAAGCATCACTAGGAACAAAGTGAGTGGAGGTGATGGAATTTCAACTAAGCCATTTCAAATCCTGAAAGATGATGCTGTGAAAGTGCTGCACTCAATATGCCAGCAAATGTGGAAAACTCAGCAGGGGCCACAAGACTAGAAAAGGTCATTCTTCAATTCAATCTCAAAAAAAGACAGTGCCAAAGAATGTTCAAACTACCGCACAATTGCACTCACCTCACACACTAGCACAGTAATGCTCAAATTTCTCCAAGCCAGGCTTCAACAGTATTTGAATTGAGAACTTCCAAATGTTCAAGTTGGATTTAGAAAAGGCAGAAGAACCAGAGATAAAAATGCCAATATTCATTAGAGCAAAGAAAAAGCAAGAGAATTCCAGAAAAAAAAAAAAAATCTACTTCTGGTGTTCCTTGACTCAACTAAATCCTTTGACTATGTGAATCACAACAAACTGGAATATTCTTAAAGAGATGGCAATACCAGGTCATATTACATGAGAAATCTGCATCCAGGTCAAGAAGCAACAATCAGAATTGGATATGGAAAAACGAACTGATTCCAAATAGGGAAAGGAATACATCAAGGCTATATATTTTCACTATGCTTATTTAACTTATATGCAGAGTACATCACACAAAATTCCAGGCTGGATAAAGCACCAGCTGGAATCAAGATTGCCAGGAGAAATATCAATAAACTCAGATATGCAGATGATACCACCCTTATAGCAGAAAGCAAAGAGGAACTAATGAGCCTCTTTATGAAAGTGAAAGAGTGGAGTGAAATGGCCAGCTTAAAACTCAATATTCAGAAAATGAAGATCATGGCATCTGGTCCCATCACTTCATGGCAAACAGATGGGGAAACAATGGAAACAGTGACAGACTTCATTTTCTTGGGCTCTAAAATCATTTACAGATGGTGACTACAGCCATGAAACTAAAAGATGCTTGCTCCTTGGAAGAAATCTATGACCAACCTTGACAGTGTATTAAAGGGCAGAGATATTACCTTGCCAACCAATGTCTGTATAGTCAAAGCTATGGTTTTTCCATTAGTTGTCACGAGCCGCTTTAGGCATTACTGACAGAATGGAAGCATGGCCCCAACCCCCTCTCTTTGTCCCGCATGCACGGTCCCGGGATGAAGGGGTTAGGTCTTATGATTCTGACTTGTTCTTTCCTTTCTTCAGCTGAGTTGGCTGGAAAGAATGTTAAGGTGCTTATTGTTCTTGAGAGAAGCATGAGAAAGCACAAAGCCTTCTGCAGTTGTGCCCAGAAAATAACCTATAAAGTAACGATTGACATTTGTTCAAGGATCTATACAAAGAATGTTCCAGGATGAGCAGGTAGGCTGCAGCTTGAGGCCATAGGAAGGATTATTATCTGAGACCTGTTTGTGAGGGGAATGTTTATGGCAAAAGAAGTTTGCTGAGCTTAGTGTTAATTAAGAATAGCTAGAAGTCTTTTTAGGAGATAGTGAGCTTAGGATGCTAGGGGCAAACAGGATTTAGAAAGATAAGAAATAAACTGAAGAATGTGGTATGCAGCCCAGACATAAGCATGAGTTACAATGTAATCACAAGTTAAGTATAGGACAGATAAGAGGAAGTAGATAATAGTAAAGCCAATTCTGAATTGCTGAAGCAGGAATTCCATTTGAAGGGCAACGATGATTTCTGGAGACAATAAATCTTGGTGAAGGGAACTAAAAATGTCAAACTTCTGACTTAATGCTTTTTTCAAAGTAGAAAAGAAAACCTGAAGCTTGAAATAAACATGTAGCCCCGGACCTTGAGTCAGAGACTACATCATTCCCCACCGACGCCCACCGACGCTGCTCATCCCTTTAGGCTGGTTCCCTGGTTGCTGGAGCTGGACTCTGGAAATTAGTTATGTATGGATGTGAGAGTTGGAACATAAAGAGAGCTGAGCACCAAAGAATTGAAGCTTTTAAATGGTGGTGTTAGAGAAGGCTCTTGAGAGTCCCTTGGACCACAAGGATATCAAACCATTCAATCCTAAAGGAAATGAGTCTTAAATAATCATTGGAAGGACTGATGCTGAAGCTGAAACTCCAATACTTTGGCCACCTGATGTGAAGCGCTGACTCATTGAAAAGCCCTTGATGCTGGGAAAGACTGAGGCAGGAGGAGAAGGGGACAGCAGAGGATGAGATGGTTGGATACCATTACTGACTAGATGGACATGAGTTTCAGCAGTTGTGAAGTTTTACGGACAGGGAAACCTGGCATGCTGCAGTACATGAGTTCACAAAGAGTTAGAAAATATTGAGAGACTGACCTAAATTGAACGGTAATGCATAATCCTTAGGAAGAAATATAGTTTGCTTTGACTTCTGTATTTAAATGCATTTCATCAAAAGACATTTACAAGCATCTGAAGATAGAATTAATTGGCCTTTTCAACACCGATGGTTGACTATTATCAAATCTTTGACTTCTACTCTATAGTTATGACACCTCTAGGCAAGGAAGGTGGGGCTTATTAATTTGGTGGAGTTAGCCATTTCACTCCCCATTCATCCTTCTCTGACACCACGTGGAGGAGGGTGAGGGATTGGGAAGGACAGGAGCATCTCGTTACCTTGGTTACCACAGGACAAGAGTGGGCAGCTATGCCTTTATCTGCAGAGGGAGGGGAAGAGTGTTGGACTCTGTGTAGTATGTGCCTGGAGCAGAGTTACTATTACTGGATGAATATTTTTTGTCCTTTGGCTAAAGGAAGTATGTTTGTTTACTTGGTTTTATTTTTGTTGTTGTTGTTTTCTTCACCCATTGTGTTTACATGTTGGCTGATTACTCCAACAGAGTCTGTGATAAATGAGGAAAAGAGTAAAACCAAGGAACTCACCACCATGCTGTTCCTGTCCCTGGGGTCACTAGGTACCTAGTTAGTCCATCTTCTCTCCGACTCTGCTTGTGTTTCTTCATATATAATATCCAGGTATTTCAGTTGTTCTTGGGGGAGGAACAGGGAAAAGTATGTCTGTCTTTTCTTTCTGCACAAAGATTTTAGAACAATTCAAATATAAGATATGCTGGAATATGAAGTCAAGTGGGCCTTAGAAAGCATCACTAGGAACAAAGCTAGTGGAGGTGATGGAATCCCAGTTGAGCTATTTCAAAACCTGAAAGATGATGGTGTGAAAGTGCTGCACTCAATATGCCAGCAAGTTTGGAAAAC
>SJYX01021013.1:76051-93549 GCA_006410675.1 Oreotragus oreotragus | reverse complement strand
TGCCTAGATTTTTTACAGCAACTATTATGTGCAAAATTCTGTGCAAGCCACTTGCATCACTAGAAGTTAGCCTGTGACTCTAAGTACAGCATGAGCTCATGTTCAGGCTATGTTTACAGCTGGAAGGACCTTAGAGACAGTCTGGAGGTGGAGATAAACACTTTGTTCATAAACACTATTAATGAGACCTATTGAGAACAGTAAATAGAGAACACATTAACTTACATTCCCGTTTTGCATAATTATAACTAATTATAGTTATTAGAATAATGATCTGAGTCATCAAGAACAATGTAATTGTTATAAGGGTTAAGAAACATGACAAATTGACATCATTCTATTACGGTTCTTTCATAACTCCCTGGATATCCATAGTCAATTTCTTTCATGGGCTATTCTCTATCCACTTATCCTTTAAACAAGAAGCATTCTGCCCTCAAGTTCCCCTAATGTAACTCTCTTGGTCTTTCCAATTTTGATACTTCAGGTTCCATTTAAATTAGTCCATGAGTACCCCCAAATTTAATTACAAGGTATATAGAGACCATTTCTAAATCCATGCCTCAGTCTCAAACCTTTGGATATCTCCTTTAGGACTTCTCCCAAGACCCTCTATCTGCCCAAAATAGATAGACTCATCACTTTTCCACCAAAGGTCTTGTTTGCTAGATTCTCTGCCTCAGTTGATATCCACAAAAGCCACAGAGCTGCTCAAGTCTGTTATCTGGATTCCAAGATTATCTCCCATCCCATTCCCAATCACTGTGTAAGTAGTCATCAGTGTTTGTCAATCCTCACTCTAAATCATAATTTACATTTTCTCTTTCTTTCTCTTGCACATATTAGATGTACTTTTTTTTTCTGTGCTTTTATATTAGTTTTATAATCTGATTCCAATTTCTCATCTGCCCACCTGCCCAGCTTTGAACGGTCTTGATGTCACCCTCTGGGAGAACTTTGAAGATGACATTCTGACAAGGTTATTTTCCAATTAAAAAAAATTTCCCTTTGATGTCAGGATGAATCTAAATGCCTGCATATGACACAGAAACTCTTGTTGGGATTGTTTTATGCCCATCAGCTCAGCTTGCTATCCAGGGTATTCCTCTTCATTCCAGCTGCCTTGAAGTGTGCCATTCCCCTCACTGCCATAGTACTTCATGCTTCTATTATTCACTGGCTATGCCCCTTTACATAAATGGAGCACTCTCCTTCCTACTTCTTGTCTGTCAAGGGCTCACACATCTTTTAACCCTCCCTCAAATCCTATTGATTCCTACCATCCTTTTTCCAAGCTTTCCCTTCACTCTGAAATTTTCTTTACTTGACTCTAAGAAACTTAGAAAGTGGTCAATTTTCATTGTTTTTACACTAAATGGTAATAACAAGAACAATATCAAGGATGCATTAGAAATTTTGTTAGAATTCTAAGGAAATGAGCAAGTAGAAATTTACGCAGAGAGTATGCATTTTCCTACAGAAATAAAATGGCACTAAGTACTATGCAGGAAATAATATACTCAGAGTGGGCACTCAAAATTTCAGCTTTCACAGAAGTTATAAGTTCAGAAAGAGGAATGTTGGCAGGTAGTGAACTTTATATTAAAAATGAGATGTTTTAAAATTAGTCAAAGGTCTGTGAAAGAAACTGTTTTAACAGAAAATTTGAAAATCAGAGCTATGTTTGAGAAGAAGACATACCCGTTCTGTTTTCAAAAGTAAATGATTTAAGGTTTTCATGGTCATATGTAGCTATTCTAAAACAGAAATTCATATTTTCAAAATTAACATTGGTAATCAGATTTAAATATAAGGAAACAGAAAGCTTAACAATCTTCAAATTATTCAGTAGGTTTTAACCCATACAAATTAAGAAAGAAGCATGCTACATTATTTTTTGTAGCATTTTTAATACATTTAATGTTTCATCAAAAAGAAATATTTCTCCAATTTTGATTACAATAGTAATAGTGATTTTAAATGGTCAAAATTTTTCAAATAATGGAGTATGTGGCTGGCACCATAGTGAAATCAAAGGCAATTAAAGTACATGGCTACATCCATGCACTTTACTTATCTATAAAGTAAGATAAAATTTACTTATCTACAGCCTTCAGAAATAAAACCAAAAAGTTTAGGAAGCCACTATGAAAGATTTTCATATCACAATTATATTAACATCTTTAATTACATACCAGTAAAGGAATTAAGTGAAATGAATTATGCAAAAACTTTAGGAAAAGGCCAGTCACAAACTAGATGTAAACGGTGATGTATGGCAAAACCAATACAATATTGTAAAGTAAAATAATAATAATAAATTTTCAAATGTGCAGGATGACAGAATCTGGGTGACGAGGTGTGGTAGGCTTTGTAGTGGGCATCTAACTGATTCATTTATATTCAGTTTCCCAGGGACATTTGGCACTTTCTGCTTTGTAGTTCAGCAGATATAGAGGATTTCTTTATTTACCATAGAGCTTGAAAAGAACTTAAGATTTGTCTTATTTATACTCTTTGAACAATTAATTACCAGGAAAGGCTGACACTTAATTTTCACAATTTCCTATCTCTTTTTACATTTCTAATCCAACTTGAATTCAAAAACATCTACCATTGTGGAATTCTCAGTGAATTTGCAAAGTCTCATCATAACCCCTCAAGATACATAATTTTATTTATATAAAACCCCTTTCAGAATGTTTTAATGAAAAATAAATTTAAAAAGCAACTGACAGATCAATCAGTAAGTTCCTGGAATATCATTGGTTAAAAAGTTCACTGGATATAAAACAATTAATTTTAGTGAAAGAATGTCTGAAGTACACACTCTATCCTTCAGCTGTGCTTAGTAAAGGCTTCCCTTCTATTGATAACTGTAGGGTTCTGCTAACTTTCCAACTAGGTGAAAAGATTTAGAAATCCAGATGTCAAGATACAATTTGAAGTAAGAAAAGTTCCACTGCCTAATTAGTGGATTTTGGAGACAAACTTAGCAGGTAATTAATATTTATTAGTGCCTATTCTGAGCCAGCTTCCATGGTGGCTGCCTTTTCATCTCACTGTATCTTCTTCACAACTCTGAGGAGCTATTCTGCTCCCCAGATTATATGTGGATAAACTGATGAGCACAAAGGTTTACTCATTTGCACATGGTGCTGAAAATCAAATGGCGCAATGAGTCTCAAACTGCTCCAGATGATTCTAAATTCCACAGCTCTTCCACAATGCTACAAAATACAATCTTGATGATTAAGCATTTAATAAAAAAAATTTTCCCCTTAAAATAATTTTTCCCAGAGAAATGAATGTAAAATCAATCAGAATCATTTAAATAATGTGAAATGCTTCAAATAAACTAGTGGTGACACTGTTATTTTTAACATAAACTATTTTTTACCGAAGTTTTAAGTTCACAGCAAAACTGAGCAAAAAGTATGGCGAGTTCTTGTATACTCCTGACCAAATGCATGCATAATCTTTGCCATCATAAACAACCCACCAACATGACACATTTGTCACCAGTGGTGGACCCACATTTATACATCATCATCACCCAAAGTCCACAGTTTATGTTATACTTCACTATTCTTGGGGTTGCACATGCTGTGGCTTTGGGAAAACATACATATATCTATTTGTATGGGCTTCCTCAGTGGCTCATTTGGTAAAGAATCTGCCCGAAATTCTGGAGACCCAGGTTTGATCCCTAGGTTGAAGATCCCCTGGAGAAGGGCATGACAATCCATTCCAGTATTCTTGCCTGGAGCATCCCATAGACAGAGGAGCCTGGTGGGCTACAGTCCATGGGGTCACAAAGAATCGGACACCACTGGGTGACTACCACTTTACTTCACGTCACATTTCACCCATCCCTATAGTAATACACAGAGTAATTGCATTGTGCTTCACCTAGTAATTCATCCTGCTTATCCCTGGCAAACACTAACCTTTTTTATTGACTCCATAGTTTTGTCTTTTCCAAAATGAAACATAGTAGAAATTATACTATATGTAGCTTTTTCAGATTGCTTCTTTTACTTAGTTTCATGCATTTACGTTTCCTCTATGTCTTTACCAGGCTTGATAGCTCCTTTCTTTTTAGCACTGAATTATATTCTATTATCTCTGGATGTACTACTATCTATTTATCCATTCCCAGACTGGAGGGCATCTTGGTTGCTTCTAAGATTTGGCAATCATGAATGTGTGGTTTTGGCGTGGATATGTTTTCAACTCCTTGGTAAGTACATTGTATGGATATGTGTAGTTTTATAAACAACATCAACAAAACAAAAAACCTTGCCAAACTGTCTTCCAACATGGCTATACAATTTTGCATTCCAGCCGGCAATGACTAAGACTTCCTGTTGCTCCATATCCTTACTAGCAATCACTGTTGTCAATATTCTAGAATTGGGCCTTACTGATAGATGTTTTGGGGTATCCTATTGTCTTAATTTGCAGTTCCCTAATGAAATGTGATGTGGAGCATCCTTTAATATGCCTATTTGCCATTTGTGTCTCTTCTTTGGTAAAGTATCAGTAAGGTCTTGTGCTCATTTTCAACTGAGTTACTTGTTTCCTTAATGATTGAACTTTAAGAGTTCCTTGTATATATTTGGATAAGAGTACTTTATCAAAGGTATCTTTTGCAAACATTTCCTCCAGTCTGTGGCTTAGTTGTTCATTTCTTGACAGTAAGTGACAGATGAGAATGTAGTCCTTTTCTTTCCCCACCTCAATCCTTGTCTTAGTAAGATAACTTTTCTGTTTAATTAGAGGTTGATGTTTTAGAATGATATTGGAATATAATCTAAGGAGATAAAACACTAATACTATTCACAGTGAGTCCATTACATCTTGTTAACTCTTCTGGCTTTTTAGAACATCAAATATTGTACTATCAAACATTCTCCTATGTCATATTTAAGAGTATAGTATTGATTAAAAGAGTTCCTAAATACCTTTATGCTGTATAAAATAAATAATATGAAATATACTGAGCTGCATCTAAGATGAGAAAAAAAATGGAAATAAAAATATGTGTCATGAAAGAGAAAAAGAATAACCAAAAAAATGCTATTTTATTACACAGTAACAGTAGACCATAGACCACAAATGGACTATAAAGAAGGCTGAGTGCTGAAAAATTGACGCTTTGAATTGGGGTGCTAGCGAAGACTCTTGGGAATCCCTTGGACAACAAGGAAATCAAACCTATCAATCCTAAAGGAAAACAACCCTGAACACTCATCGGAAAGAGTGATGCTGAAATTGAAGTTCCCCCCAATACTTTGGCCACCTGATGCCAAGAGGTGACTCATTTGGAAAGACTCTGATGCTGGAGAAGATTGAAGGGAGGAGGAGAAGTGGGCAACAGAGGATGAGACGGTTGGACGACATCACCGACTCAATGGACAAGAATTCGAGAAAACTCCGGGGGTAGCAAAGGACTGGGGTGCTGCATTCCACAGGGTCTCAAAGAGTCAAATATGACAGCAACAACAATAGAAAACACTAATTTCCTTCCTATCAAAATGGAAGTCTTTACCATCTAAGTTTCTTTCAGGGCTTGGGGGTGCTATGGATGATTTCTTATATAGGCAAACCTCAGAGATATTATGGGTGTGCTTCTAGACAATAGCAATAAAGCAAATATCACACTAAAGGGAGTTGCACACATTTTTGTTTGCCAGTGCATATAAAAGTTACTTTTACACTATAATATCATCTATTAACTATGCAACAATGTTAGGACTACAATAATAAACATATCTTAATTTTAAAATATTTTATAGCTAAAAATGCTAAGCCTCATCCAAGCCTTCAGAGAGTTCATGTTTTGTTGGTGGAGGGCCTTGCCATGATGCTAATGGCTGCTGACTGCTCAGGGTGGTGGTTGCTGAAGGGTAGGGTGTTTGTGGCAATTTTTTAAAATAACAATGAATTTGCAACATCAGCTAACTCTTCATTTCACAAAAGATTTATTTGTAGCATGCAATGGTGTTTGATAGCATTTACCCACAGTAGAACTTTTGAAACTGCAGTCAGTCCTCTCAAAAATCTTCCACTGGTTCATCAACTAAATTTATGGAAAAGTCTAGGTCCTTTGTTAATATTTCAATAATTATTACCCGTGGATAGAGGAGCCTGGCAGGACAGAGGAGCCTGTCCATGGGGTGCAAAGAGTTGGACATGACTGACAACTTTCACTTTGACAGTATCTTCACCAGAAATAGATTTCTTTTCAAGAAACCACATTTTTTCACTCATCCATAAGAAGCAGCCTCTCATCTGTCCAGGGTTTACCAAGAGATTGCAACAATCCAGTCCCATCTTTAGCTCTGCTTCTAACTCTAGTGCTCTTGCTATTTCCATTACATCTGCAGTTAGTTCCTCCACTGAACGCTTGTACCCCCCAAGAACTGAACCCCTCAGTTCATGAGGGTTGGAATCAGTTCTTCCAAACTCCAGTGTATGTTAGTAGTTAGACCTCTTCCCATGAATCACAGACATTCTTAACGGCATCTAGAATCCTTTCCAAAAAGTTTTCCATTGAATTTGCCGAAATTGATCAGAAGAATCACTATATATGAAAGCTATTGCCTTAGAAAATGCATTTCACCAATAATGAGACTTGAAAATAAAAATTACTCCTTGATCCACGGTCTGCAGAGTGGGTGTTGTGTTAGCAGGCATGACAGCATTCATCACTTTGTACGTCTTCATCAGAGGTCTTGGGTGACCAGGTGCACAGCCAATGAGCAGTAAGATTTTGAAAGGAAACCTTTTTGGGACCTAAGATATTCAGTAAACCATATTGTAGGAAGATGTGGTGTCATCCAGACTTCGTATTTTCCATTTACAGAGCACTAGCAGGGCAGATTTAGCATAATTCTTAATGGCCCTAAGATTTTTCAGAATGGTAACTGGATCTAGGTTTCAGCTTTTAGTCACCAGCTGCATTAGCCCCTAACAAGAGAGTCAACCTGTCCTTGGAAGCTTTGAAGCTAGGTGTTGGCTTTTCTCTAGCTACAGAAGGCCTAGATGGCATCTTCTTCTAATAGAAGGCTGTTTTGTTTACATCACCATTTAGTGCAGCCACCTTCATTATTTATCTGAGGTAGATCTTCTGAGTAACTTGCTTCAGCATCTACATCAGCACTTGCTGCTTCATCTTGCGCTTCAGTGTTATGAGATGGCTTCTTTCCTTCAACCTCATGAACCAACCTATTTTCCTCTGCAACTTCCTTGCTTCTGTCTCAGAAGTCATAAAATGAAGAGACTTAGTGCTCTGGATTAGACTTTGGCTTAAGGGAATGTTGTGGCTGGTTTAGTCTTCTGTCCAGACAAACTTTCTCCATTGCAGCATTAAGGCTATTTCACTTTCTTATCATACACACGTTCACTGGAGGAGTACTTCTGATTTTCTTCAAGGACTTTTCCTTTGCATTCACAGCTTGGCTAACTGTTGGGAACAAGAGGCTTAGCTTTCAGCCTACCTTGGTGTTTGATGTGACTTCCTCACTAAGCTTAATCATCTTGAACTTCTGATTTAAAGTGAGGGACATGGGACACTTCCTGTTACTTGAACGAGAGGCCATTGCAGGTTTGTTAATTAGCACAAGTTCAAATTAAGGAACAGGGAAGTCTTAGGGAACAGGGAGGCCTGAGGGAAGGGAAAGGGACAGGGGAAAGGCTGGAGGAACAGTCTGAACACAAAAAACATTTATGGATTAAATGTTACATGGGCACAGTTCATGATGTCCCAGAAAAATCACAACAGTGACATCAAAGATTATTGACCACATAACAAATGTGATAATAACGAGAAAGTCTGAAACACTGCAAGAATTAACAAAATGGGACACAGAGATAAAGTGAGCAAATGCTGTTGAAAAAATAGTGCAATAGACTTGTTGAGAGGCAGGGTTGCCACAAAACATAACTTTGTTTAAAAAAAAAAGAAAGAAAGAAACTAAATTAAGTACACACACAAGCAAAAACACAATACTGACGAGGTGAAATAAAGAGAAGCACAATAGAATGAGGTAGACCTGTATATTCTGAGTATGTTCATCCTGTTAGCTCAGCACGTCAATGAAAAATACACCATATATTACAGGGACTGCTTCTGAGTTGGTCCAGTGCACTTAATCAGTTATATAGACTTCTCCCAAAATGAGGTTCCATAATTCACAGTGAACTGAATGAATTAGGCTTCCCTGGTCACTCAGACAGTAAAGAATCTTGCAATGCAGGAGGCCTGGCTTTGAACCCAGATTTGATCCCTGGGTCAGGAAGATCCCTTGGAGAAAGAACTGGCTACCCACTTTAGTATTAGTGTTCTTGCCTGGAGAGTTCCGTGGACAGAGGAGCCTGGTAGGCTACAGTCCATGCGGTCACAAAGAGTGGATAGCTGAGTGACTAACACTTTCACTTCAATTCATAGTGAAATATCACTTTTCCAAAAAACAATCTTTCAAGAGGAAACACTTGCATAATGAAACAACAAAAATATAAAAACCAGCTAAATATTTTCTATAGGAACAAGGTTACAATCTCCACTGGAACATGCCTACCAGTGATAGACCTTAATCAATGATTTAATAAATATCTCAGCATCATGTTTTTATATTATCTATTTATTTGATTCTTTCTACTTTGGCATTTAAAAGGGCTAAGATTATAGCCAAATTTAATGGAATAAAACACAGAAACTTATTTAAAAAAAGAAAAGAAAAAAAAAGAAACAGGCATCCAAAATCACAGAGTTAATCTAATTCAAATGATGCATACATCTAACTTTAACCCCTTTGATATTTTGCTTTTATCTGAAGTAGATGTAGATTTAACAAATTTCCTTATTTTCCCATTGGACTTATCTTATATCATAATGCAAAATAACAAATTAAAGTCAAATAAATGTAAAGCGTAATGCAGGATATTTAAAATTTGTCAAATTAATGAGAAGCTTCAGAAACATAGTCATAGTAGTAATATGACTACTGTGTAGTCATAGCAATATGTCTAGTAGCAATATTTGAATTGTAAGAAAATATATATAATTTAAAATTTACCATTTAATCCATTTTTAAATGTACAGATTAGTAGACTTAAAAATACTCATACTGGTATACAACTTTCACCAACTAATATTTATACTTATGTAACAGAAGAACTTCGGTAAGAATTTTGATAGTATCACGAAATCTGGCTCAATGAAAATTAATCTTATTTTTCTTAATAAATAACTCATTCATACCAGGACTATATATCATACTATGGGACTGTTTAGGTACCTTAATTGTCTATTACATTAATTGTCTTTATTTGTGGAAAGAACATCAGTCTCACAATGAGGAAAGTTAGTGCTTAGACATAATTCTGCCAAGCATGAGGATGTGTTAGATCTTGGGTAAGCAAAACGAGGGATCCAAATGTGCCTGGTGACTAATTACTGACTCCATTTCGCACCTACAGCTGAATAAACCCCACTGTCCGTCTCTCCCGTCCACACACACCCTCTTCACTTAGCATCGTGGGTCCTCGGTTGCTTCAGTCATGACTCTCTGCCACTCTGTAGACTCTCCGGCCAGGCTCTCCTGTTCTTCAGATTCTCTGAGCAAGAATGCTGGAGGGGGCTGCCATGCCCTCCTCCAGGGGATCGTCCCGACCCAGGGATCAAGCCCACGTCTCCTGCATTGCAGGTGCATTCTTTACCCACTGATCCACCTTGGAAGCACACTCAGCCATTTACACTTAGACAAAAACCTAAAGCAAGCTAAGCAACTAAGCAAAAATCAAAAAAATAGAGACAAAATAGTTGTGTCTATTCTACTGTCATAATTACACACCACAATTTATTTTACATTACTTAAATAAAACGTTAGACAGGAAATAGTTTATACTAAATCCCATGGTGCTAAATTGTATAGTCGAAATGAATATACTCTTCTTATTTTAGAATATTTGTCCTTAAATCAAGCAAATGTGTAACCCCTAGGAATCATCCAGAGAACAAGCTAATTTAGCTGTAAATTGGTTCAACTTTGACTGAAAATATTAATCAAACTCTCCAAATACTATAAAACTACGATGCAATTAGATGTCTTTCTGGTTTAGCCTGTGAATTCTGCTGAATATATTTATTTCAATGTTTTGTGAAGGATGATAATGACATATCTTTAAGGTTCTGTGAAATTAATTGAAGACAATATATAAAAGAATGATGCTGTTTTTCTTTATAAATCCTATGTCTTTATTGATTAAGCTTTACTTCTTTGATCACTATCATTTGTCACTTTCCTAAGGCTTTAAAAATGACTTAATAAGCTAAAATTTATATTCTACATTTACTGTATAAATATTCTATTACATATTTGAATTAGATTCTCCTCTACTGCTACTGCTAAGTCACTTCAGTCGTGTCTGACTCTGTGTGACCCCATAGACGGCATAGATTCTCCTCTACATTTATAAATACTTAGTGTTAATTGTTACAGGTAAATTTTTATTATGAAAAATACATATTCCCTCAACTATAGGCATATTTACTGAAAGTCTTATTTACTACAAAACTAGGGTTTAATTTATGGGTTTAGTAATGCATAACAATAGTGGTATTTGAATTCTGAATATGAAATCTTTTAAATATATATTCTTTATGCAGAAATTTGTTATAAAAGGAATACTACTATTTTCCTTCCTAAAATTATCAATTTATATTGAACGCTATGTTCTCTGAATTTTACAATAAGCAAGAGGATCAGTTTATTGTACTTCCTTTTATCACATAATCACCAATTACATTGAGAAAATATGTATGTGTACTTTAATAATTTTATTGTATAAATTACTTTAGTTCTTCCTCACAAATCCCTCTAGGGGTAGGTATTTATAATCATCTCCATTTTACAGGTGAGGACATTTAGATACAGAGAATGTTAAGTAAAGTAATTGAGCTTAAATCCTGAAAAGAATGAGCACAGGCAGATTAAATTCGGATCCAACCTAACTGACGATAAACCTATCGGTCTGGTAAACGGGTGTGATAAGATGAGAAGTATCTTTTCTCAATGAGCTTATAAGCTTGTGGAAGAGCTAAAGAATACACAAGAAATGGCAAACTTAACACTGTTGTTATTCAGTCAATAAGCTGTGTCCAAATCTGCGACCCATGGAGTGCAGCCCGCCAGGCTCCCCTGTCCCTGGCATTTCCCAGGCTAGAATACTGGAGAGGGTTTGCCATTTCCTTCTCCAGTGGATCTCCAGTGGACTCAGGAAATGCAGGTGGATTTCTACCAATGAGTCACCTGGGAAACCCAAAACATAGATATATTATATAGCTGTCAACTCAGTTTCTGTATTACTGTTGGATCTACTACTTGGAAAGAGCATGGAAAACCTGAAAATAATCCCCTTCTTATCGATGATTTGGACAGAAGATGAAGTAATAAAAGTATTTTCAGTTGGAAGAAATGATCTAAAATATGCAACAACAGTGCAAAGGAGCATTCATTTATCAGACTGGGAAGTCACAAACCTGACTAGAAGGGTATTTTTTTCTTCAAATACTGGAAGGCCACTGACTGAAACTTTCCATAGATTTTCTGAGTTGATTGGTTCCATTTAAAAAATGTTGGCAGAATTTAAACATCTGCTTCCAAAGTGTTGAGGAAGAATTAGACTCAGAATTTAGGGTTAATCAATTCTCTGAGAATAGCAAGTGATGGGAGTGTGAATAATGAAGAGTAATTCCAGTTTAGCATTAGATCAAAGGGAATTTCAAGCCAACACTTTCCAATATAAGTGGCTTCACAATATAATTGGATATAATATACCAGGTGGTTTGAAAAAAGTATCTTTTTTCTTTGAGTTACCTCATCTAATATTCTAAAGGATCTACTATCATAATATAATCACGTGAGTAATGAGTATTCACATGTGATGAACAGTTTCTCAGATACCACCACTGACTCTGAATACAATCTCTTAATACATAGCAGATACTAGTAATAGAAAATTTATGAGGCCAGAATAGCACCAAAGGCCCCATAAGCTAAGCATCTGTGAATGCAAAATATTATTCAGTTCAGTTCAGTCACTCAGTCATGTCTGACTCTGTGACCCCATGAATCACAGCACGCCAGACCTCCCTGTCCATAACCAACTCCCAGAGTTCACCCAAACTCATGTGCATCGAGCTGGTGATGCCATCCAGCCATCTCATCCTCTGTTGTCCCCTTCTCCTCCTGCCCCAAATCCCTCCCAGAATCAGAGTCTTTTCCAATTAGTCAACTCTTCACATCAGCTGGCCAGAGTATTGGAGATTCAGCTTTAGCATCATTCCTTCCAAAGAACACCCAGGACTGATATCCTTTAGAATGGACTGGTTGGATCTCCTTGCAGTTCAGGGACTCTCAAGAGTCTACTCCCACACCACAGTTCAAAAGCATCAATTCTTCGTGCTCAGCTTTATTCATAGTCCAACTCTCACATCCATACATAACCACTGGAAAAATAATAGCCTTGACTAGATGGACCTTTGTTGGCAAAATAATATCTCTGCTTTTCAATATATCATCTAGGTTGGTTATAACTTTCCTTCCAAGGAGTAAGTGTCTTTTAATTTCATGGCTGCAGTCACCATCTGCAGTGATTTTGGAGCCCCCCAGAATAAATTCTGCCACTGTTTCCACTGTTTCCCCATCTATTTCCCATGCAGTGATGGGAACGGATGCCATGATCTTCATTTTCTGAATGTTGAGCTTTAAGCCAACTTTTTCACTCTCCTCTTTCACTTTCATCAAGACGCTCTTTAGTTCCTCTTCACTTTCTGCATAAGGGTGGTGTCATCTGCATATCTGCGGTTATTGATATTTCTCCCAGCAGTCTTGATTCCAGCTTGTGCTTTTTCCAGTCCAGCATTTCTCATGATGTACTCTGCACAGAAGTTAAATAAGCAGGGTGACAATATATAGCCTTGACGTACTTCTTTTCCTATTTGGAACCAGTCTGTTTTTCCATGTCCAGTTCTAACTGTCACTTCCTGACCTGCCTATAGGTTTCTCAAGAGTCAGGTCAGGTGGTCTGGTATTCCCATCTCTTTCAGAATTTTCCACAGTTCATTGTGATCCACAGTCAAAGGTTTGGCATAGTCAATAAAGCAGAAATAGATGATTTTCTGGAAATCTCTTGCTTTTTCAATGATCCAGCAGATGTTGGCAATTTGATCTCTGGTTCCTCTGCCTTTTCTAAAACCAGCTGAAACATATAGAAGTTCATGGTTCACATATTGCTGAAGCCTGGCTTGGAGAATTTTGAGCATTACTTTACTAGTGTGTGAGATGAGTGCAATTGTGTGGTAGTTTGAGCATTCTTTGAAATTGCCTTTCCTTGGGACTGGAATGAAAACTGAAATTTTCTAGTCCTGTGGCCACTGCTGAGTTTTCCATATTTGCTAGCATATTGAGACCAGCACTTTCACAGCATCATCGTTCAGGATTTGAAATAGCTCAACTGGAATTCCATCACCTCCTCTTGTTTTGTTCGTAGTGATGCTTTCTAAGGCCCACTTGACTTCACATTCCAGGATGTCTGTCTCTAAGTGAGTGATCATGCTATCGTGATTATTTGGATCATGAAGCTCTTCTGTATATTCTTACCACCTCTTAATATCTTCTGCTTCTGTTAGGTACATACCATTTCTGTCCTTTGTTGAGCCCATCTTTGCATGAAATGTTCCCTTGGTATCTCTAATTTTCTTGAAGAGATCTGTAGTCTTTTCCATTCTGTTGTTTGCCTCTATTTCTTTGCATTGATTGCTGAGGAAAGCTTTCTTATCTCTTCTTGCTATTCTCTGGAACTCTGTATTCAGATGCTTATATCTTTCCCTTTCTCTTTTTCTTTTTGCTTCTCTTATTTTCACAGTTATTTTTAAGGCTTCCTCAGACAGCCATTTTGGTTTTTTGCATTTCTTTTCCATGGGGATGGTCTTGATCCCTGTCTCCTGTACAATGTCACAAACCTCCATCCATCGTTCATCAGGCACTCTGTCTATCAGGTCTAGTCTCTTAAATCTATTTCTCACTTCCACTGTATAGTCATCAGGGATTTGATTTAGGTGATACCTGAATGGTCCAGTGGTTTTCTCCACTTTCTTCTATTTATGTCTGAAGTTGGTAATAAGGAGTTCATGATCTGAGCCACAGTCAGCTCCTGATCTTGTTTTTCCTGACTGTATAGGGCTTCTCTATTTTTGGCTGCAAAGACTATAATCAATCTCATTTTAGTGTTGACTATTTGGTGGTATCCATGTATACAGTCTTCTCTTGTGTTGTTGGAAGTGTTTGTTATGACCAGTGTGTTCTCTTGGCAAAACTCTATTAGTCTTTGCCCTGCTTCATTCCATACTCCAAGGCCAAATTTACCTGTTATTCCAGGTGTTTCTTGACTTCCTACTTTTGCATTCCAGTCTCCTATAATGAAAAAGACATCTTTTTTGGGTGTTAGTTCTAAAAGGTCTTGTAGGTCTTCATAGAACAGTTCAACTTCAGCTTCTTCAGCATTACTGATTGGGGCATAGGCTTGGATTACCGTGATATTATTAGTTATGCTCTTTACCAGTCAAGTGATGTAGATTAAATGATCATAACTGCAGGCTTTCAAGGTCAGTGTCATTAACCCCTCCCCTAGTAAGCCTCCCCTTGGAGAAGGAAATGGAAATGTGACTAATGATACATTAGCAGTAAAAGTTTTTCGTTTTGTAGTTTCTTTGTAATTCTTCACTAGGACTCAACCATTCCTGCTGGTTATTGCCCTGTAATTATTTCTTTTATAGAATATAAGAAAATTGTATTTTAAAATAGTGTCTTGGCTCTTTATAGCTAGAGACTGAAGGCACTGTTGTATTAGGAAGCATAAAATGCAAGAAAGTGGCAGTGATGTACTTGTTTTACACAGAGCTTCATATGAAGCTAGCAAACTCAAACTTTGTGAGAAAGTTGAAATCGGACAGCTGCCCCAGTGCACAATCATTTGTATGTCCCCAAACCCACTCAGTATTTGTAGGAAAATCCACAACATGGGAGTAGGCACCTCATTCTTATTTCTGTGACATCACAGTCTCCTTATTTTCCCTATGATGTCTTACCCCGCTTCTTTTATGTCCTTTCCGAAAGTTTGGTTGTGAATGGTAGTGTTTTTACAGCTTCTACACTCTCATCATCCAAATGTCCTCTGTCTAGGCAATTTGATCCACAATATGATCACCACATATATGCTAACAATCTTCAAGTTCAAATAGCTCTGAGCCATATTTGTGCAAACAATTGCCTCCTTGATGTTGTTATTGGATGTCTCTATAGGAAATCAAGCACAAAAAGGTAAATCTCATAAGCTTCCTCAGAAAACGATCCCTTCTCTGTTGATCCCAATTTAGAAAACGGATTCAACATTGATCCTGTTCTAAAGGACAGAAAACTGGTGATGGTCCTCTTCATCATTTCAAGATCCCACACATCTCTCTCCTCCCAATACAATCAGAAGTTCCTTTATGCCATCTCCATCTGCTATTTTCAGCTACTGAGTGAAAAGAACTTTTAAAAATGCTCCTCTTAAAGCAAAAACATTGAATAGAATAAAACAAATCATGGACATTGAAAATTTCCCCACAAATATTTTTAATAACTGCAAAAATGAAAATCATTGGTGATCACACACTGATATGGTATTACCTGATGTAAAAGCATCGCATCAGTCGTGTCTGACTCTGTGCGATCCCATAGACGGCAGCCCACCAGGCTCCCCCATCCCTGGGATTCTCTAGGCAAGAACACTGGAGTGGGTTGCCATTTCCTTCTCCTATGCATGAAAATGAAAAGTGAAAGTGAAGTCGCTCAGTCGTCCAACTCTTCAGGACTCCATGGACTGTAGCCTACCAGGCTCCCCTATCCCTGGGATTTTCCAGACAAGAGTACTGGAGCAAGCAAAATGAAAGATAGGCAGTAGATTTTATTGCACTCTGCTAACAAGCACGTTAGAGCCTAGAAATGTCTCCATTGTTCTAACAGAAACTGCATAGAAAAGTCTGAATTAAGACTTGAAAGAAAACTGAAAACTGACATTATGTCAAAAAGCATCTTGTAGTGGATTGAGCATAAAGTTATTTATCCAATTTAGGAAATAATCACTGACGCATTACAAAGAATGGTGTTTATGTCTTCATTTTTCATATTACTTTTTCTTTGTACAAAATATATGAAGCTAGTACTAATCCCCCCTCCTTTTTTTTCTGAAGGATGTCAAGCCTCCCTTAAGCTCAAATAAGCCTAAATTCAGAGAGGATTACCACGGAATTTTGCATTTTATCCGATTTAAAAATGTCAAATCCATTTCCTCAACAGCATTGTATTAGCACTGCCATCAGGTTGGGTTTGTTGTCAGTGGTGTTTAGCTATGTTTTAGTCTTTAACACATACTTTGAAACCCATAATATTTTGCAAGAAAATAAATTGATTTAAATGACACTGGAAGAGAAACTTAGATTAAACAGATCTCTTACATATTTTCTCTCTTTCTCATTACTGTTCACTCCATCTATATTACATTTTGCATTTTAAAGGCTTATTTTTTGCCCATGATTATTCTAAATTACTGTGCATTCTTAATTTTTTCCCTTTCTTGTTTATACTATGTTTTGGAAATAAATTATTATTCATTTATATTAACATTGAGTACATACATTTAATAAGATCTATATTTTGGAGGGCTATTTCATTAATATGGTATTAAATTCAGAAAAAGATGAGAATATATGTGTCATATAGAGTACTATTTCCCTAAAATGTCATAAACGTATACTTCCCTGAAATATTTTTCTTCCAAATTTTTTCCATGGTGACTTTTTATTAACAAAAATAACGATCATGGATAAATTCAAGTGGTTCAGTTGACATACACCAAACATACGTCTTTGTGGTATTTATAATTATGAGAATAAAACTGTTTTTAATTTAATGAAAATAGAAATAACTTATTGATGATACTGTTAATTGGGTTGTTTTGCACAGCTCTCAAATTATAACATGATTTTAAAATCAAGGTGTGCTTTTGCTTGAATCTATATAATATAATGATGTTACTCCTTTGCATTTTCACATTCAGTTCATTTCATTTCAATTCAGTCGCTCAGTCGTGTCTGACTCTTTGTGATCCCATGAATCGCAGCACGCCAGGCCTCCCTGTCCATCACCAACTCCCAGAGTTCACTTAGACTCACATCCATCGAGTCCATGATGCCATCCAGCCATCTCATCCTCTGTCGTTCCCTTCTCCTCCTGCCCTCAATCCCTCCCAGCATCAGAGTCTTTTCCAATGAGTCAACTCTTCGCATGAGGTGGCCAAAGTACTGGAGTTTCGGTTTTAGCATCATGCCTTCCAAAGAACACCTAGGGCTGATCTCCTTTAGGACGGACTGGTTGGATCTACTTGCA
>SJYX01021013.1:50173-75776 GCA_006410675.1 Oreotragus oreotragus | reverse complement strand
TCACATCCATACATGACCACAGGAAAAACCATAGCCTTGACTAGGCGGACCTTAGTCGGCAAAGTAATGTCTCTGCTTTTGAATATACTTTCTAGGTTGGTCATAACTTTTCTTCCAAGGAGTAAGCGTCTTCTTATTTCATGGCTGCAGTCACCATCTGCAGTGATTTTGGAGCTCCCAAAAAATAAAGTCTGACACTGTTTCCACTGTTCCCCATCTATTTCCCATGAAGTGATGGGACCGGATGCCATGATCTTCGTTTTCTGAATGTTGAGCTTTAAGCCAACTTTTTCACTCTCCTCCTTCACTTTCATCAAGAGGCTCTTTAGTTCCTCTTCACTTTCTGCCATAAGGGTGGTGTCATCTGCATATCTGAGGTTATTGATATTTCTCCCAGCAGTCTTGATTCCAGCTTGTGTTTCTTCCAGTCCAGCGTTTCTCATGATGTAGTCTGCATATAAGTTAAATAAGCAGGGTGACAGTATACAGCCTTGACACACTCCTTTTCCTATTTGGATCCACTCTGTTGTTCCATGTCTAGTTCTAACTGATGCTTCCTGACTTGCATACAGATTTCTCAAGAGGCAGGACAAGTGGTGTGGTATTCCCAACACTTGAAGAATTTTCCACAGTTTATTGTGATCCACACAGTCAGACTCTTTGGCATAGTCAAAAAAGCAGAAATAGATTTTTTTTGGAACTTTGTATGTTAATATAATATGAAGGCAGACTCCATTATGGATTTCATAGATGATGTAAGCACTGACAACTTTGGCTGATTTTATATAATTTTTTCCATTTCAGTCTTTTTAAAAATGTGGTCTCTTGAGTGTACCACCTTGTAGTTCTCTCTTTATACTTACTTTTCTGTGATTAAAAATTTCATTTTGTTTAAACAAATGGGGAAGGCCAGTTAGTTCTTGGCTCATTAGTTTCATGGCTCAACTAATAATTACCTTTCAACCCAAGATTATCATGCTCAAGTATTAATATAGGAAGACTTTTTGAATGCAGAGAGAGAGACAGAATATATATGTGTATGTGGAAGACTAACATTAAAAAGTTAGATAAAGTAAGGAAGGAGAGGTGTTCTAAACTTAAAACTTACTGCTTCTGGTAAATTTTACTGGTGAAGTACCAACTTTAGTTAATTGTGACATGAGTTTGGGAAAACTGTGGAAATTGGTGATGGACAGGGAGGCCTGGTATGCTGTGATTCATGGGGTTGCAAAGAGTCGGACATGACTGAGCAACTGAACTGAACTAAGACTTCCTTCTTAATATAAATATGGCATCTTCTGAGAAACTGATCTAAACTTTGGAGCTTGTTGTAAATCAGTACATAAAGAACTTCCTCTTTATTATGATTTAATGGAATGAATTTATAATAAATCATTAAGAACCCATACTGCAATGAGTTGTAGTATACATATGTCACGTTATTTTGCATGTGTGAATAGGTCTCTAGAGTAAATTCCTGGGAGGCAATTGCTGAGTCAGGAGGTATATTCATAATTTTGCTTGATATTGTCAAATTTAGAGAGATCATGTTGTCAGATTTACTTTATAGAGATTGTATCAACATCTATCAGCTTGTTAGTCAAACAGCGTGCTTATTAGCAGCTTATCTTCTCAAATTTTTTGATCTTTTGTTAATCTGATGGTAAAAAATTTGTTACTTTGCACTGCTTTTACTTTGCATTTCTTTATATTGTAAAGTTAAAAATCTTTTCATGTATTTAAAAAGAAAATTGGGAGATATCAGTGAACATTTCATGCAAGGATGGACACAATAAAGGACAGAAACATTTGGGACATAATAGAGGCTGAAGAGATTAAGAAAAGGTGGCGAGAATACACAGAAAAACTATGCAGAAAAGATCTTAATGATCTGGATAACCACAATGGGGTGGGCACTTCATACTCCAGCCTGACATCCTGGAGTATGAAGTCAAGTGGGCCTTAGGAAGCACACTAGCACACAAAGCTAGTGGAGAGGATGGAATTCCAGTTGAGCTATGTAAAATCCTGAAAGATGATACTGTTCAAGTGCTGCACTCAGTATGCCAGCAAATATGGATAACTCACCAGTGGCTACAGGACTGGAAAAGGTCAGTTTTCATTCCAGTCCCAGAAGGGCAATGCCAGAGGGTGTTCAGACTATGGTACAATTGTGCTCATTTCACATGGCAGCAAAGTTATGCTCAAAATCCTTCAAGCTAGGCTTCAGCAATATGTGAACCCAGAACTTCCAGATGTACAAGCTAAGTTTAGAAAAGGCAGAGGAACCAGAAATCAAATTGCCAACATTCATTGGATCTTAGCGAAAGCAAGGGAGTTCCAGAGAAACATCTGCTTCATTGACTATACTAAAGCCTTTGACTGTGTGAAAGTGTTAAGTCGCTCTGCTGATGCTGCTAAGTCACTTCAGTTGTGCCCAACTCTGTGCGACCCCATAGACAGCAGCCTACTAGGCTCCTCTGTCCCTGGGATTCTCCAGGCAAGAATACTGGAGTGGGTTGCCAGATAACAACAAACTGGAAAATTCTTAAAGAGATGAGAATACCAGACCACCTTACCTGTTTTCCTGAAAAATCTGTGTGCAGGTCAAAAAACAACAGAACCAGACATGGAACAACAGACTGGTTCAAAATTGGGAAAGGAGTAGGTCAAGGCTGCGTATTGTCACCCTGCTTATTTAACTTATATGCAGAGTACCTCATGCAAAATGCCATGCTGAATGAATCACGAGTTTGAATCAAGATTTTGGGGAAAATATCAACAACCTCAGATATGCAGATGACATCACTCTTAAAGGCAGAAACTGAAGAAGGACTAAAGAGCCTCTTGATGAAGGTGAAAGAGGTGAGTGAAAAAGCTGGCTTGAAACTCAGTATTCAGGAAACTTAGGATCATGGCATCTGGTCCCATCACTTCATGGCAAATAGAATGGGAAAAAGTAGAAGCTGTGGCAGATTTTATTTTCTTGGGCTCGAAAATCACTGCAGACAGTGACTGCAGCCATGAAATTAAAAGATACTTGCTCTTTGGAAGGAAAGCTGTGACCAACTAGCACATTAAAAAAGCAGAGACATTACTTTGCCAACAAAGGTCTGTATAGTCAAAGGTATGGTTCTTCCAAAAGTCATATATGGATGAGAGAGTTAGACCATAAAGAAGGCTGAATGCTGAAGAATTGATGCTTTCAAATTGTGGTACTGGAGAAGACTCTTGAGAATCCCCCGGACAGCAAGGAGATGAAACCTAGTCAATCCTAAAGGAAATCAACCCTGAATATTCATTAGAAGTACTGATGCTGAAGCTGAAGCTCCAATACTTAGGTCACCTCATGCAAAGATGGGCTTCCCTGGTGGCTCAGAGGTTAAAGCGTCTGCCTCCAATGCGGGAGACCTGGGTTCAATCCCTGGGTCGGGAAGATCCCCTGGAGAAGGAAATGGCAACCCACTCCAGTATTCTCGCCTGGAGAATCCCATGGACGGAGGAGCCTGGTAGGCTACAGTCCACGGGGTCACAAAGAGTCAGACACGACTGAGCGACTTCACCTCATGCAAAGAGCCGACTTATTGGAACTGATGGACAGCAAAGAGTGACTAATCACCAAGCTCATGGTGGTTCTATTTTTAGTCTTTTGAGGTACTTCCATACTGTTTTCCACAGTGGCTGCACCAACTTACATTCCCACCAACAGTATACAAGGGCTTCCTTTTCTCTGCATCCTCACCAGCATTTATTCTTTGTAGATTTTTTGATGATAACCATTTTGTTATAGATGTGAAGTGAAAATCTCATTGTTGTTTTGATTTGCATTTCTCTAATAATTAATGATGTTGAGTACCTTTTCATGTGCTTAAACACATATTTAGAAAAGCTTTCTCTAGCCAGAGATTATTTTTTAATCAGTATTATTAATAGTTCCTGCTTTTATATATAAATCTTTGTTCCATTGGAATTTTCCTCTTAGGTATAAGATATGATTACAACTTAAATTTTTGCTCTGACACCATTTGTGGAATATCCATCTTTTCCCCCATATCCAGATGACACCTTTATCATATACTAAATATATATATTTGATTCTGCTTCTTACTTTTGAATATGTTCTGTATTTCTGAGTTTATTTCCATGCTTACTATAATTATTATAACTCTGTAATCTGTTCTGCTATCTGGTGGAACAAGCCGCCTCATTGCACTTTTCTTTTTGGAATTCACTGTATGTGTGTATGTGCCCATCACTCAGTTGTGTCCGACTCTTTGTGACACTATGGACAGTACCCTGCCAGGCTCTTGTGTCCATCTATCTTGCCTGTATCCTGGCAAGAATACTGGAGTGGGTTGCCATTTCTGCCTCCAGGGGGAGCTTCCTGACCCAGGGATCCAACCCACATCTCCTGCATTGGCAGGCTAATTCTTTACCTCTGAGCTACCTGGGAAGACCTTGAATTCACTGAGTTTCTCTTACTTATTTTTGCATATGGACATTAGAGTCAAATTACATAATTATTAAATGAAAAAAATCCTGTTGGTGTTTTTATTGAGATCATATGGTACGTAACTTAAGAAAATTAACAACATTGTTATATCCCTAACTAAGAATATTATTTACCTTTCTATTATTTCTCTTCTATGTCTTTAAGTAGTGTTTAAAATTTTCTTCACAAAGGTTTTACTTTTCTGTGGAGTAAGTTCCTTTTGTCATTGAAATCTGTTTTACTGAATTGGTTTAGTTATGTTTAAAACAGTGTAAGAAATGTTTTGGGGTTGCTTCTGCTGCTGCTGCTAAGTCACTTAGGGTAGATGATATCCTTCTCTCTCTTTTTTTCATTTGGCTGCATTAGGTCTTAGTTGAGGCCTGAGGGCTCTTTTCCTTGCAGTTCTCAGCCTTTCCGCTTGTGGCATGTGACCTCTATAGCTCTGGTGCACGGGCTCTGGAGGATGCAGGCTCAGTAGCTGCTGTGCGCTCAAGGTTACTTGCCCTGCAGCACTTGGGATCTTAGTTTCCTGACCAGGGATCCAGCCCGAATCCCCAGCATTGCATAGCACATTCTTAGCTGGACTGGACCACCAGCGAAGTCTTAGTATCCGTCTGTTTTTGTATGACCCCTTCTCAAAATTTTTGAACTTTTTATTGTGAAAATTATCATTACCTCAAAAATGTGCACATAACAGTTTTATAGCTTAGTACTAAACCTCATAAACCTCTCACATGCCTCCTTCTGATCACATCCTGTCCTTCCTAGAAGAGATTACCTTACTTTTGAGGTAATAATTGTCTTAATTTGCTTTATAGTGACAATTTAAGTGTGCATCCCTGAACAATATTGCTTCATTTACCCTTTTTTGTATTTTATAAAAATGGTATCATAGTAAATACGGTGTGGTTTCTTTCACTTAAGGTATTAAGTTTTAAAGGTTTATCCACATTATTTTGTGTAGCTTGAGTTTTTTCTCTTTTTGTCACTGGCCTGTATTCTATTATAGAAATATACCAAATACTTTTATCCATTCTCCCATTGATGGACATTGATGAACATTTGGATTGTGTCAGTTTAGGGCTACTGTGCACAATGGTGTTCTTACTTATTGTTCAGCTTGGTGCACATAAGCCCACTTTTCCATAAAGTATATGCCTAGGAGTGGAGTTGCTCAGTTATAGTGTATATGCATCTTTGGGTTATAGCAGTTATATTACTTCCACGAGTGTTTCAGCTATGCTGTGTTCTCATTAACACTTGGTATTTTCAGACTTCTTGCTGTTAGCTAACTTGGTGAGTATTTGATGGAGGTTTTAATTTTTATTTTCTGATTTTAATGAGGTTGGTTACCTTTTATATATATATTGGACATATTTATTTTCTCTATTGTGATATCTGTTAAAGTTTTTTTGCCCATTGTTTTATTGAGCTTTGTGTCTTTTTCTTAGAATTGAATTCTTTTTATGTTCTGGATATAAGTTCTTTGCCACTTACGTGTTACAAATATCTTCTGCATCTTCACTTTCTTAATGATGCCTCTTAATGTACAGAAGTTCTTAATTCTCATAGGGTCAAATTTATCATTGTTTCCATTTATATTTATTTTTAATTGATTGCTTTACAATATTGGTTTGATTGGTCATACATCAACATGAATTAACCATAGGTGTACATATGTTGCCTCCCTCTTGAATCTCCCTCCAACCTCCCACCCTTTCCTACTCCTCTAGCTTATTATATAGGGCTTCCCTGGTGGCTCAGATGGTAAAAAATCTGCCTGCAATCTCTTGGTTTGATTCCTGGGTTGGGAAGATCCCCTGGAGGAGGTCATGGCAACCCACTCCTGTGTTCTTGCCTGGAGAATCCCCATGGACAGAGAGGCCTGGTGGACTACAGTCCGTAGGGTTGCAAAGAGTCAGACACAACTGAGCAACTAAGCACAGCATAGCACAGCTTATTACAGAGCCTTGTTTTCCTTTATTGCTCTTTTGTTCTTAAATTTCCCCCTTATTGCAACATCATGAAGGTATCTTCCTGTATTATCTTCTAAAAACTTCATTGTTTTGACTTTCATAATCTACTTCTTGGTCTTCCCTGGTAGCTCAGCTGGTAACGAATCCACTTGCGATGCAGGAGACCCCGGTTCGACTCCTGGGTCATGAAGTTCCCCTGGAAAAGGGATAGGATACCTACTCCAGTATTCTTGGGCTTCTCTGGTAACTCAGATGGTAAAGAATCTGCCTGCAATGTGGGGGACCTGGGTTTCAAATCCTGAAAGATGATGCTATTAAAGTGCTGTACTCAATATGCCAGCAAATTTGGAAAACTCAGATTTTCTCAGGAACTCAGCATAGGAAGCCCACCCCTCCTCCCCTCCCCGCACCTTCCCTGAAGTCTGAGAGTCAGAGCTTCCTGTCCAAGACCAGCTGAGGGAGCCATTGGCCTCACATATATTTATAGGAGTGTCTCTCCTTTACTCCAGTCCACCTCAGAAGGAGAGAAGACAGTGTGATAACTTCAAAGAGAAGGAGCTAGAAACTGGGAATCCTCCGGAGCCAAGGGAGAAGCAAAGTGAGGCCTCCACAGCAGCCCCTCTCCACCTCCACCCATATGGAGGTGATGGTGCAGGGCCTCCAGGGGGTGGAGGGAGGAGCTGCCTTGCCCTGGTGCCCACGTGACTGAAATGAGGTCCTCCTGGACAGGACAGAGCCCGAGAGGCCTCTGAGGGCCACCTCCCAGGAGGCAAAGGGCCCCAGGGGGCCAGGAGGACTGCCCTGGGGAGGAGCATGGTGACTGTGTGGCAATAAGGTAGAGTTCAGTTCAAGCCCTGCCTCTTTCCCCAGGGCTGACTCTTCTCTGGCACAGTTTCCCTCCTGCCGGGGGCAGCTGGGAGCTCAGCTCTAGCCTCTGTCCATAGACGGAAGGAAAAGGAGACTCAAGCTAGTGTCCCTGTGGCCCTGATGCAGAAGACCACACCTGGCAGGGTTTCCTCTTGAGAAGAAGGTGCCTAGGAGAGGTATCTGCAATCTGCAGAACCGCAGGTCTGAGCGGCTGACCTTCTCCCTGATGCGGGGAGAGCGTGGCCCGTGTAGGTCACAGGGTTTGTCATACTGGCAGTCCCATTTGATCTGCAGTGTCTTCAGGCAGGTAAGGCACTGTGCCTGTCACCACACAGGCGGTGAAAGACTCAGCCCACCTGGGCCTGTTTACTGTTACAACCTGGGGCCTCTTGCTACAGAGAAGGGAGCAAGTGATTCCCCGATCACCCCTTTCGTGGCTGCATGACCTGCCCTCTCTCCCTCCCCTCTAAAGTCTGAGAAACTGGTTCTTGAGAACTCTAAATTGTCGAGGACTGACAGCCCACCTCCCAGCATATATGTAATTTTTTTGTAGCTCAGTCAGTAAAGAATCTGCCTGCAGTGCAGGAGACCCGGGTTCGATCCCTGAATTGGGAAGATCCCCTGGAGAAGGAAATGGCAACCCAACTACCAGGCTCCTCCGTCCATGGGATTTTCCAGGCAAGAGTACTAGAGTGGGGTGCCATCACCTTCTCCGTTTCCTCTTGACCAGGCCTCCATTATTTGAGACTTGGTGCCCAGTCTCTCCTCCTTCGTGGAGCTTTCCTGAATGTCCACCTCTCTTGGAGCCTTTTCACTTCAGCCATTGTTATCTAGTCTCTGAGGAAGAGTTTAACCCCTAATTTTACACTGTTGCCATTTTTTTCCATGAGGGGGAATCTTGTCTAAGTATGCTGCTGCTGCTAAGTCGCTTCAGTCGTGTCCGACTCTGTATGACCCCATAGACGGTAGCCCACCAGGCTCCCCCGTCCCTGGGATTCTCCAGGCAAGAACACTGGAGTAGGTTGCCATTTCCTTCTCCAAATGCATGAAAGTGAAAAGTGAAAGTGAAGTCGCTCAGTCGTGTCCGACCCTCAGCGACCCCATGGACTGCAGCCCACCAGGCTCCTCCGTCCATGGGATTTTCCAGGCAAGAGTACTGAAGTGGAGTGCCATTGCCTTCTCCACTTGTCTAAGTACACATTGGTGTTATAGGAAATATTTTTAGATATGCACAGCACTTGTCTTGCATAAAGGACAGTAACAAAGGATTACAAGAATGAGGCATTTTAATGGGATTTTCCAGGCAAGAGTACTGAAGTGGAGTGCCATTGCCTTCTCCACTTGTCTAAGTACACATTGGTGTTATAGGAAATATTTTTAGATATGCACAGCACTTGTCTTGCATAAAGGACAGTAACAAAGGATTACAAGAATGAGGCATTTTTTGTTGTTGCTGTTCAGAGAAATGTATGGATCATCTCTGTAAACTGTTAGGAGATGGGATTTCTTTATCTTTGCAAATCATTTCTCTTTGGACTGCAATTCAAATTAGCAAAAAGTCTTTGTAGTTCAGAAAAAGGCTTATAGGATTAGACTCTGTATTTATAAGATTTATTAATTAAAGTCTTATTCTCACAGACTTCTTTTGGAAGGCATTTATTAACTTAGCCCTAGATAACTCAATATAGTATCCCTTAAACTACTTTAAAACCCTGGGACATTAAGATGGGGGAAGGATTAAGAGATGTTCTACTAAGAGGGGACTTGTAGTCATTTTATGGAGGAAAGATAGAAAATTTTTATTGTAGAACAATAAAAGAGTATAAAAGTGCAAATGCTGTTTGACAAAGACGGCAGTGAAGAATATATTTTGTGAATCTTGGTGGTATGAACATCTTTCTTGATTCTCTGAGTAATCCCTGGTCCTACATTCTACAATACACATACCATCCTTTTAATTTGATCCTGGGTTTGAATTAGGCTGTGCTTAATCCATATTCCTCACTGCCAAATGGTCTCATTTTCTTCTTGAAGACTGATGATTTTACAGCAGAGCTGGAAACTACCTCTTCAAAATGTCTGCACGTGGGTGCAGGAAAATCAGGTATTTCAACAGAAGTTGTTATCTATGAAATGAATGCAAAAGAAATGTGAAAAAACTAGAGAGAAGAAAAAAAAAGTTGGAGCAAGATGTAGTGACTCTCAGGAGTCATATAAAAATGAATAGGACAGAACACAATCAAGTAGAGCAGTATCAACAGGCTACTGAAGAAAGAGTGAGACAGAATCTTAAGTAGAGAAATGAAAAGAAGTCAACCTGTTTTTGTAGGTGAATGTGTTGCTGTGTCATGTGCTTGAAATCACTTTCACTGTATATTACATTTCAGACGTATACAACTTGTGTGTTTCCTCTACCTCCCCTAGAGCAGTATGTTTTGTCGATTTCTGGAAGTGGGGGGGCACTTGTTTTCCCTTTAAATATTTCAGTTTCCCCCACAGTTTTCACTAAACTGTCCTATCAGAATGATTCTCACTAGAGAATCCTCTTACTTATAAGACCAGTTGGTATAAAATAAGACCATTAGGAAGAAAAGAAAATATTGTGGTTTAGAACTGATACCTTCCTCTTGAATTATTCTTAAGTTGTCTCGTTCAATTTTTAAACTTTTAAGTTGATCCTCTTATTCTTTGAATTATCAGATTACATAAGTACTACTATAACCGTCATTCCACTTTAATTTTATAATTCGGATTTAATTCACTTCACATTGATGATAATTGTTTTAAACTTCTGCTCTTTTTGTTTTCACCTTTGTCATCACTCTCTGAATCACTGACTCAAAACTAAAGGAAACAAATATAATTTTCCAGGTTATAATTATTTTAAAAATGTTATCTATTTCAACTTGCCTTAGATACAAGCAGGATCTCAACAGATGGAACTCAGAATTAAAGACTTGGAATCTGAACTGTCTAAGATGAAAACTTTGCAAGAAGATTCTAATAAAGCTGAGTTGGAAAAATATAAGCATCTCTACCTAGTAGAACTTGAAGTTAGAAAGTCATTGCAAGATAAACTAGACAAGTAAGTCAAAACCCAGAATCACAGAAAATAAATTTAAATCTTTAATTTGTCTCTAAAGCCTATTTTTATAGAGCACGGTTTCTGAGTTTACTAGGAAGTGAAAGCTAACTGGATAGTCACTGCTAGGGGGATGCTTTAAGACAAACTATTAGTACTGTATCAAGTTTCTCCACACTTTGTAGAGGCATGCTTGTGAAAAGGGGGGAAATTAACACAGGAGTGAAAGGCAGGATAAATCACAAAGTGGCTAGAAATAATATAGTGACCTTACTGACCTTACCGAGGGAGTGTATGGAAGATGGAAAGGGCAGATCCCACCTGCAGTGCCTAGTCCAGCTTTCCCCACTATCTGAAAGAAGAGTGTTCCTAGGATGCCTTTCATAAGCCAAAACCGCATAAAGCAAAGAAGCAGGTACCCGAGGACACATTCTGCTAGTCGATGCTAAAATGAGATGCCCAAGTGAGGCACAGGTGATCCCAGACAAGGTTCAGGGTGCTGGCGACTTGACGCTGAGATGTGGGGTGTGGCTCCCAGGGAAGGAGCACGGTGGGGCCGGTTTCCCTGCTTGGGGAGCACGATGCCTCTCACTCTGAAACGTACACTACTGTTCAGAGTTTTGGCTTTTTAAATGAGACCAAAATTCGTCTTTAGATTCTTTTTTTTTTTTTGGACCATCAGAAACAGGTGCTGACATAGGCCCATAGCAGAAGTGAAGTAACATAAAGTGGACTTTGGGAAAGCAGGGGATACTTATAATTATTCCTGGGGCTGTTTTAGCTCTTTTCAGTCTCACCCACTGACTTTCTCATCTGCCACTTGACATTGTGGCTCTAGATGATACCCCAGAGCCAAATGCTTAATTTCTCCAAGGTCATGAGTGAAACGTATATACAAGGGTGGTGAAAGGAAACACTTGAAAGTAACTTTGTGGGATGGTGTGTTTCTTCATCCCTGAACTGTTTCCTGGAGGCAGGCTTGTCCCAGAGGGCAGCAGGTGTCACTGTGAGGCCACCTCCCTTTCTCCCTAATGCCCCTTCTCTCCTCTCCCAACTGTGGCTTGTTACTTGAGGAGCCCTAGACACGTGTACTTTTTTAGAACAAGGTTACAGCTGTCACTGTTTACAGTAGGTCTGCTCTGTGTTTTCAGTGTTCAAACAGTTTAATGGGAATTCCATTTACTCTGTGGCAACTTTAAAAAATGCCAATCATTTAGGTAAACCTGAACGAAATTGGTGTTTTCATCTTCCCCAGGACTGATGAGAGGCTGATAGAGATCAGGACTGAACTTGAGGTGAAGAAACAGCAGAACAGATCTGTTCACAGCACTCTTAGCACAAGGCCAGTCCTGGAGTCCTCTTCTGTTGGAAATTTCAATCCTGCTTCAGGGTTCAACACAAATGTTATTTCAGGAGTAAACAGAGGGTTTTCTACCTCAATTCCATGCCCTTCAAATGACAGCGTGGAGACTTACTTGACCAAGGTTAGTTCTTTCTATTTTTTTCATTGTGTTTCCGATTTCTGATATGAATGATCCTTGTTTAAAATTTGGTGAACTTCTGCATTGTTTTTTTTTTACTTATGCACACTAAGTAAAACCGTACTTAACTGTGATAATCAAGGAGACATTTAATGATTTTTTTTTGTCCTAGATCTCTCATTTTGAAGAGATACTTGTTAAATTCTTAAATTTCTTGAAAAGCTGCATTTAAATTCAACTTTAGAAATGAAACCTTATTGTCTAGTAACCAAAAGTATACATTCAGATGCTTGATTTACTTTCTAAGTCATTTCACTTTGGCAGTGGTTCATAATCACTTCCAGGCTCTGCTGCACCCACCACAGTTCTTCTACCCCTAAGCATAAGTGAATGACTGGCATCTAAACACTAACCACATATGGATGTTTTTTATTTGAAGGAATCCTAGATAAACCCCGTTTATGAATTAAACTTGTAATACTTAAAGATTAATTTCTGGTTTTAGGTTAACATTTTTTGTTATTTTCTTATACAAGAGTACATCTTTAACTGCTATTTTACTTACAGAATTTTGATTTAAATTTCTAAAAAAATCTTGCTAAGCAGTTTTAGAATGTTTCTAAGTTTGTAGTTAAATCAGATATTTTAAAATTGTACATGAAGCTCACTTTTGTCTCTGTTTTGACATCGCCTGAATGAATGATGACTGAGATAGCAATGATGGGGAGTCTTTAAATTGCAACTAGCTTTCATTGTGTAGTCATTATGATTAAAATATCCATTTCAGTCAGTGCGCACGGGTTTATGGTTTTGATGGTGTTTTCATGATGTTGATGATGCAGAGAAAAATAGCCTTTGTTAAATGCAGTCTCAACCCGTCTTCTCATTTGGCTTCTTGCCATCATAGAAGAGCAGTCTAAGGTTTCTTCGAAAGCACTGCAGCTACGGTGGGTCTTAGTACTTGAGAGCCATGAGCCTGGAGGACGTGCTTTAGCTGTGCAGTCACAGCGGGCCTCCAAACACTTCATTCCCGAGTCAGACACTTTCCCACGCAGGCCTAAGAGGAGGAAGCAAATGCTTGACCCCATCCCAGGGGCAGGCTGCCTACTGTAGACCCAAGTTCACGGTGCTGTGGAAACATACATCTTTTCAAAGAAGAGATTCGGAACCAAGCAAGCACTTTGTAGTTCCTTCTCCCAAACTCACCTGTTAGGTATATCTCCTCGCTTCTCATAAGGAGGGTAGGAGTATAAGTCCTCCCCTTGAAACTTCAGGCTGAGGAAATGAAGTTCAACTGCAATTTCTGACCAGATTTAGATTATAATCGAGATTACATGCATACTTTTTGTATATACAAACTGATGATGAGGGCTTGAATAAAAGTATGCTAAACAGTAAAGGGAGATCTGTTGTGTGTTTTAAACTTTGTCCTCAATAACCCAAAATTTGGATAACTCATTGTTGACTCATTTTAGCAAGCCAGGTTTTATCTAGAGAAAATGACAAACATCCTTTTAAGGTTGAATCTCTTCAGTTTTGGCCTGTTTGATCAACTAAAGATTCCTTCAAGTTCCCTGTCCTGTGTCTGAAAAATATTTATGCTTTCTAAATTAACTATATCAATTGCTACAAATAGGAATTTGATATTGATTTTATTCTTGTTCATGCATTTAAAACACATTTACTTAGAAAGTCATGTCACGCCACAGAAAATGACAAACATCCTTTTAAGGTTGAATCTCTTCAGTTTTGGCCTGTTTGATCAACTAAAGATTCCTTCAAGTTCCCTGTCCTGTGTCTGAAAAATATTTATGCTTTCTAAATTAACTATATCAATTGCTACAAATAGGAATTTGATATTGATTTTATTCTTGTTCATGCATTTAAAACACATTTACTTAGAAAGTCATGTCACGCCACAAGCATTATTGAACTATATAGCATGGTTTTACATATTCATGTTATCTATGTTATAGTTTAAAATCTATGTGTTTTTTCCTTAATCTGAGGAAGTACCTGGCATAGGACTCTGGACTCAGTAAGAAGGACATTGCCTTTGTTACTTCTTTTGTAGAATTAGGAACTTTGACTAAATCAATGACTCCCGTACCTTAAAAAAAGTTTTTGTTTTTGCTTTTTTTCCAAAGAAAACAACCTTTCTTTGAAAAAAAAAAAAACTTCTGCATGGAACCGTGTTATATAAAACAGAGCCAAGTATAGAGCCTTTTAGCTAAAGAGTGGCCAGAGGCACTGCAGCTGTGCCTTCTCTGTTCCTCAACCCTGCAGTGACCTCTGTGGGACCTTCCCCTTCTATGAGACATAGTTCAGAAACTAAAACTTATGAGAGACTCCTTCTCGCTAAACATTTTCAGAATTGAAGCTTCTGGTACACCGTTTCTTATGTGTAATTTCTCACCTTTCTGTCTTTTTGTTAAATGGAGAAGTGTAAAGAAAATCGCAGATGTGTTCTCCTTATTAACATTTGACTTCAGACTTCCTCCATTTGAACACGATCCTCACCTAGAAATCAAAGATCTCAGAAGTACATATTTAGGGCAGGAGCTGTTGGGGGAGAAGATAGTAATCTTGTGGGTCATTCCTAGGATTATGGGTCATTCCCTAATTCTCTGAAATTATGTGTACTATAGACTGATATTTGTTGTACTTTTTATCAAATTAATCTAAATAGCATTCCATATATGTGGGTTTTTTTATCTATAAGCAGAATAAGTAGGAATTCATTTTCTTTTACTTATGTGATTTTTTTTTCTACTGAAGTAATCTTGAAGTTAGGTCTAGTCTCTAAAAGTATTATTTAAAAGTCACATTTAGTAAGTTTTATGTCATTCCTATGATAATATCTCTTGTTTATCGTAAAACATAAATAATATTTGACTTATTTCAGATGCAGCAGGAGTTGGACAGGAGTATAACTAGAGAAATAAGAAAAGGTATGTTGCCAAAACGTATGAATTAAATTTAGACATTGATTTCTGAAATACTCTGTAGGCAGTACGTGGGATCTCTGTCCATTGTTTGGATAACAGATGCCATGTTAAGTATTTTTCTTATACATAGCTAATGAAAAATGTGAAAGTATGAGCAGTCATAGTGAAAAATGTCCTTCTTCCTCATTTATTCATCATGTTCCATAGCTTGAAAAGCAATCTCTAAAGGTCTATGTATTTCTTTTTATTTCTGGCTATATCCTTCTTCTACTTCCTCCATCCCTGTGGAACTATCCGCCTACACCTGACACTATTCTCAGAAAACGTGGAGTTCATCAACTTCTCAAGTGTTGGTAGTGGTTACGGCTAAGAAACCCAGACTCAAGCAGTCACGTTTGTGTAGCTGCCACCTGGTGGGTGACTTTAAAATTTCTGTCACTGACTTTGTCACCAGTTTATCTTTTATTCTCAGGAAAAGCTCCAAACACCCACATCAATTTGGGTCCCACCAAAGAAGTTGGCTTTATCTCTTTACCACCCTACTCTGCCCCTCAGCTCTGCACCTAACCAGCCAGACTGTGTAGGATCCCACAGGTGTGCTTCCTCATCTCTGGTCCTTGTATGTGCTTCTCCCCTCTATCTCTTGTACATTTTCCTGTCCTTCAGGTAGCTACATATATATCACTTCCACCAAAAAGCTGGCAGTATTGACACAAAGCTGGCTGTCCCTTCTGAGTGTTCCATGTGCCATCTTTTATATCTGTCTTTGTATTTATGACTCCGTATGGAAATTGCCTGTTTGTCTATTTTTCCAGTTTGCATTTCATTTTTCAGGGTGGACTGGGTCAGCTTCATCTTATAGTTCCAGTGCTTGTCACTATGCGCACCTTTGCACATAGTTACTGATTAAATGAATGAAGGATGAGAAAACTAGAAACTCTGATGCTCAGTCATATGTGTGACCATGAGCAGATTATAAAATTGCAATCTTGTATTTTTTGTCGTGCCATCTATAGATATATTTCACTTTTCAGAACACTAGGAAAGGTCTTAGGTTTTCGGCGGTTTTTTTGTTTTGTTGTTTTTAACTAATACTTAGTTAACTCAAGTATCTTAGCTAAAGAATATAATTCTTTCCTTTTCTTTTCAGTTGATGCTGAATTTGCATCTGATGCCTTTACAGTGTCTCAAGTATCTGCAGATGGGTCAAATGTGTATGATGACCAAATTTTGAAAACAAAAGCACAGTATACACAGATTTTGAAGGAAAAACATATGATTTAGAATGAAAAATCATAAAAGTTTCCCTACTGGACTGTTTCCATGACATTTCATTGTTTCCCATTAAAGATGATGAGAAAATCTTTATTAAAGGAAAGTATTTCTGTATTACATCTGTATGATGAAAATTTATATAGCATTTTAAGTGATGTTTCTTTGCATCTAACTTACTTTTAAGCAGATTTTAAAACCAGCACTGTTGAGTTTTCTATATTCTAAGCAATAGTGTAGTCATTCAATCACGTTCAACTGTTTGCAGCCCCATGGACTATAGCCCACCAGACTCCTCTGTCCATGGAATTCTGCAGGCAGGAATACTGGAGCAGGGAGCCATTCCCTCTCCAGGGGGATCTTCCAGACCCTGGGATCAAACTCGGTTCACGTGCATTGCAGGTGGATTCTTTACCATTTGAGCCTCCAGGGACACCCTGTACAAACTCAGACTGAGCCCTAATACCAGCTGTTTAAACAGCACCCAAAGAGTCAGACTTGTCATTAATATTTAGTGGTGTTGCTTGATAGCTTTTCTGTATGTCCCACTTTTTATCACTATATATATATAGTGATATAGATTTGGATACTGATGTTATGGCTACCGTCAATGTTTTGATGTATTACAATTGTTAATAGAGGCATAAAACTTACTACATGTAACTTTAAACACAGATTCATAGGTCCTTCCTCATGGAGAAATAAGGTTTGCCTGAGTTTTCGTCTTTTAAATGAATGAACTTTAAATTTTTTTTATTTTTAATTAGAGGATAATTACTCTACAATATTGTGATGGTTTCTGCCATAAATTGACTTGAATCAGCCATAGATATGCATATGTCCCCTCCCTCTTGAACCTCCCTCCCACTTTCTTTCCCTTTCCACCCCTCTAGGTTGTCACAAAACACAAGCTTTGAGTTCCCTGCATCATACAGCAAATTCCAAAAAGACACATGTACCCCAGTGTTCACTGCAGGACTATTTACAATAGCTAGGACATGGAAGTAACCTAGATGACCATCAACAGATGAATGGAAAAAGAAGCTGTGTATTATTCAGCTATAAAAAGGAATGCATTTGAGTCAGTTTTAATTGACTTTTGATTTACTTTTTTTTTTTTTAGGAGAAGGGGACGACAGAGGATGAGATGGCTGGATGGCATCACCGACTCGGTGGACATGAGTTTGGGTAGACTCCAGGAGTTGGTGATGGACAGGGAGGCCTGGCGTGCTGCGGTTCATAGAGTCGCAGAGAGCTGGACATGACTGAGCAACTGAACTGAGCTGAAGTGGTGCAGTGATTAAGAGTGTCTGCCTTCTTTTCGTTATAGTGAGAGCTTTCTGCACTGGTAGACTATGCAAACAAGATGAGCCACCTCACCTCTCGTGTTCTCTAGGAATGACTGTGATTTTTGCATTATGATTGACCAGAGTCCTAAAGATCTAGGCAAGAGTGCCTCCTCCTTAATAAGCCATACTTGGAAAGCCCAGAATGAGAACACATATTCATTAGATTTGTTTAATAAATGGGCATGCTCTACAAATTTGATCAGGATCTCAAGAGGAGTATCTTTCAAAAGATTTTAACCATTACAGAATTTTTCATAATTAATATGTTCACATGATGCCAAATTCAAAAGTTATACAGTTCTAAGTAAGCCTGCTTTCTCCCTCTCCAGCCTTCCACCTCTCCTGCCTGGAGACAGTTGTCAAGTTTGTGTGTATCCTTCCTCAGATGTTCTAAGCATTTATAGACATATATGTTCATGTGTGTCTATATATCTGTATCTACATATGTATTGTGTGTGTGCTCATAAATGATAGCATATTGTGTACATAGTTCTGAAGTTCTTTTTACTTCTAAGTCAAAATTATATCTTAAATTATTTTTTAACTTTGCAGGTATACATTGTCATGAATAACCCTTTTTAGTCAAAGTGAATATTGTTAGTAGTTTTGAGTATAAGATTTTCTTGTTATGGTTTTATACATGCTATGTTTATATTCATGTTTTGCTTCTGTTTATTTGATTACTAAAATACATACTCAACACATGCATGCTTATACCCAAATATGTGTGTTTATGTGCACATATTTCAAAATGCCAATTATATTTAGTTTTTTTCTGAAATGTAGTGCTCTATTGTAAGTAATTTCAGCAAGAGTCCTTATTTATACAGATATAATGAATTAGTGGACTTTCCTGGTGGCAGTAAAGAGTTCTTCTGCCAAGTATGAGACACAGGTTTGATCCCTGGGTCTGGAAGACCCCCTGGAAAAGGAAGTGGTAACCACTTCAGTATTCTTGCCTGAGAAATCCAATGGAGTCTGGCAGGCTACAGTTCATGGGGTTGCAGAGTCAAATATGACTTAGGGGCTCAACAGCAACAATGAATTAGTTGTAGTTAACGAAGAACTGTTACATATATTATAATCTAGAAAAAGAGTGTTCATTTTTTTGATGGTCATAACCAGACACTATGCTAAGTGCTTTACATAGAGTGCATTGTATATAATCTTCAAATAACTAAGGAATCAGTAATGATTTTAATTTTATAGATGTGACAGTGAAGGCTCAGATTTGAATAACCACATATGCCTGGTTATAAGATTACTATTCTCACATTTAAAATATTTTTTTTAAAGATTTTTGTCAAGGTTAAGTTTGTTTAAGCTTCAGTTCAGTTCAGTCGCTCAGTCAGTTCAGTTCAGTCGCTCAGTCAGTTCAGTTCAGTTGCTCAGTCCAGTTCAGTTCAGTCTCTTAGTCATGTCTGACTCTTTGTGACGCCACAGACTGCAGCACACCAGGCCTCCCTCTCCATCACCAACTCCCAGAGTTTACGCAGACTCATGTCCATTGAGTCGGTGATGCCATCTGACCATCTCATCCTCTGTCGTCCCCTTCTTCTCCGACCTTCAATCTTTCCTAACATCAGGGTCTTTTCCAATGAGTCAGCTCTTCGCATCAGGTGGCCAAAGTATTGGAGTTTCAGCTTCAACGTCAGTCCTTCCAGTGAACATTCAGGACTGATTTCCTTTAGGATGAGCTGGTTGGATGTCTTTGCAGTTCAAGAGACTCAAGAGTCTTCTGCAACACCACAGTTCAAAAGCATCAATTCTTCGCCCCTAATTTTCTTTATAGTCCAACTCTCACATCCATACATGACTACTGGAAAAACCAAAGCTTTGACTAGATGGACCTTTGTTGGCAAAGTAATGTCTCTGCTTTTTATTTTTATTATTTTTTTTTTTTCTCATTAAACTTTTTTTAATGGGTCTCAAATTCTGTGACAGATTTTTGGTCAAGTTGTTTTCATTAAAAAGTACTGATTTTAAAAACTAATAACTTAAACTGCCACACACAAAACATATGGTCCACAAAAACATTCTCCTTTCCTTCTGAAGGTTTTACGATGCATTGTTATCATTAACCAGTCTTTTACTATTAAACTTAGATGGCCAATTGAGACAAACAGTTCTGAGACTGTTCTTCCACCACTGATTAAGACTGGGGTGGCAGGTATTGGGGATAATATTCATTTAGCCTTCTGAGCTTTCTGGGCAGACTTGGTGACCTTGCCAGCTCCAGCTGCCTTCTTGTCCACTGCTTTGATGACACCCACAGCGACGGTCTGTCTCATGTCACGCACAGCAAAACGGCCCAGGGGAGGATAATCAGAGAAGCTCTCGACACACATAGGCTTGCCAGGAACCATATCAACGATGGCAGCGTCACCAGATTTCAAGAATTTAGGGCCATCTTCCAGCTTTTTCCCAGAACGACGATCAATCTTCTCCTTCAGCTCAGCAAACTTGCAAGCAATGTGAGCTGTGTGACAATCCAGCACAGGTGCATATCCAGCACTGATTTGGCCTGGATGGTTCAAAATAATCACCTGAGCTGTGAAGCCAGCAGCTTCCATGGGTGGATCATTTTTGCTGTCACCAGCCACATTGCCACGATGGACATCTTTGACAGACACGTTCTTGACATTGAAGCCCACATTGTCCCCAGGAAGGGCTTCACTCAGTGCTTCATGGTGCATTTCTACAGACTTCACTTCAGTTGTTACATTGACTGGAGCAAAGGTGACCACCATGCCAGGTTTGAGAACATCAGTCTCCACACAACCCACAGGGACGGTACCAATGCCACCAATTTTATAGACATCCTGGAGGCAAACGCAAGGGTTTGTCAGTTGGGCGAGTTGGTGGCAGGATGCAATCCAGAGCTTCAAGCAGGGTGGTTCCACTGGCATTGCCGTCCTTACGGGTGACTTTCCATCCCTTGAACCATGGCATATTAGCACTTGGCTCCAACATGTTGCCACCATTCCAGCCAGAAATTGGCACAAATGCTACTGTGTCGGGGTTGTAGCCAATTTTCTTAATGTAGGTGCTGACTTCCTTAACAATTTCCTCGTATCTCTTCTGGCCATAGGGTGGCTCAGTGGAATCCATTTTGTTAATGCCAACAATTAGTTGTTTCACACCCAGGGTGTAAGCCAGAAGGACATGCTCACGGGTCTGCCCATTCTTGGAGATACCGGCTTCAAATTCACCAACACCAGCTGCAACAATCAGGACAGCACAGTCAGCCTGGGATGTGCCTGTAATCATGTTTGTGATGAAGTCTCTGTGTCCTGGGGCATCAATGATGGTAATATAGTACTTGCTGGTCTCAAATTTCCACAGGGAGATATCAGGGGTGATACCACGCTCACGTTCAGCTTTCAGTATGTCCAAGACCCAGGCATATTTGAAGGAGCCCTTTCCCATCTCGGCAGCCTCCTTCTCGAACTTTTCAATTGTTCTCTTGTCGATCCTGCCACATTTGTAGATCAGATGGCCAGTCGTGGTAGATTTCCCTGAATCTATGTGCCCAATGACAACGATGTTGATGTGGGTCTTCTCCTTTCCCATTTTGGCTTAGTTTTAATGGTGGTTTTCACGACACCTGTGTCCTGGCAGCAAACCTGTTGCAAAAAAGGCTTTTGATTTACTTTTGGAGACAGTGTTAAAATTAGAGAAATTTCCTCATGGATAAATAAGGTTTACCTAAGAATTTCACCTTTTCTTTACCTATCTACCTATATAGCTATCTATTTTTGCTTTGCTTTTTGGAAAAAGTCTTGGAAAAAGACTTTTTACTTTGGAAAAAGCACCAGAAAAACAAACATTTTCACGAAACTCCCTTATCTCCCATATATCCACCTGAGGTACCATTTATCTTTCCTAAATGTTGTTTGTTCTCCCATAAGTATCCCTCCTCACACAAGTCACCTGTTTTTTACAAGATGCCTTTTTCTCCTACTCCCTGTCATTTATTAAGTAGTATATCAACTCCCAGTAATTGCAATAATGCTGAAGAAGCTGAAGTTGAACAGTTCTATGAAGATCTACAAGATCTTCTAGATAATTCTAGATAATTTGGGTGTTAATACAAATACTCCAAAAAGATGTCCTTTTCAGTATAGGGGACTGGAATGCAAAAGTAGGAAGTCATGAGATGCCTAGAGTAACAGGCAAATTTGGCCTTGGAGTACAAAATGAAGCAGGGCAAAGGCTAACAGAGTTTAGCCAAGAAAACGCAGTGGTCATAGCAAACACCCTCTTCCAACAACACAAGAGAAGACTCTACACATGGACAAATACCTGTGCACTAGCAAAGAGCCTGGCACAGTGGAGGCTCTTGCTAAAGAGGTTCTAGGTTAAGGAATGGAAAACAGGCCTTCTCATAGCAGTTCTGCACAATTGTGATACTTGGCCACTTTTCTGCCTTAATTGCTAATCAATTAAATGGGAGTAATAATATATCTTTCTCAAGGATACATTATTGCCCCTGTTGCTGTTTCCTTGGAGGACCCATCTCCCAGAGGCTTCTCCAACCACAGCCAATGTGCTCTCTTTCTCCACCCGTGAAGTATGGAAGGAGACGTTACCTTTCACAAGAGTCGATACAACTCTTAACTTGTACCCCAAACAGAAGTTTGGACGTTGCCATATTTTGAAGGAAAATGAGGTCAGAAACTACCTTCAGGAACTCCTGAAACTGAGGCCCTTCCGAGGCCACCATTGGTCATGGATCATTTGTCTGAAACCTTCTGTTCTGCTCGCTCCTTGCTGTGCCCCACACTGGGCCCCTCAAGTCCACTCAGAGGCTGGCCTACATGCAGATGCTCGTGCTCATGGTGATGAGGATACCATGTGGGTGTCCTGGGAGGCAGGCTGGGTGGCCAAGGAAGAAGGACCTAAGGATCTCCAGGAAGTCTTGAGGGACAAATGCAAATTAGCTAGCAAAAGAAGTGTTCTGGGTGGAGAGAACTGGACAATGAAAGCCACGAAGGAGTGTGAACTCCTCGCAAGTCTGGGATCCATCTCTGTCTACAAGAGGGGTTGCCCAGCGTGCTTCTGAGAGAACACACTCCTAGCCAGCTGATGCCAGTGGGGCCGTGAGGAGGCACGCTGTTTCTAGCTACTTTCTTAACAGGGGTCCCAAGAGAGTGCTGTTCTGCTATGTTTACGATTCATTTTTTTGGCAATGGATGGACCTCTTGCCAAATCCCTGTCATCAAGGGTGAGAACTGGGGTGGGGTGCCCCAGGCCTGGAGAGGTGGCTGGGCTGAACCTCAGGGCTTCCCAGAATCTTAGAAGAGGAAGGGGCTGAAATGGGTAGGTTGGCCAGCATCCTGTAGATGCTGATGTTGAGACCTCTGTGGAAAATTTCAGTGGCTGCACACTTGCCGCAGAGGGGATCACGGCCTTGCAGAGGAACACAGCCTTAGCTAGTCTGGTCCAGCTTACCTTTAGGTTGGCCCACTGGGCAACAGAGCCTGGGAGAGGCACACCCTCAGGTCAGCCTGTTCCTCCGTGCAGCAGGTGGCTTCGTTTCCCTTTCCCGCAAGGCTGGTCTGCTTATGTTGATTCTGATTCTTCTTCTAAAGTGATGCAGATTGTACTCAGAGGCGAAAAACATTAGGGCCTGGATTTCCATGAGGTCCCTTTGCTCCCACCTGGAGGTAAAGCCTTCTTTCTAACTCAGTGTTTCTAACTCAGAGTTTTGTAACATGAGCGTCATAATAAACTAATGAGTAGTCCATTTTCTTATTGAGGCTCCTACGAGTTTCCACATTTCCGGAGTGGTCCAGCTCTCGGCAGCAGCTAGGGTTTCTGTCCCAGTGAGCTAACGTTCTCATCAGCAATTCCTTCTGATAAACTGAGGGAAGTGGAGGGTTCAAGGACTGAAAACATTGAAACCTAATAGGGGAAGGTGGGCACTTGAACTTCCTACCCAATCAATGATCCTTTTGCTCTAGTCTAGTCATCTCGGGATTTGAGGTACAATGAAATGAAACGTGGCTCTGTTCATCTCCGGGCTCCTCCTTCACTGGAACCACACACTGGAAGGGACCTCCGGGATGGTTTATCTCACCCCACATAGCTCACTGAGCACAAAGGCCCAGAAACCTTATGCCTGAGTGCACGCAGTTATTAATGGAGGGGATGGGCCCAGAACACAGGCTTTTCCACAGCCAGCTCAGTGCTCAGTCCACCAGCCCACACTGCCTCCAACCTCATGTTCAGCCCTGGATATTTTATTACCTTCTTTCCCCCAACCCTTTGTGCCTTTGTAGCCAGAACACAGTGTTCTTTATGCAGATGATAAGAAAAGTGTTGCTTACCTTCTGATCTGCTGAGGTTGTCATGTCATCTTGAAAGAAATGCACTAGAAGTATGTGGGGAAACACTACAAGGCATCTTCCAGGACTTTCACGTTTGGTTTTCAAGAAACAGGGCAGTGATATCATTCGTTCTTGAACAGGAAGGACAAACCAAGCTTGTTTTCAGAGTCTAGCATAGCTCTTCACACAGAGGCTGAAATTTCCTTACTGACCATCATGCTGAGTACAGGGCATCATCAGTACTCTCAGGTCTCTGGATCTTTGGGGCTTAAATGGAAAAGCATCGTCTCCAAGGTGGGGGAGAAAGGATGGGCTTTGTAGTTTCATGTAAGTAACATCCAAGTAACATCCCTTGGAATACTAGCTGCAACCTAGAAATGTCTGAAGACGTGGCAGAAGGATAAATAGATGGGGAAACAATGGAAACAGTGACAGAGTTTATTTCTTGGGCTCTAAAATCACTGCAGATGGTAACTGCAGTCATGAAATTAAAAGATGCTTGTTCCTTGGAGGAAAAGCTATGACAAACCTAGACAGTGTATTAAAAAGCAGAGACATTACTTTGCCAACAAATGTACATCTAGTCAAAGCTGTGGTTTTTCCAGTGGTCATGTATGGATGTGAGAGTTGGACCATAAAGGAGGCTGAGCGCTGAAGAATTGATGCTTTTGAACTGTGGTGTTGGAGAAGACTCTTGAGAGTCCCTTGGACTGCAAGGCATCAAACCAGTCAATCCTAAAGAAAATCAATCTTAAATATTCTTTGGAAGGATTGATGCTGAAACTCCAATACTTTGGCCACCTGATGTGTAGGAGCCTCAGTTTAAAAAAAAAAAAAAGGGGCTGATGGAAAAGAGCCTGATGCTGGGAAAGATTGAAGGCAGGAGGAGAAGAGGACAACAGAGGATGAGATAGTTGGATGGCATCACCAACTCAGTGGACATAAGTTTTAGTAAGCTCTGGGAGTTGGTGAAGGACAGGGAAGTCTGGCGTGCTATAATCGCAAAAAATCAGACACAACTGAGCAACTGAACAACAGCAGCAATGGCAGGAGGGCTCCCGGGGAGGAGAGTCGTCTACTGTCTCCTGCCAAACGCTGGACTTCTGTTCTCCACGCTCAGACTCCTAATGGGGACTTAGGACACTTGTTCATGCTCTCGCCTCCTCATCCTATGCCCATGGAAGGGTGAAAAGGGAGAGGAGGTCCAGCCACCTCCACTTGCCCTCTCAGTGTGTGTCATCACGACCTGCAGCAATGAGGATCGTCTGGACTCTGGTGCGATGGGCTGGTAAGCCATCTCAAGTTTCTAGTGCTGAGGTTTGGAACACAGCTGCACTTGCTTCAGGGAGAAAGAGGAATGCTGTTTATCAACACTAAGCCTCTGAACTCATTCTTGTGACCTTTGAGAAGTCACTCTCTATGGGACTAAAAGTTATGGAGAAGGAATTTTTTTTATCCTCTCACATGTCTAGGTTGAATTATTCTTGCCAAGTAAAACAAATATAACTTTCCCCTCCCATAATCTTAACAGACATATTCCAGAAACATTTTGTCCTTGTCTTTAGAAGATTGCTTTGGTTTTTCTGGTGTTAGATCAATAGAAAAACGTGATACCCTGGTAGTAAAAGCCAGGGCCAATTTTTGAGCAATATCTGTATAACTGGTAGATTTTATGTTATTATTACTTTTTGTTTGCCTTTCATCATACACTCCTCAACAGAACTAAAGACACTCCCTGTCCTAAAGAAGTTCATAATCTAATGACGCCATTGGGAAGCCACTGGTTTTTATTGTGGATATTTTG
>SJYX01021013.1:23519-46951 GCA_006410675.1 Oreotragus oreotragus | reverse complement strand
GCAGCAAATAACATTGTTGCATAGTGATGCAGATTTGAAGGGATATTCTCCATGTAGGTTCATTCAGGTACCCTGGTACCCCAACCTGCTGTCCTGGAGATTGGGTTTATGAGAAGCAGGTAGTCCCAGATTGCACCTGTGTTGAGGCCACAGATATCCCGGCAGAAACCTGGCACCTCGTTCTTCTGCTTGAAGACCCTGGGCCCTCAGGGGAAGTTGGAGAGTCTAAGGCTTTCTGACCATTAAGACGATGCCTCCCTGCTGATGAAGAAGCCTGTATCAGCTTGGAGAGAGTTCCAGACTGACTGCTCACAGGGTTTCTTCCTGGAACATGAAGAAGGGGCTGGCAGGTCTTGGCAGGGTATAAAAACAGTGTTATAACACACCAAGCAAGAGAAAAGTTTTAAGTAGTTGAAGAGATTATTATTATTATTATTATTTAATGTCTTTATTTTTAATTGGAGGCTAATTGCTTTATAATATTGTGTTGGTTTCTGCCATACATTGACATGAATCAGCATTAGGTATACATATATCCCCTCTTTCTTGAATCTCCCTTCCTCCTCCACCCCATCCCTCCCCTCTAGGATGTCACAGAGCCCTGGTTTGACTTTCTTGAGTCATATGGAAAATTCCCACTGGCTATCTATTTTATGTATGGTAGTGTATATGTTTCCAGAATACTCTCTCTGTCCATCCCAGCCTAGGAGAGGTTATTTGATCTCCACCAGGATGTGGGGGATCAAAGTAGGATGAGGGACCTCTTGAATAAAGGTAGTATCTGTGATCACTGTGCCCCCATCAGGGACTCCTCTGCTAGTGTCCAGTTGCAGTGACATTCGTAGCCTTGTGGCTGGGTGGGGAGAAAGCCACGAAGGGCAATAACCAGCCTGAGCAGCAACATGACCTTGTGTTAGCTTCATTTTCACCTGACCCTGCTCAAGCAGTGGCAAAGATAAATCCTGGTAGTGCCAAGTTCAGCTTGTTACCAAAGTGGGGAAGAATTTCTCTTTCTCAGGAGGACCAGTGACAGTTCCAGGGCTGATGGTGCCCACATGAGTCAGGTAGTATGACTATGACTTTGATCAGCTAGGCCTGGGGCAGGTAATCTCTCTTCAGTTCTTGGCCTGAGATTGAGGGAGAGGTGGTTTTCTAAGAAAAACTGAGTTTCCTTCATCTAAGAAAAGGGCGTGAGTGCCAAGCAGCAAAAACGTCATATTGCCACACTTTCTGACTTGAAATACATGACGAGGTATAAGTCAAAGCCAGAATTTAAATGAAGAACTGGTCACCTAGGGCCTTCATGTAGCTGCAATGTTCCTAGAAAGTGAAAGGGTTTTCCTGACCTGCTCTAGAACATTTCTTAGGAAATAACATATGCTCAATGACTTAGCCATGGAAAAAAATCACGTGACTAACAAACAAACGGACTGGAAGCTGGGGGAAGGGTAGGCAGGAAGCTAGGAGAGAAGGCTCATATCCTTTTAACAAACAGGCAGCACTACTGAGAATAAAGGAGGAAATGAAGCAAGAATTGAAATAATGAAGTGGTTAATTTTTGGGGTAAATAATGATGCAACATCTGCGTTGATATATGACCTGAAGAAAACCCCAGTAGTTTCCGTTATTGTGATATAATTAGATGACAGTGACATTTTTTTATTTCTTCCTTGTCAGTTTCTAAGCTATGAGTTAATCTAATCTGGCAATCGCTTTCTTCAGGTAAAGTCCCTCTCATTCTTCAGTGGTACCTCTTTGAAAGTACCATTCATGTACCTTTTTTTCAGATTCACGCAGGGCAAGATCGTTTTTCTTTCTTGTCAGCTTTTCTGCTTCTGTACATACCTCTAAGGTAGTACGTGTTATGTTGCACTGTAATTTTTCATTTGTTCAAGAAGTTCTGTTAGGCAAAATGGATTTGAGGTAAGTCATTTGACTTCTCTGAACGTCAAAGGGAATAGCCGATCCTTCCACAGAGAAGGGCCATGAGAATTCAATTTAAGGAGCTGATGCAGGAACAGCATGCTAAGTTGCTTCAGTTGCATCTGACTCTGTGCAACCCCATGGACTGTGATCCGCCAGGCTTCTTTGTCCATGGGATTCTCCAGGCAAGAATACTGGGGTGGGTTGCCATGCCCTCTTCCAGGGGCATATTAGTGCATTTTAGGATTTAATCTCATTGAAATACTAGTAATTATTATGGATATGTCCTTTACTAGATGGTGAGCTCCTTGAGGACAACAGCTGTTCTGAGGTCATAGTAGTAGACACTCTATGTAGAAAGAAATGTTTGTAGGTAGAAAGAAAAAGAAAAAGACAGGGAAAGGAGGGGAGATTAGAAGAGAAGAGACAGAGGGAGGTGAGGGAGGAAATAATAAGGGGAACAACTGAGAGTGGGGCACTGCCAGGTTTGCCCAGAAGTAACAGCCTGTGCAGCCGGAATGAGCCTCTCCAGCTAAGAAGGGTCTTAACAACTTTTGTTTTAGAGGCAAGGAAATGTAAGTGACTCCGATAGGAAAGAATCTGTCAGCAGTGCAGGAGACCTGGAAACCCAGGTCTGTGGGTTTGATCCTTGGGGCAGGAAGATCCCCTGCAGAAGGGCATGGCAACCCACCCCAGTATTCTTGCCCAGAGAATTCCATGGACAGAGGGGCCTGGCGGACTACAGTCCATGGGGTCACAAAGAGTCAGACATGACTGAGCAACTGACCCACACGCACACATACACACAGAGACCAAGAAAAGGTAAGGAGAAGGTCTAACACCGTAAATATGGTATTTTTGGTGTGGGCTGGAACACAGGCTGTCTCTCGGGGTTATTCCACACAGCCCCTGCTGTCATCCGGGTCAGCTTTTTGTCCTCTCCATCTTCCTTAGCAATGCCAGGCATCCGCATGGCTTGATAAACCTCAGCTGACCTCTGCCTCTGGGAGAACAGGACCTTTCCTATCCATGCCTAGCTGGAGGCCGAGGAAAACTTAGGTAGTTGGTGGGAATTTTTTATTGTCTCCTGTGAAAAACAGAAGACAGCCATTAAGGAGTAACAGGGTCCTGGCCTTAATGCGGTTGGTTCCACGGCATCAGTTCCTATTTGCACCCGTAATGAGGATCACTAATTGCAAGTGATGAAGCAGTTAAAGAAATACAATCCATGTCCTTCCTGAACATAGGTTTGGACTGAACTGCCTACAAGCATTACTGCCTTCCTTGGGAAATGGGCTTGCATTTAGGTGATCTAAGATCCCAAATAAGATATTCGCAGCTCCTTCTGGAGGGAGTATTAGGAAAAATAAAAATAAAAATTCCTGTGTGTGGGTGGATTTGGCTCCTCAGAAGTGAGTGAAAACTAATACAGAGACTTACAGGAAAAGCTTAAGAGGGGATTTGGAATAGACTTGAGAAAAAAGAGCCACAGTGGGTGTTGTAATATCTGTAATATACTTTTAAATATTTTATCACAGGCAGTGTATTCTCATGTTTGTAGGTTACATTATACTGTAGGTATAACCAGTTGTCCTATTTGGGAATTCACACACTAGGGTGGCAAGCCAGCAATCTAATTAGGAGAAGTGTATTCCAGAATCAGCTTCTATAAGAGCTTTCATGATCTTTATCTCTAATCAACAGCAGAGGCTTTACCAGTTGGCATAGAAATAGGTTTCCATTATTGAAACCAGTGCCTTTCTAATTGACATAATGGATGTCAATTAGACAGTGGGGTTTCAACAGCGAGATTGCTAATTGTAAAGATAAGTGGATTGTCTAAAATATTTTAGGATAGCTCTCTGCTCTTGCTTGAGAGTGTAAAGAACTAGACAGTCCCATAGCTCTTAGTGAGGAAATCCTGTGTCTGAATTTGAATTCTGATGATTCTGGTTGTTCAATGATTATTATAAAATTAATTGAATTTTGCTCCTAGAATATGGTCACATTTTCTGAAATGATGCGGTGATGTCAGGAGTTGTAGCTTTCATGCCTAAATTATGAAGGAAAACCAGCATGTTGAATGTATTAGTTATATAATACCCCTTAAAAAATTACCCCAAAATTTAGTGGCTTAAAACAATATCCTTTATTATCTTCTGATGGTTTCTGTGAGCCTGGAATTTGGGGAAGGTTCTAGCTTGGGTGTTTCTCATGACATTGCAATTAATGTTTACTAGAGCTGTAATTATCTAAAGTCTTGCATGGGGCTGGAGCACCCACTTCCAAGATGTCTCACTCATATGCCTGGAGTCAGTACTTCCTGCTGGACAGAGGGCTCAGCTCCTCCCCATGTCAGCCTCTCCATATGGCCAAGACTTCCTCACAAGCATCTTGAAAGAGAGTGCCAGGGGGAAGCTAATCCTCTCTGTGACCTAGCCTCATATGGCATCACTTCTGCCTTACTCTGTGGGTTGGGATGGTCACAGTCCCCTGACTAGACCTGAGAGGAAAGGGCACAGACTCCACATCTCGTCAGAAGGGACATCAGTCACACCGTATGAAGAGCATGTGCCGAGGAAGAGACATAGGTGCGGCCGCCTTTGTGGGATGCAATCGGCCGCACGGTCTTAGTCCTCTTCTGCTGCCATAACAAAGGCCATAGGCTGTGACTTAAATAGCGAGTGCTTTTTACTTTTCCCACAGTTCTAGAGGATCGAAGTTCAAGATCATGGAGCCAACATGGTCAGATTCACGGTGAGGGCGCTCTTCTAGTATGAGGGCCCTCAAATGGTCTTTCCTTGGTACATGCACAAAGAGAAAGATCCCATGCCTACCTCTCTTTTCATAAGGTCGTTAACCCCATCATGCAAAGGCAATGGCACCCCACTCCAGTACTCTTGCCTGGAAAATCCCATGGATGGAGGAGCCTGGTAGGCTGCAGTCCATGGGGTCGCTAAGGGTCGGACATGACTGAACGACTTCATTTTCACTTTTCTACATTGGAGAAGGAAATGGCAACCCACTCCTGTGTTCTTGCCTGGAGAATCCCAGGGACGGGGGAGCCTGGTGGGCTGCTGTCTATGGGGTCACACAGAGTCAGACACAACTGAAGCAACTTAGCAGCAGCAGAGCACCCCACACTGGGGGTTAGGGTTTCAATTAATGAATTTTAGGGGAACACAAATATTCAGTTCACAACATATTAAAGTAATTTAAATAGTACATGTATTTATGTGAATAATATAAGGGGCTTCCCTTGTGGCTCAGATGGTAAAGAATCTGCCTACAATGAAGGAGACCCGAGTTTGATTCCTGGCTTGGGAAGATCCCCTGGAGAAGGGAAAGGCTACCCACTCCAGTATTCTTGCCTGCAGAGTTCCATGGGCAGAGGAGCCTGGTGGGCTACAGTCTATAATACAAAGAGAAAAAAATAGAAAAAAACCTAGGTCTTTGATACCATAATTGTGCTGCTTAAATAACAAACCTTAGAAACATTTCTGAATGTCTTATTTCATAAGAGAGTACATTTTTCTTTACTGATTTATTCCATTATTGTAGCTGAGAGTATATTACTTGGTATAAAAGCCAGAGTAAAAGAACTGGGTATAAATTCTCCTGAAGTCACTTAGATAATCAACCAAAGTATTTAATTACATTCATTTATTCAACAGATACTTATTAATGGCCTTCAATGTGCCAGCGAGGTATGATGTAAGACCCTGCTGCTGCTGCTGCTGCTAAGTCGTTTCAGTCGTGTCCGACTCTGTGCAACCCCACAGACGACAGCCCACCAGGCTCCCCCGTCCCTGGGATTCTCCAGGCAAGAACACTGGAGTGGGTTGCCATTTCCTTCTCCAATGCATGAAAGTGAAAAGTGAAAGTGAAGTCGCTCAGTCGTGTCTGACTCTTAGCGACCCCATGGACTGCAGCCTACCAGGCTCCTCTGTCCATGGGATTTTCCAGGCAAGAGTACTGGAGTGGGGTGCCATTGCCTTCTCCAGTGTAAGACACTAGGGAGGCAATATAGTGAGTAAAAGAGAAATACCTCTCATCGTGGAGCTATGAATCTGAAGTGTTCTGTGAGTCTCTGTGTGTGAGAGAGATGGTGGTATGTTGTGGCAAGTGAGACACCAGATAAATAATTAAAATGATGTAAGTGGTGAGGAGTACAACGGAGAAAAATAAAGCAGAGAGGGATAGAGTGGCAGGGGAAGTCCTCACACAAAAAGTGACATTTGAGTAAGGACTTGGAGGAGGTGAGGGGTGAAGTATTGTAAAGGCCCATGTGGAAACGCTCGTGTGCGTGAGGAGCATCAGGGAGCCAGTGGGACCTAGGGGACTGTAGGAAATGAGGACGGAAAGTTTATAGAGATGGGAGCAAACTATCGTGATGTGGGAAGCCATCTGAGCTTAAAGAGGAAGCGTTAGTCGCTCGGTCGCGTCCGACTCTGTGCGACTGTAGTCCACCAGGCTCCTCTGTCCCTGGAGTTCTCCAGGCAAGAATACTGGAGGTAGAGGGTTAATGTGCTGTCTTACATTTTAATAGGATCACTGTGGCTGCTGTGTTGATGATTAGATTGAAGAGGAGCAAGGGTAGAAGCAAGGTGACTAGTTGGGAAGGTATTGAAATAACTTATATGAGAAATAATGAAAATTTGGCAGCAATGGAGGTGGTAAGAAGTCAAATTCTAGACATACTTCATTAGAATTTTTTGACAGATTGGAAGTGGGCTATGAGAGAAGGAGAGGGGGCACAGGTGATTTCAATGTTTTGAGGCTGGGCAGCTCTAAGAACAGTGTTTTTGAGGGGTTTCTACTCCTGTATAACCACCCTCTCTTAGTGGCATAAACAATAGCAACATTTATTGGCTCCCAAATCCGCAGCCTTAGCTGCACTCTGAGGAAACAGCTGGTCTTTTGCTCCCTTGAGTCAGCCAAGGCAGCTCAGGTTAGGGGCTGAAGTCATCTGAAAGGTTGCTTGCTCGCAGGTGCAGAGACTGATGCTGATTGTGGGCCAAGGTTGGCTTTGTGTGGCCTTTCCATTTGGCTGCATGGCTTCCTCACAACACAGTGGCTGGGTTGTGCCAACTACAAATTGGCACTTGCCAAGACCATTGCCAGTGACCAAGCACCAAAGACGTTTGCCCTCTGCCCCTGTGGAGACTGAACGCTGTGCTGCTGCAGCTGTTGACCTTCAACTCCACCTGCGGGAGTTCAGGGTGGAGTGAGGCCCTCTGTGCTCCAGGGAATCTGATGGGACAGGTCTTTAGATAGTTGGATGTTATCAGGAACTGATTTCATGATTACAATCCTTCAGTTCAGTTCAGTCGCTCAGTGGTGTCTGACTCTTGCCACCTCATGGACTGCAACACGCCAGCCTTCCCTGTCCATCACCAACTCCCAGAGCTTGCTCAAACTCATGTCGATCAAGTTGGTGATGCCATCCAAACATCTCATCCTCTGTCATCCCTTTCTCCTCCTGCCTTCAATCTCTCCCAGCATCAGGGTCTTTTCTAATGAGTTGCCTCTTTGCATCAAGTGGTGAAAGTGTTGGAGCTTCAGCTTCAGCATCAGTCCTTCCAATGAATATTCAGGACTGATCTCCTTTAGGATGGACTGGTTGGATCTCCTTCCAGTCCAAGGGACTCTTCCTTCAAGAGTCTTCTCCAACACCACAGTTCAAAAACATCAATTGTTTGGTGCTCAGCTTTCTTTATGGTCCAACTCTCACATCCATACATGACTACGGGAAAAACCATAGCTTTGACTAGACAGACCTTTGTTGGCAAAGTAATGCCTCTGCTTTTTAATATGCTGTCTAGGATTGTCATAGCTTTTCTCCCAAGGAGCAAGCGTCTTTTAATTTCATGGCTATAGTCACCATCTGCAGAGATTTTGGAGCCCAAGAAAATAAAGTTTGTCACTGTTTCCATAGTTTCCCCATCTACTTGCATGAAGTGATGGAACTGGATGCCATGATCTTAGTTTTTTGTATGTTGAGTTTTAAGACAGCTTAAAGATGAAATTCCAATCCTTGTATCTCGTCATATCTAGAAAAGCACTATATCCCTTCATGATGACATCAGATCCTCATGACCAGCAGAAAACCTTTTGTAAAATGAGTGCTTAATTGTATGGAGCTCCCCCTTCACCAGAATCTTATATATTGGCCTTCCCCCACTGCCTCTTTGGAGCAGTCTGTCAGTGCTGTGTGAGGTGCTGCCTCCCGGTCTGCAATCCTCACTTTGCCCCAAATAAAACTTAACTTGCAGCTCTCAAGTTGTGTATTTTTTTTAGTCAGGAGTTGCAAAGATTCAAGCATGAGTGGCCCCAGAAAAAGAGTCAGGTAGAAGCTGTATCGACTTTTATGAATTCCCCATGGAAGTCTGTGTCACTTCTGCCACATTTATTGCACCAGGGCAGTTACAAAGTTCTGCCAAGGGTCAGAGAGTAGGAAACAGACTCCATCTCTCGATGGGAGTAAGAACACGTGTTATTGATTAGTGTCTGACTCTTTTGTGATCCCATGGACCGTAGCCTACCTGGCTCCTCTGTAAATGAGACTTCCCAGGTAAGAATACTGGAGTGGGTTGCTATTTTAAAACTGAACCCCCAAGGAAGCCATCACCAATGTATCAGTTCAGTTCAGTTCAGTCGCTCAGTCGTGTCTGACTCTTTGCGACCCCATGAACCGCAGCATGGCAGGCCTCCCTGTCCATCACCAACTCCCGGAGTTCACCCAAACCCATGTCCATTGAGTTGGTGATGCCATCCGACCATCTCATCCTCGGTCGTCCCCTTCTCCTCCTGCCCTCAATCTTTCCCAGCATCAGGGTCTTTTCAAATGAGTCAGCTCTTTGCATCAGGTGGCCAAAGTACTGGAGTTTCAGCTTCAGCATCAGTCCTTCCAATGAATATATAGGACTGATTTCCTTTAGGATGGACTGGTTGGATCTCCTTGCAGTCCAAGGGACTCTCAAGAGTCTTCTCCAACACCACAGTGCAAAAGCATCAATTCTTTGGCGCTCAGCTTTCTTTATAGTCAAATTCTCACATCCATACATGACTACAGGAAAAACCATAGGCTTGACTAGACAGACCTTTGTTGACAAAGTAATGCCTCTGCTTTTTAATATGCTGTCCAGGTTGGTCATAGCTTTCCTTCCAAACAGTTAATATTTAAAATCAGAAAGACAGATGCTGTGACCAAAGAAGTGAATGTAAACAGAAAAGAATGTGATCCAAGAATTGAGTTCTAGGGCCCTAGACATTTATCTAGGAGAAAGGAAAATGGCAAATTTATCTAGGAGAAAGGAAAATGGAGAAGGAAATGGCAACCCACTCCAATGTTCTTGCCTGGAGAATCCCAGGGACGGGGGAGCCTGGTGGGCTGCTGTCTATGGGGTTGCACAGAATCAGACACGACTGAAGCGACTTAGTGGTAGACATTTATCAGTAAAGGAAACATGGGGTAAATGAGACTGATAAGGGGAGGCCAGGATGAAGCGTGGTATCCTGGAAGCCAGGTGAGAAAAGTGTTGGAGGAGGAGTCAGCGGGCCGGAGTTTTCAGTTTTGTAGATTATGATTCTGTGATGGGAAACATCTGAACAGATACTTGTATTTCTAATTCAGGCTCTTAGCTCCATCAGCACAAATTCCTCTCTCTTCTGCTGGATCAGAAGCTTCTGGAGGGCAAGGATGTTAGCTTGGTCATCTCTGGACCCTCCAAGGTCCCATCATGATGTTTTCCACAAAACTGATACTAAATGAGGATGGACACAGGACGGGGGAGCCTGGTGGGCTGCTGTCTATGGGGTTGCACAGAATCAGACACGACTGAAGCGACTTAGTGGTAGACATTTATCAGTAAAGGAAACATGGGGTAAATGAGACTGATAAGGGGAGGCCAGGATGAAGCGTGGTATCCTGGAAGCCAGGTGAGAAAAGTGTTGGAGGAGGAGTCAGCGGGCCGGAGTTTTCAGTTTTGTAGATTATGATTCTGTGATGGGAAACATCTGAACAGATACTTGTATTTCTAATTCAGGCTCTTAGCTCCATCAGCACAAATTCCTCTCTCTTCTGCTGGATCAGAAGCTTCTGGAGGGCAAGGATGTTAGCTTGGTCATCTCTGGACCCTCCAAGGTCCCATCATGATGTTTTCCACAAAACTGATACTAAATGAGGATGGACACACATTAGCAATGAAGGGGTACCATGTAAGGTAAATCCCCTTAAAAGAGCACTTGTAAACTTGAGAAGTGTCCCTAGTGGTACAGTGGTAAAGAATTTTCCTGCCAGTGCAGGAAATGTGGGTTCAGTCCCTGAGTCAGGAAGATACGCTGAAGAAGGAAGAAATCCCATGCAGAGTATAGCGAGCTACGTATGTTCCGTGGGCTTGCAAAAGAGTCAGACACGACTTAGTGAGTAAGCAGCAACAACAAAGGAATTTCTCACCATTTGTGGTAGTTATGTTCTATAAAGTTGTTGTGAACTTTGAATTAGACTGTGAAGAAGGCTGAGTGCCGAAGAATTGATGCTTTTGAACTGTGGTGTTGGAGAAGACTCTTGAGAGTCCCTTGGACTGCAAGGAGATCCAACCAGTCCATTCTGAAGGAGATCAGCCCTGGGATTTCTTTGGAAGGAATGATGCTGAAGCTGAAATTCCAGTACTTTGGCCACCTCATGCGAAGAATTGACTCATTGGAAAAGACTCTGATGCTGGGAGGGATTGGAGGCAGGAGGAGAAGGGGATGACCGAGGATGAGATGGCTGGATGGCATCACTGACTCGATGGACGTGAGTCTGAGTGAACTCCAGGAGTTGGTGATGGACAGGGAGGCCTGGCGTGCTGCGATTCATGGGGTTGCAAAGAGTCGGACACAACCGAGCGACTGAAATGAACTGAACTGAACTGAACTGAGCCATCACTCCTGGTAGAGTACAGTGTTAGATGTCTGTGGGCCTCTGATCATACATTTTGTCATCCAAAGACCATTATTTAGTACATACTATTGGTTCTTTAAGTTCACAGTCAGCAGTACCAAAACTCAGGCCTGAAGGAAGCTTGTCTAGCATTTTCTCCATCACAGCCTGTCTTGTGAATAGGAACACTAGACAGCCCTTCAGCATATGCTTGGGAGTCATCTTAAACAAGGAAATCACCAACAAAATGTACAAAAACGTGAGGAATGTGACTGAGTAGACTGGAAAGAATTCTTGTTTGTGGTAAGAGGGCTGAAGCAAGGTAGAGCAGCCCAGGGTTCTGGGGGCCTCTCCTCAGACTGAGGTGGAAGCTCTTGCACTGGGTCACTCAGCGTTTCTGCTGCTCTGCCCCGTCTGCTAACGACCATGGAAGGACAGAGTGAATTCATTTTGTCATCATGAATAAATTTTAGAAAGTACACGTATTTGAAAATGCAGAATCTGAACCATGAGGATGACTGTAGTTAACTCGCCTTAAACTGAATGTAAAGGCCAAAGAAGAACGGTTTTTATACCTTTATCTCTGTACATCCATTTGGAAGGGGCCCTAACTTCAGTAGTTTTTAAAATTTAAAGATGCCATCAATACTTTACAGCTTAACAACTTGCAAAAGTAAACTCTGAAATTATAGTTTGCTTTGATCTCATTAGTTTGAGATCAGATTTTATTGCTTTAAAAATGCATTACTATTTCTGAGTGTATCTTCTTCGGTTAGCACGTTCTTCTTATAGTCCAGTAAATTAGTTGATCTGAGCAGACTTTTCTATTTGGACGCTGAGGTCATTGAAGAGAATAGAAGCTGGGGTACCCCTTTAACACTCTTGGGGAAGGTAAGCTCCTGCACTGTATTTCAGTGGCTGATTTTACTCTGGGCCATAGGCGAGGCTGCCTAGATTCCTGCCACAGTACAAAGGCTCTCAATACTGTGTTGGTGGCACTTTGCAAAAATTCCCTGGGAGTTTTAAAAAGCCCAAAAATGGGTCAGGTAGGTGGAAACTGGGAAAAGCACAAGCTACATAATAGTATTTATAGAGATTGAGCCAAAGCAGCACTGGGTCACCAAGCAGAGGTGGCCATTCCCTCTTGAAAATTCTTTGAAATTCCTGTGAGAGAAACGTATTTGGCTTTAAGGGAGAAAAATATCTTGATCTTTTGGTTTTAACAAGCAATTTCCTAAATAGCTAAATTAAGTTAAAGGAGAAAAATAAAAACAAAATGAGCAGAAATGTGAACCCCAATGCCCTTTAAAAATGCCTTTATAATTTTCCACGGAAAAGCTTTTGTTTAGTTAAGGAAAAAGCACATTGTCATCTTTTCTGGCAGCCTCAAACTATTTGGTTTCTAATTCCTAAAGTCATTTAGCTCATCTAAGAGTAGGCCCATCTCTCCCAACAAACACCCACTGCCTGCTTGGAGCAGGGGAGACTCTGTGGGGGAGTCTCAAGGGCACCCCAAGGACATGACCCTGTACCTAGTCCCTGTTAGACGCTGCTTCATAGCACGTCCAAGACAAGCCGAGGGTCTTTGGGAGAGAAGGCAGCACCAATCTTGCCATTAGTCTGACCAGCTTTCCTCCACCTCTTCTCTTTCCCTAAGATATTGTCTTCCTGCCAAGATAATGTCCTGAGTTGTGCAGATGTGAGAAGCAGGGCAGAAAGCCACTCCACTTTGTTTTGCCTGGAAGTTAACCTTGAACTCTCAAGGGAGCACTTAGCCTCCTGTGGAAACAACACCCTCCAAATACAGCAACCCAGTCATTCTGGGTGCCAGACTGCCCTTGACTTCAGCTTTCCCAGCTGCAAAAGAGGAAAAGGTGATCGCAAAAGCTATCCACTTTTCTCAGGCCAGAGGGCCAGGCAGACTAAAGAGGAGGCCCCAGGGGTAGTATGGATGTTGCCTAGGATATTGGTTTTGAAGGAGCACTAGAACCTCACTGGAATAAGCTAGAGATGCAGTGTCAGCTAACTTGGGCTTTGACTCACAGCTTTTCTGTGGAAGTAAACGGTTCCAATGAGGCATTCGTTTCTGTGATGCCATGTAGGCAGCGGAGCACATCTGCAGGCCTGCCTCAGAACCCCCACCCACAACCTTGTTTCCACAGGTCAAGGCTGAAGTCACGTTTCCGTCAGCTGACCTGGGAATAATGCACAACTCCTAAGATGTCGTTTCCTGGAAATGAGGGTTTTATTATTACAACAATCTTTTCTTGTCTAAATGATAAGCTCTTTAACATAACCCCCACCAAACAGCCTAGCTTAGAAAATTGCCCACAATAAGAATAAGTAGTCATTCTCTTGTTTTGAATATGAAGAAAGAAGTATATGATTTTTATCCATAGAAACTTGTTACCCGCACCATGTTGAACAAATCAGCTTTAAGGGGAGTGACGTTATCACTATTCTGGAGCCCCTGTGTCTTTCTGGCCCTACTGGTTTAAGTGGCTTGGTTAGTGATTCCTTCCTGGTCCTCAGTGGCTAGGGACAGACCACTGGCAGCAGAACAGATGGTCTGCAAGAGTCAACTGTGATGGTGGGGGTTTCCTGCTCTCAAGGAAGGGTGACTGACCATTGTGGTTTTTCCCGGACTGAGGGTTTCTAGTGCTGAAACCAGGAAAATCCAGACAAGTTGGTCACTTTATCTTAGGCTGCCTTGTGACAAGGGGGGTAAGGGGCTTGCTGTTGCAGGCTCTCAAAACTGCTACCTGAGTTAGGACTTGTCTCCATCATTTAAGTTGCCACGTAGCCGTGGGCAAGTGGCTTAATCTCCCTGCTTTTTAGTTTTTCACGCCTAAGACTAACATTGACCTCTTAGGGCTATTGTGAACCCACAGTAAGAATAATGTATGCAGAATGCCCCTCAGTGTGCTGTGCAGTAGGAAGTGCTTATAAATGGTAGCTGTTTTTGTTATTGTAAGTATTATTACTTGAGGGTATAATGGCAGTGATGGGGTGAGCAGTCCTGTGGGAAAAATAGCAACGGATACAGCTGATGTCCACCCAGAGCTAGCAAGAAATGATCAGATAACATTCGAGAAAGCTTAAGAAGGGGGTGAGTGGGATTATGTTCTTCCTTTTGGAAACAGTTTATCAAAGTGGAACTTACTTTGAAAAGTTTGGGTGTCTATAGGGACAAATTTCGATGATCTGGAAAATCCAGGCAGATGGCTTTTTTTGGATAAGGGAGACACTGCTCTGTGTGCATACTCAAAGCTCTTCAGTATCCTCAGTGAGGAAGGGAGGGAGCCTGTGGTTCATCAGCCCCTCTGGAGCACAGGATCAGGCTGCACACCCTTGGCATGTGCTACGGAAAACCTGTGCTGGGGCTCCAGACACATGTGTTTTAAATCAGTATTAACAGAGTCTGGTTCTGAAGCTCTTACTTCCTGTCGGAAAATTTTTGCTGAGTCATTGGAGCTCATGCATCTTCTGAGACGGCAGTAACATGACCAAATGAAATTGCTGTGGGCCCACCACTTGCCTGTGGGCACATATTTTTGCAAACTTGATTCAACCAATGTGCCTTCACAGATCACATACTGCATGGCCTGCATTGAGTTAGGGACCTGGAACTTACTGCGAGGGATAGGGCCCAGCTTTGTCCACAAAGAGATTGCTTTCTAGTGGGGGAGGACAGGTCCATAATCAAGGGCTACAAATTGAATCTTAAAGAGTTTTATAGATTATAAGCAGAAATATAAACCACATGACTGGGAAGCATGGAGTAATTCCTTCTGACTGGGGAGAGTCTCAAAGGAAAGTACATAGAGCTAGGCTTTGGAAGAAAAAGAGGACTTCAAAAAGCTGAGAAAAGGAAAGGAAGTTTGGGCAGAGGATACGAGGAAGCTGTAAAATGTATACAGCTTCATGGCATCATGTCAGGCAGCCAGCGTGCTCCGCTGGACCACAGGAAGCCCAAGAGCAGCTTCGTGGGAGATCAGTTGGGCTGCTGATAGAGGCTGCGGAATGGCTGTGAAACTAGAGTTTGTACTTTCCTTCATAGGCAAGCGGGTGAGGGAGCAGTCTTCAAGAGAGGGAGCAGTATGGTCGTGGCTAGGTCTTAGAAAACTGAATTGGTCAAGGAGGGAGTCTGTTTGTGGTTACGGAGGATGCAGGAAGTCAGGAGAGAGCACGGGTATTAGCTGCGAAAGGCAGAGCGGAGTTGTTGAAGTCCTGAACTTTGGAAACGCCAGAGAGAATGGAAGGGAGGGAGAGAGGCGATTAAGGAAACACGGGGAGGCAGAGAGAAAGACTTATCTACGTCCAACCCCAGTGTGGGAATTGGGCAGGGTGGGAGCAGCTGGGAATGGAAGAGTGAGCGGAATCTGTGAAGAGCAGCAAAGATGACAGGTGGTGAAGAGGAGGAAGGTGGGGTCATTTAGCTGACAAAAAAGGTTGGCCAGAACCTTAATGAGAATGTGAAAGAGACGAGTGACAACTGTTTTCTGATCTCAGAAAATGACTCAAGCTAAGGTCTAAAGAATGTGGAGGACTCATAAGAAAGAATTTCCAAGTAGGGACCTCACAGGAGGAAACATTTTGCTGTGAGCACCAATCCCCGCATCACTGCCCGGAGTGGGGAAGAGGTGTCTTTTTCCATCCCGCTACTAGAAACCCAGCTAAGTCCTTCCTCAGTCAGCTGTTTCCTGATGTCTCTTTAAAAATCATGACAGGATAAACATTCAAATCTTCTCTGAGTATGTGGCCGAGTATTTGAAATGTAGAGACCAGGAATATATTAACCAACATAGAGTATCCAGGATTAAATTATTTAGAAAAGTCGCCGTTCAGAGTTATAGAAGCATACAATGCAAATAAATTAGCTATTAAGGTGGCCAAGAAAACATTGACCAGCCTTTGGCATTCTTGAAACTCACCAAGAGTCAACCAGTCATTCCTGTCCTGGAAACAGGCAGGAACCACCACCATCAAACTTTCTTCATGCTTCAAGTATATGGCAGCTTTGTTTTGCTTATGTCAGTTCCCTTCTCCAAAATCACATTTGTTGCAAGTCTTAAAACTTTTTCGCAAGAACCTCAAGGCCCATAGCATCACATCTCATTATTCTCTATTCCCTGCTCTTTGCTTTGAGTCTGTTTGCTTACCTCCTACTGTTATCAAATCTCAGTGGTTTCAAATCCATGTCAAATGTTAGATTCCTGTGTCTCACCCCTGAAGATCCTGATTCTTGGTTTTAGGAGTCTGTGTATTTTTAAAAAATGTTTTTTGGAATATAATAGCCTATGTTTATCTATAACATTCAATTTGATACATTTTAACCTAGGTATAGGGGCTTCCCAGGTGATTCAACTGTTAAGAATTTGCCTGCTAATGCAGGAGACACAGGTCCGATCCCTGGGTAGAGAAAATCCCCTGGAGGACGAAACGGCAAACCACTCCAGTATTCTTGCCTGGAGGATCCATGGACAGAGACCCCTGGCAGGCTACAGTCCATGGGGTCGCGAAGAGTCAGACAAAACTGACTGACCGACCATATACACATGCAACATTTGTATATGCCAGTGAAACTATCACGAAAATCCAGACAATGAATGTATCCATCATGACCCAAATTTTCCTCATGCCACTTTGTCATCTCTCTCTCCTGTCCTTCCCTTCCTGCTGCTCTGTCCCTAGGAAATGACCAATCTGCTCTTGTGACTATAGATTAGTTGTATTTTCAAGAACTTAATGCAAATTCCAGCTCCTTTTTGTCTAGCTTCTTTTACTTTCATTTTATAATGGTTTTGAGATTCATCTCAATCGTTGCTTTTATCCATAGTTCATTCCTTTTTATGGCTAATGTAATATTTATTAATAGTTGTGTGGCTGTATCACCATATATTTATGCATTCACCAGCTGATGGATTTGGATGGTTCCCAGGTTTTGCCTATTGCAAATAAAACTGCTATGAATGATTGCACACAGGTCTTTCATGGGCATATACTTTCATTTATCTTAGGTAAACATCTACGAAGAAAATGACTGGAGAATATGGTAGTTATATATTTAACTTTATGAGAAACTTCCAAACTATTTTCCAAAATGGTTGCACAATTTCATATTTCACCAGCAGTACATGAGAGTTCTAGCTCTTCTATATCTTTGTCAATACCTGGTGTGCTAGTACGTATGTAGTGGTAGCTCACTGTGGTTTTACTTTGCATTTACTTTGCATTTCTAGTGACTAATAATGTTGAATGTTTTTTCACAATTTTGTCATCTGTGTATTTTTTTGGTGAAGTTCCTGTTGAAATCTTTTGCTGATTTTTAAAAATTGCATTCAGTTCAGTTCAGTCGCCAGTCATGTCTGACTCTTTGCAACCCCATGAACCACAGCATGCTAGACCTCCCTGTCCATCACCAACTCCCGGAGTGCACCCAAAGCCATGTCCATTGAGTCGGTGATGCCATCCAACCATCTCATCCTCTGTCGTCCCTTTCTCCTCCTGCTCCCAATCCCTCCCAGCATCACTGTTCAAATGAGTCAGCTCTTCGCATCAGGTGGCCAAAGTATTGGAGTTTCAGCTTTAGCATCAGTCCTTCCAATGAATATTCAGGACTGATCTCCTTTAGGATGGACTGGGTGGATCTCCTTGCAGTCCAAGGGACTCTCAAGAGTCTTCTCCAACACCACAGTTCAAAAGCATCAATTCTTCGGCGCTCAGCCTTCTTTATAGTCCAACTCTCATCCATACATGACCACTGGAAAAACCATAGCCTTGACTAGATGGACCTTTGTTGACAAAGGAATGTCTCTGCTTTTTAATATGCTATCTAGGTTGGTCATAACTTTCTTTCCAAGGAGTAAGCATCTTTTAATTCCATGGCTGCAGTCACCATCTGCAGTGATTTTGGAGCCCAGAAAAATAAAGTCAGCCACTGTTTCCACTGTTACCCCATCTATTTTTTCCCTTTAATTGAGTTTGGAGAATTCCTTGTATAGAGTAGTTACAAGTCCTTTATCAGATATGTGATTGGCAAATATTTCCTTCCAGGCTGTGGCTTTTCATTTTCTTAGCACTGTCTTTTGAAGAGCTCCTAATTTTGTCTTTTGAAAAGTTCTAAATTTTAAGCTTCAAATATTTTTCTCTCATGGATCACAATTTTGGTGCTACAAGAAATGTATGCCCAATCAAATGTCATAAACATTTTCCTACCCTAATTTTTTTCTAGAAGTTTTATAGTTTCAGCTATTACACTTAGGTTTATGATCCATTTTAAGTTAAGTTGTAAAAGTTACCTATTGAAGTTCAGTTTTTTATGTGTATCTATTGATGTAATGAATTTGTTCTGGCAGCATCTGTATAAAAGACTTTCTTTTCTCCACTGAATTGCCTTTGTGTTATACTTTTGTTGAAAATCATCTGACCACTACATATGAGTCCACTTCTGAGCTTTGGTTCTGCTCCATTGATCTAGTTTGTCTACCGTTACACCAATACCACACTGTCTTAGATATTTACTACAGCTTTGTAATGTTTTAAAGTTGGGTAGTCTAAATTCCAGCTTTGATTTTCTTCTTCAGCATTGATCTATTTTATTTAGGTCAGTCATAGGCTGAGTGTTTAGAGAATTATGACCCCACAAAATTCATCTGTTGATGTCCTAACCCCAAGTATCTCAGAATATCAGTGTGTTTACAGATAGGGCCTTTAAAGAGGTTATTAAGGTAAAGTGAGGTCATATGGGTTGGCCCTAACCCACTATGACTGATGTCCTTACAAGAAGAGAAGACGGGAACATACAGAGGGGAGACTGCATGAACACACAGGGAGAAGATAGCCATGTTCTACAAGCCAAGGACAGAGACCCCAGAAGAAACAACCCTGCCTCCAGAACTATGAAAAATTACCTTCTTGTTGTTTAAGCCACCTGCTGCTGCTGCTGCTAAGTCACTTCAGTCGTGTCCGACTCTGTGCGACCCCATAGACGGCAGACCACCAGGCTCCCCCATCCCTGGGATTCTCCAGGCAAGAACACTGGAGTTGCCATTTTCTCCTCCAATGCATGCATGCTAAGTCGCTTCAGTCATGTCCAACTCTGTGCAACCCCACGAATAGCAGCCCACCAGGCTTCTCCATCCACAGGATTTTCCAGGCAAGAATATTAGAGTGGGTTGCCATTTCCTTCTCCAGTTTAAGCCACCTAGTCTATGGTAATTTATTATGCCAACCCTAGCAAACTAATATAATGTTCCATCACATTTTCACATGGATTTTTTAATCAGTTTGTTATTTTCTAAAAAAGTTCCTGCAGAGATTTGAATTAGGATTACATTAAATCTGTAGATAAATTTGAGGAATATTTATGAATTAACAACATTGAGTCTCAAATCTATCAACACAGTTTCAGTTCAGTTCAGTTCAGCTAACCCTAGCAAACTAATATAATGTTCCATCACATTTTCACATGGATTTTTTAATCAGTTTGTTATTTTCTAAAAAAGTTCCTGCAGAGATTTGAATTAGGATTACATTAAATCTGTAGATAAATTTGAGGAATATTTATGAATTAACAACATTGAGTCTCAAATCTATCAACACAGTTTCAGTTCAGTTCAGTTCAGCTGCTCAGTCATGTCCGACTCTTTGCGACCTCATGAATTGCAGCACGCCAGGCCTCCCTGTCCATCACCAACTCCTGGAGTTCACTCAGACTCACGTCCATCAAGTCAGTGATGCCATCCAGCCATCTCATCCTCTGTCGTCCCCTTCTCCTCCTGCCCCCAATCCCTCCCAGAATCAAAGTCTTTTCCAATGAGTCAGCTCTTTGCATGAGGTGGCCAAAGTACTGGAGTTTCAGCTTTAGCATCATTCCTTCCAAAGAAATCCCAGGGCTGATCTCCTTCAGAGTAGACAGGTTGGATCTCCTTGCAGTCCAAGGAACTCTCAAGAGTCTTCTCCAACACCACAGTTCAAAAGCATCAATTCTTCAGCACTCAGCTTTCTTCACAGTCCAACTCTCACATCCATACACGACTACTGGAAAAACCATAGCCTTGACTAGACGGACCTTTGTTGGCAAAGTAATGTCTCTGCTTTTCAATATGCTGTCTAGGTTGGTCATAACTTTTCTTCCAAGGAGTAAGCATTGAAGAATTAACAACATTGAGTCTCAAACCTATCAACACAGTTTATCTCTTTCTTTAGATTTTCTTTCCTTTTTATAAGCAGTGTTTTGTAGTTTTCTTTGCATGTCTTTTGAGATTGAGCTTCTGTCAGATCCATCTCAAAGTATTTAACACTTTTTGATGTTATTATAAATAATGTTGATGTTAATTTTAATATATAATTCTTCATTATACATAAATAGATTTTTAACTGTTAAAACTTTTCATTTTGAGATAGTTGTATTTTCACATGTAGTTGTGAGAAATAATACAGAGAAACCGAGTATCCTTTACCCAGTTCCTCCCAATGGTAGCATCCATAGTACATATCACAGTCGGGATATTGACATCCCTACAGTCAAGACAGAGAATCATTCCATCACCCTAAGGATCTCTCTGTTGCGTGTTTATAACCACATCCACCTCCTGCCTCATAACTCGTCTCTGATCCCTGGAAACCACCAATTTGTTTTCCATTTCTATGGTTTTTCTCATTTCAAGAATGTCGCTGTAATCTTTGAGACTGGCTTTTTTCATACAGCATAATTTCTTGGAGTTTTATGCAAGCTGAATATATCACTAGTTCATTCTTTTTTATTACTAAGTATTATTCTGCTATATGGATATCTCATAGTTTGTTTAACCATTCACTCTGTTCCTTTTTATTCTTTTTCTTTCAGTTTTATTGAGGTAAAATTGACAAAATTGTGAACTATTTGAAGTGTACATTGTAATGATTTGCTATATGTATACATTGGTAAAGGATTCCTGCATGAAGCTAATTAACATATCCATCACCTCACACATTTATCTTTTTATAGTTTATCTTTCTTTTTTTTTTTTTTTTTTTTGGTTGGTAAGAACCTTTCAGTGGAAAAAAGTGAAAGTATTACTTGCGTAGTCATATCCAATTCTTTGTGACCCCCATGGACTGTAGCCCATCAGGCTTCTCTTTCCATGGAATTCTCGAGGCAAGAATACTGGACTGGGTAGCCAGTCCCTTCTCCAGGGGACATTCCCAACCCAGAGATCAAACCCAGGTCTCCTGCATTATAGGCAGATTCTTTACCATCTGAGCCACAAGGGAAGTTGTAAGCAAATTTCAGTTATACAATGCAGTGTTATCAACTATAGTCACCATGTTATACCTTAGATCCTCAGACATTATTCATCTCAAAGTTGAAAAGTTATTGAGTTGACCATAGTTTTCTTTTGGAATCTGTTAATATGAAGAATTGTACTAATTATTATTCAAACAATAAACCATCCTACATTCCTGAGGTAAATTCCATCTAGTCATAGATTTTTTTCCCAATATATTGTTGGTTTTGACTTGTTAAATATTTGTTACAAGTTTTTACATCTATGACTATAAGGGTTATTGATCTGTGGTTTTATTTTCTTTTAATATCAGTTTAGTTTTTATATCAAAATTCATGGTGGCCAATAGAATGAGTTGGGAAGATTTCCCTTTTCAAGTTTCTAGAAAAGTTTTAGAATTGGTTTTATTTCTTCCTTACATATTTGGTAGAATTTCCAGAGACCATCTCTTCCTGGAGTTTGTTTTTTTTTAATGGAAAGATTTTTTTAGTATAAATTCAATTTCTATAATAGATACAGCATTTATCTTGATTTTCTTGAGTGAAATTTAATAGTGTGAGGCTTTCATAGTATTTGTCTATTTCATTACAAGTTGTTGAATTTATTGGCGTAATGTTCACATGCTCTTATTTTTTTAATATCTATAGAATCTATAGTGATACCAAGTCTCTCATCTGTGACACTGACAATTTTTGTGTTTTTCCTTATCAGTGTGGCTAGAGTTTTTCCAACCTTATTGATCTCTCAGTGTTTTCTCCCCATTGTTTTTCTTTTTTTCTTTAAAAATAATTATTAAAAAAATAATTATTAAAAAATATTATTAGCTAGAGTCTATTGTTGTTGTTTTCTGTTTTCATACTGTTCATGGAGTTCTCAAGGCAAGAATACTGAAGTGGTTTTCCATTCCCTTCTCCAGTGGACCACGTTCTGTCAGACCTCTCCACCACGACCCGCCCATCTTGGGTGGCACCACACGGCAGGGCTTAGTTTCACTGAGTTAGACAAGGCTGTGGTCCATGTGATCAGATTGGCTAGTCTGTGATGACGGTTTCAGTGTGTCTGCCCTCTGATGCCCTCTCAGAACACCTACCGTCTTACTTGGGTTTCTCTTACCTAGGACGTGGGGTATCTCTTCACGGCTGCTCCAGCAAAGTGCAGCTGCTGCACCTTACCTTGGACGAGGTCGCCCCTCCTGACCTTGAACGTGGAGTAGCTCCTCTCGGATCTCCTGCGCCCGTGCAGCCGCCGCTCCTTGGAGGTGAGGTTGCTCCTCTGGACTGCCGCCCCTGATCTCAGAGGTGGGGTAGCTCCTCTCCGCTGCTCCTGAGCAGTTGTAGCCTGGTGCTCTCTGTTGAGAACCCAATGAACAGTATGAAAAGGCAAAATGATAGGATACTGAAAGAGGAACTCCCCAGGTCGGTAGGTGCTCAATATACTGCTGGAGATCAGCGAAGAAATAACTCCAGAAAGAATGAAGGGATGGAGCCAAAGAAAAACAATACCCAGTTGTGGATGTGACTGGTGATAGAAACAAGGTCCAGTGCTGTAAAGAGCAATATTGCATAGAAACCTGGAATGTTAGATCTATGAATCAAGGCAAATTGGAAGTAGTCAAACAGGAGCTGGCAAGAGTGAAAGTCGACATTCTAGGAATCAGCGAGCTAAAATGGACTGGATTGGGTGAATTTAACTCAGATGATGATTATATCTACTACTGTGGGCAGGAATCCCTCAGAAGAAATGGAGTAGCCATCATGGTCAACAAAAGAGTCCGAAATGCAGTCCTTGGATGCAATCTAAAAAACGACAGAATGATCTCTGTTCATTTCCAAGGCAAGCCATTCAATATCATGGTAATCCAAGCCTATGCCCCAACCAGTAATGCTGAAGAAGCTGAACAATTCTTTGAAGACCTACAAAAACTTTTAGAACTAACACCCCTAAAATATGTCCTTTTCATTATAGGGGACTGGAATGCAAAAGCAGGAAGTCAAGAAACACCTGGAGTAACAGGCAAATTTGGCCTTAGGATACGGAATGAAGCAGGGCAAAGGATAATAGAGTTTTGCTAAGAGAACACACAGGTCATAGCAAACTCCCTCTTCCAACAACACAAGAGAAGACTCTACACATGGACATCACCAGATGGTCAACACCAAAATCAGATTGATTATATTCTTTGTGATCAAAGATGGAGAAGCTCTATACAGTCAACAAAAACAAGACCAGGAGCTGACTGTGGCTCAGATCATGAACTCCTTATTGCCAAATTCAGACTGAAATTGAAGACCATTCAGGTATGACCTAAATCA
>SJYX01021013.1:0-22277 GCA_006410675.1 Oreotragus oreotragus | reverse complement strand
TTAAAGCACACAGCTGAGGCTAGAAGCTGAAGTAGGGTCTCTTATCTCCCCCTAATAGTGAACACAGGCCTCAGACTCTCACATTCCCTGGGCTAGAGACAGAGTGTCATAGGGCAGAGGGAGAGAGAAGGGGCCAAGAGACCCCCACGTGCAGGCAGGGTGGGGATGGTGACTGGTCCTGGACAGGTGGCTGTTTGTCACCTCATAGGGGCATTGTAAAAACTATACCCTTGATGACCTGGGTAATGCCATCATATTGGCAATGGCATTTGCCTTGAGGAAGAACTAAGAAGGATGCAAACAAGAAGGAGGGACCCCATGTTTTGGGAAAACAGTCAGATAGATCAGTAGTTAATTAACAATTGGTATTTATTCAGTAATGTTGTGAACCAAATTGTGGTCCTGGCTCAGATTCATATGTTGAATAACCCCCAAGGTGCCTGTGTTTGGTGACAGGGCTTATAAGGAAGTAATTAATGTTAAATGAGGTCATAAATGAGGGACCTTAGCAGATGGGATTGGTGTTCTTGTAAGACAGGGGTCCACAGCCTCCAGGATCTAATGCTTGATGATCTGAGGTGGAGCTGATATAATAATAATAGAAATAAAGTGTACAATAAATGTAATACACTTGAATCATTCTGAAACTATCCCCTACCCTGGTCCATGGAAAAACTGTCTTCCATGAAACTGGTCCTTGGTGCCAAAAATGTTGGGGATCGCTGTTACAAGGAAAGAAACAGATACTAGAGATTTCTTTCTCCACATATACACCTGATGCTGGGAGGGGTTGGGGGCAGGAGGAGAAGGAGACGACAGAGGATGAGATGGCTGGATGGCATTACCGACTCAATGGACATAAGTTTGAGTAAACTCTGGGGGTTGGTGATGGACAGGGAGGCCTGGCGTGCTGCAGTTCATGTGGTCACAAGGAGTCGGACACGACTGAGCGACTGAACTGAACTGAACTGATTGTTGTTGTTTAGTTGCAAGTCGTGTCTGATTCTTTTTTCACTCCCTGGACAGCAGCCTACCTGTCTGCTCTGTCCATGGGATTTCCCAGGCAAGAGTACTGGAGTGGGTTGCCATTTCCTCCTCCAGAAGATCTTCCCTACCAGCTATTCAACCCATGTCTCCTGCTTTGGCAGGAGATTCTGTTTTTACCACTGAACCACTGGGGAAGCCCAGCTAAAGTCTATTCCTTATTCAAATTTCTTTAGTTTTTCCTGGTCTGATGGGCTTGATAGCATATCCAGCAGGTGTTTAGAGCGTCGAACATCTGACACTTGGAACAGGCAGTTACATATTCCTTGTGATTACAGAGGATCACCTCCCATGTGTTAGCTAAAGTTAGAGAGGCACTTAGATTCAGTGTGAGCCTCACTGTTTCTCCAGCCAGAACTGCCCAAAGATAAAATGGCCTTCCTTGAAAGATGAATGTCCTATCACAGGGGCCAGTCAAGTGCTGGCCTAAGGAGCACTTGGTGGGAATGTTGTGGAAGACATTCAAATGCCGATTGGTGGGAGCGGGATGGGGCAACCTTACAGTTCCATTCCAGCCAGACAGCATGTGCTTTTGTGAACTCTGCTGCCCTTGATTTGCAGTGAGACAGCATTTCCTGTCTGCAACTGGGAGGCTGGCTGGGCTGTCCCACCACCTGCGGCCCAGGGCTCTTCCCCAGAGATATAGCAGAGGGGCTGGCAGCTGATTGCTCTCAAGACAGGCAGCATGCCCTGGGCCCTGCTGTAGGATCTTAGAACCTGGAGATAAGCCAATGCTCCAAGCCAAGTGCTAAAACCACCCCTCCCCAAACCCCAACACTGCAGGCTTCTTCTTTCTATGACCCTGAGGTCACTGTGGCTGAGATCTTGCAAGGCTGGAACAACACAGCAGGATAGAATGTTTTGTAAGTGTTTCTTAGTCTGTCCAAGTTTGTATTTCTTTTAAAAGACCTTTCAGGTGTTTCCTTTCCTCTCCTTTTCATTAACTTCAAAATTGCAAATTATATTTGTGAAGAGTGAAAGAAACAAAAAATCCCTTGCCTGAAGGATTTCTTCTCTACTTACCTCTTAATAAACTCAGCTCTGAATGGGGTTTCTAGCTGGCCCAGCTCTGGATCTACCGAGGAGAACACTCAACAGCATTTCAGTAAGAAGACTTAGGACTTGTGGCCTTCATTTGAAAATTACCCTGTCTCTACCTCTGTTGTTTTCCAGAGATGAAAGATCCCTGTGGTGTGGAGTGTGTGTGTCGGTGTGTGTACAGTCAAGGACACGTCTATCATTTTGCCCAGTGATGAAATATAGAATACAATAGACAATAAACAATAGATAATAGAATACCAATTGTTATGATAAAAAGTGGCTTGTGGGCCAGTGGACTCCGCCATGTTGAATGAATTAAAATCCAAGCACTTTAATATGCTGTGAAATATACTCATGGTGATCTAGCTCCCAACTTTCTCTGCTTCCTCTCCTATTCACACTCTCCTCAATAATCTACCAAGTTGCTTGAAATTGTTGCCTTTAACAGTGCTGCTTACATGTCTCTAAGAATTCTAGCTAAAAGGAGCAAGAATCATAGGATGGATTTCTCACTAACCAATTTGTATCCATCTTAGCAGGGACAGCTTGATCACAGAGTCTACCTGAGAACTTAGATTCTAGAGTGGAGACAGAATGGGATCTAAGACAAGCAAAAGTTTTAAAACGCTTTTTCATTTTGTATTGGGGCATAGCCAGTTAACAATGTTGTGATAGTTTCAGGTGAACAGTGAAGGGGCTCAGCCATACATACACATGTACCCGTTCTCCCCCAAACTCCCCTCCCATCCAGGCTGCCACATACATTGAGAGTTCTGTGTTCAAGGCAGTAGGTTCTTGTGGTTATCCATTTCAGATATAGCAGTGTGTACATTTCCACCCCAAACTCCCTAACTATCCCCTCCCACATCCTTCTCCCAGCAACCATAACTTCATTCTCTCAAGTCTGTGAGTCTCTTTCTGTTTTGTAAGTTCATTTGTATTATTTCTTTTTAGATTCTTTTTATATTGTGACATATAAGAGATGTCACAATATTCCTCCTTCTCTGATTTACTTCGCTCAGTATGGCGATCTCTGGATCTCTGGGTCCAAAATCCAAATCTCCAAGGCAGGCCCCTCCTCTACGCTTCTGAGGCCTGATTCCAAACTTCCCTGAACATCTCTGTTTGGAATTTGCAACCCCCTGGAGTTTGGTATCAATCTATCTGCTCACCTTTCCTTCAAAACCAGCTTCTCTTCCTAGTCACACTCAGGTGAATGACAGTGCCACCCACCCATGGGTGCCCAAGGAAAGCTGGATGTTTGCCCTAGTTACTCCTTGACCTTCCATGTCCAGTCGCAAGTCCTGCGTGGTGTCCTCTTAAATATCTCTTGAATCTAGCCCTGCTCCCCAGCCCCAATGCCACTGCTCTGAATGGAAATCTCAGCATCTGTCTCTCCTAGACCATGTCAGTATCCTCCTGCCTCACCCTCAGTCTGGCCGCTGCCCAGTTACTTTTTCTAAACTGCGAATTTCATCACATGCCTCTTTTACTTAACACCCTTAGTGACTGCCTATTTATTCCCCTTGGAGTAAAACTCCTTAACATGTCCTAAAAGATACTGCCCTGTGGTCTGGCCCCTGAGTTCCTCTCTTGATTCATTCCTGACCCATCTTCCCTACCCCATCTTACATTCTGTCTCAAACCACATTCAGCTACTCCGAGCGGCACAAACGGGCCAGACTTTCTCTTGTATAACTTGTGTCCTGCTCTCTTGCCTGGCATTCCTTTAGCCTCCTTCTTTGCCTGTCCAGGCCCTCCTGTCAGGACTGAGATCCATATTCCTCCTCAGGAAGCTTCCCTGGTCCCTCTGAGCTAGACCGCACCTTCACCTGTGATGCCTGGTGTACTGAGTGGTGTGGGGGGTAACCCTTGGGGTCTGTGAGCCCCCCACATGTGGGCAGGATGCCGCAGCCACCCTTGTCTCCCCATTGCTTGCAATGGTGCTGAGCTCTCCATCAGTTTGTTGAATGCATGAGTGTCTGAATTTTAATTACCTCACAGAGTATTGGTGAGAATTAAATGATGACGTGCGAAAGGACTTCATAAACTATAAATGTGTTAGGGATATTTTGGAGTATCAAAAGATTTAGAGAGGAAACGAACAAGCTAGATAGGTCCCCCAACAGTGAAAAAAGAAAGATGTTGAGCTGCGATGTTCTAGAGAGTCAAGAGAATGCAGGACAGCTCTGAATACAGTACCTGTGACCGGGAACTACTCATGGAGGGAAAGGACACCTTGAGGAATCACTCTGGGTCATGTGAGCTCAGGGAGACTCATTCTTGTGCAGTTCTCGTCTGTTCCTGTAGCGCAATCAGTCATCTCGTTAGACGCTCGGGCAGTGAGCAGACACATTTATAGCTTGAAACCAGAGCTTCCTTGTGTTTATATGACTCTTTATTAGACGGAACATGCAGACTGTTGGAACAATAAACTCATAGTCCTCGTTAAAGATGTAGACCAGATTTTGATGACATTTTGGCAGAGATCCTGGAACTGTCCATATTCTCCTTGTCAGCGATGCCTTTCTTGGTGTATGTGTGTGTGTAAGAGAGAGAGAAGAGGGGGAAATGATAACAAATGGGAAAACAAGTCCTGCTCTTTTTTGTTGGCCATGCACAAGACTCACTCTACTTCTCTCCCATCCCCTCCCCACAGAGCGGAGGTCTGACGAAGCTGAGTTAAAGCACACAGCTGAGGCTAGAAGCTGAAGTAGGGTCTCTTATCTCCCCCTAATAGTGAACACAGGCCTCAGACTCTCACATTCCCTGGGCTAGAGACAGAGTGTCATAGGGCAGAGGGAGAGAGAAGGGGCCAAGAGACCCCCACGTGCAGGCAGGGTGGGGATGGTGACTGGTCCTGGACATGTGGCTGTTTGTCACCTCATAGGGGCATTGTAAAAACTATACCCTTGATGACCTGGGTAATGCCATCATATTGGCAATGGCATTTGCCTTGAGGAAGAACTAAGAAGGATGCAAACAAGAAGGAGGGACCCCATGTTTTGGGAAAACAGTCAGATAGATCAGTAGTTAATTAACAATTGGTATTTATTCAGTAATGTTGTGAACCAAATTGTGGTCCTGGCTCAGATTCATATGTTGAATAACCCCCAAGGTGCCTGTGTTTGGTGACAGGGCTTATAAGGAAGTAATTAATGTTAAATGAGGTCATAAATGAGGGACCTTAGCAGATGGGATTGGTGTTCTTGTAAGACAGGGGTCCACAGCCTCCAGGATCTAATGCTTGATGATCTGAGGTGGAGCTGATATAATAATAATAGAAATAAAGTGTACAATAAATGTAATACACTTGAATCATTCTGAAACTATCCCCTACCCTGGTCCATGGAAAAACTGTCTTCCATGAAACTGGTCCTTGGTGCCAAAAATGTTGGGGATCGCTGTTACAAGGAAAGAAACAGATACTAGAGATTTCTTTCTCCACATATACACACAGGCCACATGGAGACACATGAAGAAGATCTGCAAGCCAACAAGAGCCCTCACCAACCCTGCCAGCACCTTAACCTTGGATTTCAAACCTCCAGAACTGGGGCAAATAAATGTCAGTTGTTAAGACATTCAGCCCGTGTGTTCTGTTATGCCAGCCCCCGCAAGCTGAAACAAGTATCTTCTGTGTGCAAAGTCCTTTACTTTTGGGGGATGCGAAAGAGGATCCCTTCCCTGGACCCTTGGTCTCATCGGGATTTTCCTGTTTGAGTCCTATTCTTTGAGTCTCCTGAGGTAGCATTTCGTTCCATGGTACTATGGTTTAAGACAGAATTGTGCCTTTCTCAAAGTTTTGAGAGAAGACATCCCTCATCCTTCACTAAAAGCCATTCCCTCCTGCTCCTCTTTCTTTCTCCTAAATTCAGAAGTTCGTGCACACCTGTGATAAGTGGCGGAAGAGTCATTCTCAAGCTCTTGCTGCCCAGGCTTTCTGCCATAAGTAGACTCTCATCCCTGGTCAACCATGCCAGGCTAGGGGTGGGAGGAATGTGGGTTCTGAATTCCCCAAACCTTCCCAGTTTGCTGCATGAGTGGACTAAGATGCCTTGTCTTACTTAAAACTCCTAAGAGACACGTGTGTGTGCTCACTCACTCAGTCATGTCTGACTCTTTTTGATCCCGTGGATTGTACGCAAGAATACTGGAGCAGGTTGCCATTTCTTACTCCAAGGGGTCTCCCAATCTGGGGATCAAACCTGAGTCTCGTGTTTCCTGCATTGGCAGGAGGATTCTTTACCTTTGTGCCACCTGGGAAGCCTAAGAGGCACATACCTGACTTCAGGTTTTCTCAGTATCGTTGTGACTTTTCAAGATTAATTTTCAGAAAGGGTTTGATATATGTCCCCAAATAAAATGTATTGTTCAAAGAGTGCTCAAATTATTGAAATAAGCTGCTGTGAGTATGGTTCTGAGCTGTAGTGGGTAGAGAGAGTTCAGCTTGTAGGAACCAAGGTGGGGGCCCCTGGACTGCTGACTAAGTGGACACTGGGAGCTGCCAGTGTGTCCCCCAGTTGCCACTCATGGAGCCTTTCCTCTCATACTTATGTCTGGCTAAAGACTGGCCATGGGGAGGGGTGCCAGCCTGCCAAGCACCAGAGGATTTTTCTTGGCAGACCGAGGTGGCACCAACCACAAGTCTGATGTGGGTCAACTCTGAGAGCAGAGAAACACTTGGGAGGAGGGTCACAGTTCAAGTAGATGGCAGGATGGAACCTGACTCAAGGAGAAAATACACGGTGTGGGGCAGCCNAAGCACCAGAGGATTTTTCTTGGCAGACCGAGGTGGCACCAACCACAAGTCTGATGTGGGTCAACTCTGAGAGCAGAGAAACACTTGGGAGGAGGGTCACAGTTCAAGTAGATGGCAGGATGGAACCTGACTCAAGGAGAAAATACACGGTGTGGGGCAGCCTTTCCTCTTTGCCCTCAGTTTCTCAATGAAGTTAGGAAAGAGGAGCAGGAGGCAAACTTGGAGAAAGGAGACTACCAACGTTTTTTAAATGACAGTTCTACTGTTGCTGATTAATAATTCATAGAGAGTTATGGGTTACTACTCACAGGATTGAGAGTTAGCAAGTAACATGTCTTTGCAGCCTAAAATGGTCTCTGTGAGAAGCTGAAGTAAAACTTCTGCTAGACTTGAATGATGTCTAGAACCATTCATCATATGAACATGTCTACTGAAGGAGTTTAAATGGCCAACCAAATATGAGAGATACACAACCTCACTAAAAATGGCAGAAGGACAGATTAACAGTGAGATATGCTTGCCTCTAGGACAGAGTTTTCAATGTTCAGCAGTTCCACTTTGGGCTCCCAGGTCAGAGAGTGAAGTGAGCCCATGAGCTTCCTTCACTCCAGCCCAGTGTGTGTGTGCTTAGTAGCTTTGTTGTGTCTGACTCTATGCGACCCTTTGAACTGTAGCTCACCAGGCTCCTCAGTCCATCAGATTCTCCAGGCCAGAATGCTGGAGTCAGAGGCCTATTGAAATGCAGTGAAGATGTGCAAAAGGCAATACATCCAAGTGGTGCAGAGTGCAGCAGGTAGGGACATCACCAGTAGACAGAGTTTTCAATGTTCAGCAGTTCCACTTTGGGCTCCCAGGTCAGAGAGTGAAGTGAGCCCATGAGTTTCCTTCACTCCAGCCCAGTGTGTGTGTGCTTAGTAGCTTTGTTGTGTCTGACTCTTTGCGACCCTTTGAACTGTAGCTCACCAGGCTCCTCAGTCCATCAGATTCTCCAGGCAAGAATGCTGGAGTCAGAGGCCTATTGAAACGCAGTGAAGATGTGCAAAAGGCAATACATCCAAGTGGTGCAGAGTGCAGCAGGTAGGGACATCACCAGTTTCTGATAACTTTCTGGAAGATAAATGGGCTTCCCAGGTGGCTCAATGATAAAGAATCCACCTGCAATGCAGGAAACACAGGAGACGTGGGTTCGATCCCTGGGTTGGGAATATCCCCTGGAGGAGGAACTGGCAACTTACTCCAGTATTCTTGCTTGGAGAATAACATGGACTGGGGAGCCTGGCGGGCTACAGTCCACAGGATTGCAAAGATTTGTACATGACTGAGTGACTGAGCATGCATGCATGCATAGAAGATAAATAGAAAGCAAATAAGATTGAATTGCCAAATGACCCACAAAGGGAGAAGCAGTATCTGAGGTGTGGCAGAATGTTGCAGTGAAGAGAGAGCTCATTTCTGGGAAGGAGTGCCATCTTCCCAGGGGCTCTGGAAGACACACCAAGCTAAGTCGACAGGGGGAAAGTAGAGGTGAGAAGCAGTCTGGCACTCGGGTTGACTATTTTCAGGATGACCTGTGGGATGGCTGAGCAAGTTGCTCTCCCTTACTCCCACCATCTCCCCAACACATGCACCGAGCAGCTCAACATGTACTAGCTGCCTTTAGAAATTCGGCAGTTTGTCTGGGGAGTCTGCGAGGTTTGCGTGCTAAGTCAATTCAGTCATGTCCAGCTCTTTGTGACCCCATGGACTCTAGCCTGCCAGGGTCCTCTGTCCATGGGATTCTCCAGGCAGGAATACTGGAGTGAGTTGCCATGCCCTCCTCCAGGGGATCTTCCCAATTCAGGGATCAAATCCGTGTCTCTTAAATCTCCTGTATTGGCAGGGGGGTTCTTTACCACTAGCACACCTGGGGAGGTCTAGAATTGGATGAGGGTGGCCCTCCAGATTGAAGTTTTCCTTGTTTCGGCCCTAAGAAGGGGGCATACAGGGTGCGGGAAGCATCTCATCAACCTGATTTCTACCCCTGTGAGCGGTGCAAGTCCATATGCTCCACTTACTGACATACCCGTGAATGCAAATGGATAGGCGAGGACGGCCAGAGTTCCTGAAAATTAACCATTTCAATAGAGGGACTGGAAAGAAAGTTGAGGAAATATTCCAGAATGTAGAACAGAAAGGGAGAGGTGGAAAATATGAGGGAAAAGTTAAAAGATGTGGAGGATTAACTCAGGAAGTCCAACATCTTTCTGGCAGAAATTCCAGAAACAGCAGAGAAAGTAAAGGATAAAAATTATCACTGAAAGGCAAGAGCTTTCAAATTGGAAGTAGTTACTGGAGACAGAAAAAATAGTTTTTTAAGGACCCATATGCATTGTGTTGGGCTTCCCCGGTGGCTCAGAGGTTAAGAATCTGCCGGCAATGCAGGAGGCGCTGGTTAGAGCCCTGGGTCTGGCAGATCCCCAGGAGGAGGGCATGGCAACTCACTCCAGTATTCTTGCCTGGAGAATCCCATGGACAGAGGAGGCCAGTGGGCTACAGTCCATAGGGTTGCAAAGAGTCAGACACAACTGAAGTGACTGAGCACACACACACACACACACATGCATTGTATTAAAGCTTAGAGTATGACATGTAAAGAGAAGATGCTCAGTATTTCCAGGGAGTTAAGATGGAGCACCATGTGCACTGGGACCACCCAGAGGGAGGGGGTGGGGAGGAGGTGGGATGCGGTCACATGTACATCTGTGGCTGATTCATGTTGATATATGGCAAAACCACCACAATATTGTAAAGTAATTAGCCTCCAATTAAAACTAATTAATTAAAAAAGATGGGGCACCATAAAAGAATAAGAATTGACATGGCCTTGGCCTTCTTTTCAGTGATTTTGGATGTCAAAAGAGTAACCTAGTGGAGTAATGCCTTTGTCTTATCATCGGAATGTGACTTTCCATCTAGAATTATCAACCTAAACAAATTATTCACCAAGCATTGGGGCAAATAAAGAATATTTAGAACCACAATATTCAACTTTCCAGTTAATAATGCTTATACAATTATACTGTTATAAATCTGATGATTGATTTTCAATTTTCAGAATTAATTTTGTTTATAGACAAAACAAAGACTTAAAACATTTATTCACTATCTTAGTTCATTCAGGATGCCATAACAAAATACCACAGACCAGGTACCTTATAAACAATACCGTTTATTTTTCACAGTTATGAGTACAATTCTACTGTTATAAATCTGATGATTGATTTTCAATTTTCAGAATTAATTTTGTTTAGAGACAAAACAAAGACTTAAACATTGATTCACTATCTTAGTTCATTCAGGATGCCATAACAAAATACCACAGACCAGGTACCTTATAAACAATACCGTTTATTTTTCACAGTTATGGGGGCTGGAAGTCCAAGATCATGGTGCCAGCACGTTGGGTGCTCTTGAAGGCCTTCTTCTGGATTTCAGACTGCTGACTTCCTCACATGGTAGCAGGGACAAGCAAGCTTGCAGGGGCCTCTTTTATAGGGGCACAAATCTCTTCATGAGGGTACCACCCTCACGACCTGAGCCTCATGACCTCTTAAAGACCCTACCTCCCAATATGGTAACGCTGGGAATTAAGATTTCAATGTATAAATTTGAGCTGACACAAACATTCAGACCACAGCATTGTAAGATTACTTGTGTGTACATTCCAATAAGAGTAAAAGGAATACAACAAAGATGAAGTCTTAGAATTAAAAAAAAAAAAGAAATAAATAAGGGTGTAATTAAAATGGGAAAAAAAAACACATAGTGACTGTGGTACCTGAAAGACAGGAAGGTAATGGAGCAATATTAAACCATTTGAAAATGGTATGTTTAAAAAAATGGATAAGCATATGGTAATGAAGATATTTGTTTATATTGTCAATTAGTTAAAAAAGAAAAGCAACTAGAAACCCCAGAAATAAATAAAAACCAGAGGGAAAATCCTAATTCAAACAAAAAGCAATCTAAATTAAGGCATACTTGTGAGAAACTGATTAGGGTAAGGAAAGAGGATTCTTTTGATTTTGACTTTTGAATATTCTCTTGAGTGGCTCAGGATTATTTTCTTCCTTACTTGATTCTTTGGTAAATAATTTTCATATATTTACAGAATTATAAAACCTACCTATTGATTCTCAATTTTTCGAGTAAATTTTTAGACAAAATATGAGAGGCTTAAATTTGGTTTCAGAATAGAATATAACTATTGCAAACCCAATAAACGTAAGAGGCATTGGGTGGTGATGGGAGAAGAGAGTAGGCAAAGGCATAGAGAGAAAGGGTGGGGCAAAGGCGGAGGGACTGACTATGTGTTCATTTACATGGTGACACATTAAGGGAAACATTGTCTAAAATTATGAAGGTGAGAAGAGACAGAGATGGTGAGAAGATAAGTTAGCACAAATCTCTGTGCAGGAGACAGTCAGAACTGTTAAAAGTTGATAGGAGACTGAGATATAAACATGCTATTTACTATTTTGCGGCAAGCACCAGAACTAAAATCAAAATTGGCTGAAGTTGGTTAGCATGGGGAGTGGAACAGGGTAAGGTGGGGGAGAAGGAGATTTTTCAGTGTTATGTACTCTTTAAATGTGATTTTCATTACATGTTGGTATTACTTTTAAAATAAAAGTGTAAATAATAGTACTGTTACCAAGCGTTCAGACCGGTGAAGGAAAGAGACCCTGTTATACTCGGCAAGAGTGAAAATTGAATTGGTCCAAACTTTTGAAAGGGCAGTTTTGTAATATCAAAAAGAGCCTGGCTCTCCCTCAAGTAACAATATTGTGTAAGTTTCCAATGGACGACAACAATGTATAAGTTTCCAGTGCACAAGGACAATGTTCAGTGGCAGCTGGCCGACCAAGTGGAGGCAGAAGATACACGGAGGCAGTCCTTCATTGCACATGAGTGTGAGCATAGGGCAGTTTTGTAATATAAAAAAGAGCCTGGCTCTCCCTCAAGTAACAATATTGTGTAAGTTTCCAATGGACGACAACAATGTATAAGTTTCCAGTGCACAAGGACAATGTTCAGTGGCAGCTGGCCGACCAAGTGGAGGCAGAAGATACACGGAGGCAGTCCTTCATTGCACATGAGTGTGAGCATGCACACACACACGTTCTCATCCCGCCACATGTCTCACATACTGACTCACTAAGCTGGAAACATGAGCCGCCCAGGTTCTTAGAGCTCTCCCGTCTCCAGCTTCAATTCTTTACAGCAAGCCTCACACGGAAGGTTGTCTCTAGCGGTTTCTTCATCATCCCATGACTCATCTTGGTTTACTTTTGTGGAAATGACCGACTTGGGAGCTGGGCCTCGTCCCTCCTGCCAGAGTCTGAGGCTAACCACAGTGTTCTGAAGCCCATGGGTGCTGGTCAGCCACTTGGAGGCATGCCCTTGAGTCGGCCCATCCTTTCCTTGTGGTCACTGAGAAGAGGCTGTCTGTATTCCAAATGTGGTCAGCCTATCAGAGAGGCCGTCCCTGTGGCCTGACATGCTCACTCTCCCTGTGTCATCACGGATGCTATGGGAAAGAGAACACACTGACTTTGGACAGCTTCTGCAGTGGCCGACCAACTTGACCGGAATAGGGAAGCCAGGTTCTTCCCATGATTTGGTGAAGCTCTTGGGAAATGCTTATGGTCAAGCTACATTTCTGTAGAAAATAAACATTAATACCTAATTACTCACAGAACTCTTAATCTCTCTTTTTGATGAGGAAACTGATGCTCAGCAATAAGGCAGTTGTCCAGGATGATTCCACTAGAAAATAGTAAAGTATGGATTATGACGGAAATCTTCTGAATCCTAGTCTTTATCATGAGATATTTTTTAGGACTTCTTAGTGTAACAGTTGTCAGGATTAGAGAAGAAGCTCTTTACTCTGCTTCAGAGCTTTGTAGAAATCCCTGTTCTGAATAGTGACGTCCAACATCTCACTTTGTTGGGCTTTGGGTTGGATCCAAATGTTGCTACTTAAGGACTGTGTGCCCTTGGTCACGTTCACATTAACGTCTCTGAGCTTTAGTTTCTAATCTGTGAGATGGAGATAGTTATTTCCATGAAAACCTCGCCCGGATTGTTGTGATGTTTAAATGACATAATGTACATCAGGCACTACGTAGAGGCTCCAAATGGTGGTGATGATGGTGACGGTGAATGCAAAGAGGATTATTTTGAGACATAGTGGATACAGTGAACTGCGTTTCCAAATTGCCTCTTCATATGAGTTCCTAATTAGCTACTCTCCTGTCTTCTAAGATGTCAACTCACCTTTACATGATTACTTTTAAAAGTAGCTGGTTATACTAATTTGTAAAGATAATTTTGAGTTAGCAAACTCTCTCTCCAAAAGCAATTGTAAACGTGTTGTTACGTGCCTGACACTGAACATCCAAAGCAGCATAATGCAATCAGATGGCAGAGTCTCATTCTTCCTTGTCCTCAAGAACATGGTTTCTCAAAGAGGAATGGAACTGTGTGCATGGCACACAGGGTCATTTGCGACAGGTGAGATAGCATCCTTTCTGTCTGTGAGTGAGGCATTTGTTGAGTGAGTGGCAGCATCACAGGTGCTCAGAGCATTTGTACTTGGTAAATTCATGGTTATGAGGTTCATAAGCAAGCAAGCAGAGACTATTAATAACAGCTTTTGCACTTTGGAGAAAATGAATGTCAATCAGAACCATAGACTGTGTTCTTCAAAGGAAGGTAGACAAGAGATGGGGAAGAAAGTAAACATCTTGTCTGAATGAGAGGACTGGCCCCAAGGCAGCAAGGGGATGGAAAAGTTATGTCATTGCTTGTGAATTGGGGTAAGTCCACAGAGACACCAATGCAGAGGAAGGGAGGGAGGTAGGGAGCAAAAGTACATATGTGAAAAGGAAAATAGGTGTAGTTCACTTAGGAGAGAGTTGTTAGTGGTAATATAAAGGGACCACATCCAAATGTACACATGCTCCAGATCCAAGGTCCCTCTAGTGCAGTGAGGCTCACAGAGGGAACTTGATTCTGTGTCTGCTTGGGGAACTCTAAGAAGCCAGGCCATCACAACCCCTAGGGGTAAGGAGCCTACTTGCTTCTTGGAAGAAATGTTGATGGAATTGTCGGATTGATCTTCAGTGTCTTGGTGTAAAGGCTAGATACTGAGGCTGTCCCAACCCTGAGTATGGAAGAGGAATAAGGGAGAAAGAGGGAATTTCTCTGACAAGCAAGAAAATTCTCTCTGACTCATCATATACGCTGAAGGACATGACATGAGTATCTTCAAATCCAAGTCAGTGAAAAATGCTTCAAATAGGACTCAGACTGGTCTTATTCTGCAGCACTTAAGAGAGTTGAGTTCCTACATTTCAAATATTGAGAAAGTTAGTATTTAAAGATACAAGAGAAAAAAGATAGTAAAAACTTCAGAGCAGTAGTGCTTCACAAGGCAGAGAGGAGGGCAATTTTGTCCCCGCCTCCTTCCAGGGGACATTTGACAGTTTTTGTTGCTACTTGAGTAGGCGGGAAGGGTGATACTGGCACCTAGTGGGTCGAAGGGGCTGTAATGCTGCTAAATATCCTAAAATGCACTGGACAGCTCCCCACCCCCAAGAAAGAGTTATTTGGCTCAAAATGTCAATAGTGCCAAAGCTGAGAAACCTTGGCTTAGAGTTGTCATCCTTCCCCAGTGGCTCAGCAATAAAGAATCTGCCTCTGCAATGAAGACGACTTGGATTTGATCCCTGGATTGGGAAGATCCCCTAGAAGAGGGCACAGCAAGCCACTCCAGTATTCTTCCCTGGAGAATCCCATGGACAGAGGAGCCTGGTGGGCTAAAGTCCATGGGGTCACAAAGAGTCAGACACGACTGAAGACACGACTGAAGTGACTAGCAAGCACACATACCAAGTATATCAACCCTTAAACAATGTAACTAATTGAATTTTAAAAAGTACATGTGAGAACAGAGGTTTATACTAGAAGTTGAATAAGTCATGTGATTAATAAAAATCACTGTAAATGAGCAATGTTAGCTTTTTCTCACAAATCCCTTGCCCTAAATTTCTCAAATATGAAGAAGGACTAATTTGATGAAACCATAATTTTAAAAGCTATACAGATTTTTATAACGACATTGTTACAAATTTTAGATATGCCTATTATTCTTTACGGTTTATAAATTACATGAATTGCCTTTTAAAATATTTATAATTTGGTATAATTACTCCAATTGATAAACTTCAAGAGGTTATGTTTTAGTTTTTGGGATGTCTACTATGTATCAGGCACTATACTAGGCACTGCCATTTTCCCCCAGACCAATAACAGCCTGGTCTTGAGAAGTTCTGAATCTCCTAGGCAGCACAGAGATGTGATACATATAATAATAGAAGTATAAACATAGTCATGGGAGAACGGAGGAGGGAACTGAAGTCATCTGCTTGAGGTTACAAAACTAGTAATCGGCAAATCTGGGACTTGTCCTAAGGTCTTCTGTGACTTAAGCCAAGTCTTCTGTCTTGGCATAACAGCATAGCTTTTCCGGAGACGTAGAAACAAAACTGAGACTTGTCTTAAAGTCTTCAGTGCGGGCGCAGGAGGGCCGAGAGGAGCTACTCCACGTTCAAGGTCAGGAGGGGCAGTGGTGAGGAGATACTCCTCGTCCAAGGTAAGGAGCAGTGGCTGCGCTTTGCTGGAGCAGCCGTGAAGAGATAGCCCACGTCCAAGGTAAGAGAAACCCAAGTAAGACAGTAGGTGTTGCAAGAGAGCAGACACACAAACCATAATCACAGAAAACTAGTCAATCTAATCACATGGACCACAGCCTTGTCTAACTCAATGAAATTAAGCCATGCCCTGTGGGGCCACCCAAGACAGGCGGGACATGGTGGAGAGGTCTGACAGAACGTGGTCCACTGGAGGAGGGAATGGAAAACCACTACAGTATTCTTACCTTGAGAACCCCATGAACAGTATGAAAAGGCAAAATGATAGGATACTGAAAAAGGAACTCCCCAGGTTGGTAAGTGCCCAATATACTACTGGAGATCAGTGGATAAATAACTACAGAAAGAATGAAGGGATGGAGCCAAAGCAAAAACAATACCCAGTTGTGGATGTGACTGGTGATAGAAGAGGTGGGCTGCCATCTATGGGGTCACACAGAGTCAGACACGACTGAAGTGACTTAGCAGCAGCAGCAGAGCTTAAATTCTTACTGGGAAATGAGAATTCTTGACCCTCCTCCTTTTAACCAAGGCTCTGGAGATGCAGACTCTCCAAGGGTCCCGGGAAGGGAGACAGACCCTTGGGCATGTCCATTGTTGAGACCACCCCCTTGTGGGAGGGTCCCCGTCACACCCTCCCCGGGGGCCAGGACCCTGTGTGCGGGGAGTCCCATCTGCCCCTTCCCCACATCCCAACTTCCCGGAGCATCTACACCAGAAAGATGGGGTTCTTTGCTCCATGAAACAAGGAGAGGGCTGGTGGACACGGGCCAGGGAAGAGACATGAACAGGTCTACTTTACCTGGCGGGGCTGGACATCTCGGGGTGGCGCGGGTAAGTCTGGGGAAGGCTGGCGAGTTCCCGGGCCATCACGCGCTGGGTGTAGTCATCCTGCCACGTGAGACCTGGAGAGAGAGTGGTGGGCACCGTGTTGGCGTGGAGGCCAAGCCGGAGGCCCGGCTGCAGTCCCCGAGTCACTGCTGTGGGTGCTTTTCCGCAATCTCACCAACCAGCCAAGACCCCTCTCTGCGGTTTCTTACGAGCTCTTCTCCTTATCAAACCCCAGCCCTTCACCCTAGACCAGAAACGTGGTGGGTGCTTTGCTATATGAACAACACAGGTGGGGCAGGGCCGGGCTGGACAGGAGGTACACGCTGTGGTGAGCAGATAGACTCTGTCCAGGGGGAAGACGCGACCCTTCCACCTGGGGAGGCCTGGCCACAGGAGGTGCTCCTCACCCAACAGTGAGCCGGCGGGTGGCCAGCACTCAGCGCCACTCCGCCTGCTCGCGGCCGCCACATCCTGGCCATTTGCTCCTCGAAACCCTGACCTGCTTACGAGTCACACGTTGGAAATGAAATAAGGGTTATTGTTACTATGAAAGCAATTATCATGGGGCTTAATGTACTGTATCTGGGAGCCAATTACATTATATTTAACACTCAAATGTTATGACAAAGAGCTTTATAACAAGGGCTAAGTAGTTATGAAGGCAAAATCCATGTGCCTATGCATTAATTACATGCACTGCAGATCACATGATAATTATGCTCAGAATTACCAAATAACTCCCAAGAATAATTATTATGCAATTTGTACATTTTAGATCTTATGGTAACACTTTAGCACTTAGAACTACCCCATGCAATTACCCATAATTATCTAATCACTAAATATCATGTAATTACCGAGATATATTTTTATGCCCTGTACAAAAACACATTACCAAAAATCTTCGCATCAGGACGGCTGTGCTTGTTTGCGTGTGTGTGTGAGCGGGGAGCAAGAAGGTCCACAGCTCGCTGAGAACACTTTTTCTGGGCAGAATTAGAAGAACGTCTTGCCCATAAGCTGCCTTCATGAACACACTTCAGTAATTTTCAAATGCAAACCTAACACATTTTAAACTTCATGAACAGCAGGATTCAAACAGCTGGGTCACTTCTAAATCTCAGAAGCCCGCGGCCCTATCCTGAGCGGGAGCTGCAGGAAGTGCAGCCGTGGGCAGCCCAGCTTCCGCCCTGCAGGGAGACCAGCCCCATAGGCACAGCCGCCCTTGCTTCAGGATTAAACGTGTTTACTGTCAGCAGGCATGCTCCACGTGACAGGCTCGGCGAGAAAGCAGCCCCCGTGAAATGTGCTCCTGTGGCTGTCCCTGGCCCATTCCCAGAAGACCCACGAGCAAAAGCACATTTGCAACACGAGCATAGTATCTAGCACCTCGGACCCGGAAAACAGGCCTGGTCTTATTCCCCAAAGTCTGGTCTCCACGTTGACGTCCACCAGGAACAGAAAGAGTCAAGAGCACAGGAGGAAGTTTTGGTGGAAAAAAGTTCAAGTTCAAGTTTAAGTGAGAGAGCTTTGATAATATTTTTATCTGAAGAGCGCAGAAGCCTGAGTCACGCCAGCTCTGGGGTCTGTACGGGCCGTGAGAAGGGCGCTGAGCCCCTAGCCCAGACCGCTCAGCTGTCCTGGAGCGGGCAGAAACGGGGCGCTTGGGGAGAGAGTCAGAGGCAGGCGCAGCTCTGGGGGCCGGGCGTCCCCAGCAGAGACTGTCCCTGTCTGGAAGACGGCGAGACACGCGGGCCGCGCGCCCCTGCAGCACAGCCGGTCCCTGGAAAGCACACGTGGGCAGCTGAGAGCACGGGGAGCAGACGGCCGGGGCCAAGAAACGGGTGCTGGGCCCCGGGCCTCCCTGGCTTGTGACCTCAGACTTGGAGCTGAGGAACCAGCAGCCCGGGTGCCGGCCCGGCTCCAGGGAGAGGGCCAGGCAAGGAGCGCCTGGGCAGCTGCAGACAGACAGCTCCAGTCCCACCAGGCCCCGCAGAGGCCCGCAGGGGCCTGGGCGCCCTCCTCCTGAGCCCAGGGGCCCTGCCAGGGTCGGCAGGGCGGCTGACGGGGCGGCGCCACACCTCCGCGGGCCCCAGTGCAGACGGGGCGGCGCTCAGACTCCCACCGCCCCCACTGCCCAGCAGCGAGGCCAGGAGCCGGCCCTCAGGGCTCCGCAGAGCTCCGGGGCCACCCGAACAGGGCCGCCCCGACCTCGGCAGAGCAGCCCCAGGAGGAGGCAGCTACTGCACAAGCTTCCGTGAGATCTGGAGTCTCAACGTAACACCCAACGCCCAGGCTTCCACAGAAAACCACTCTTGCCAAAACCAAGGAAACCTCAGACTGAAAAAAAGACACTCCGCAGACACCAACACTGAGACGCTGGCCTTATCTGACAAAGATGTCACGCAGCCGTGATACAAACGCCTTAGGGAACAGTCACGGGCACTCTGGAAAACAAGTGAAAAGTGGGAATTCTCGGTAAAGAAATGAAAAGGAGCAAGTGAAAATGCTATAACTAAGAAAACAACAACCGAAACATACAGCTCAGTGGACGCACGTCGCTGAAGGCTGGAGGGGACCGAGAGACGATCCGGGGGCCTGGAGGAGAGGACGGTAAAGGTCACCCGATGCCGGCAACAGAGAGGAGACAGCCTGAAAGAAAAAGGACAGCGCCTCTGGCTGTGGGGCTGACAAAAGAGCCAAGGCAATGTAAGACCGCGGGAGGCGAGGAGAGAGAAGGCGGGCTGAAGGGCCGCTCAGTAACAATAGTCGTGGCTGAAAACGTCTCAGTTTTGGCAAGAGGTAAACTTGAAGCTGCAGTATCTTGGCCACCTGAGGCAAAGAGCCAGCTCATCTGAAAAGGCCCTGATGCCGGGAAAGTTTGAAGGCAGAAGGAAAAGGGGGCGACAGAGGATGAGCTGGTTGGATGGCATCACTGACTCAGTGGACATGAGTTTGAGCAAATTCTGGGAGACCCTGAAGGACCAGGAGGCCTGGCGTGCTGCAGTCCGTGGGGTCACAGAGAGTCGAACACGACTCAGTGACGGAACAACATCAACCAGAAGATCCCCGAAGCCGAGCACCCCACGTAGGATAAACCCAAATCGCCTGCAGGACACATGGCGACTAAACGCCTCAGACCTAACTGCGAAGGAAAGAATGGTGAGCATAGCCAGAGAAATGATGCCTCAGCTACAGGGGAGCATGATTCAAATGGCAGAGGGTTTCTCAGCAGAGGCCAGTGAAAGTGAAGTCGCTCAGTTGTGTCCGACTCTTTGCGGCCCCATAGACTGTAGCCTACAAGGCTCCTCCGCCCATGGGATTTTCCAGGCAATGGTACTGGAGTGGATTGCCATTTCCTTCTCCAGGGGATCTTCCCAACCCAGGGCTCGAACCCAGGTCTCCTGCATTGTAGACAGACGCTTTACCATCTGAGCCACCAGGGCCAGTACAGCAGAGGCCAGGGGCCACATCAAATCACAGGGCATTTTCAAGAGCTGAAAGGAGAAGCTCTCAGTCCACAATCCTGACAGGCGGCCAATCCAGATGCCTGGCAAAAGTGCGGTTCAGGAATGGCAGGGCAAAGAAGACCTTCTCAGATAAGTGAAAATGAGAGCCTGCTTTACCAGCAGACCTGCCCCAGAAGAGCTGCTGAACGAACCTCCCTAAATAAGGAACCGTGGAACATCCCGGGGGAAAGGCATGGAAAGCAGACACGGTAACTGTGACGAGCGCCTGTCTCCTGAGCTCCCTAAGGTATGCTGGGCAGGAAGCAACACCACGACGCGCTCCTCAGATGTGCAGAGGGGATATGCAACGGAATTATGAGAACGAGGGGGAGAGTCATAAAGGGAGGCGAGGGCTCTACACCCCACTCACAATGGGAGAATCACCCAGTAAACTCTGCGAGTTCTGTGTCTGCATTGTCCTATCTATACCGACTACTAAAAAGGCGAACAAGAGACAAATCCACAGAGACACTAAAGTGGGTTTGTAAAAACCGTTACTCTAGAGTAATGTAGGGAAGAGAATGCAGATAAAACGAAACAGGTAGAAAACAAAAAATAACCATTTAAGCGAAGGCAAGCCGCTCAGGCGTGTCCGGCTCTTGGCGACCCCGTGGACTGCAGCCCGCCGGGCTCCTCCGCCCGTGGGATTTTCCAGGCAATGGTACTGGAGTGGGCCACCATTGCCTTCTCCAGGGGATCTTCCCCACCCAGGGCTCGAACCTGGGTCTCCCGCGTCGCAGGCAGACGCTTTACCGCCCGAGCCACCAGGGAGGTGAAAAGAAAACAAAAGGTAAGAGTTCCCGTCTTAAGTCAGCGATCACATTCAAGATACACGGGTTAGGTGAACCAGTGAAGAGAGACGCCGACGGCCTGGGTTACAAATGCGTGACCCAGCTATGTTCTGCTAGTAAGAAGCTCCCTCCAATATGTGAGCGGGAGTGAAAGGGTAAAAAACATCTATCATCAATCAAAGAAAAACAGCCGTAGTTACTGTATAGCACATGAACTAGTCTTCAAAACGAACAAACTTACTAGGGACACAGACCTAATACAAAGATGAAAGGGTAAATTTGCCAAGAAGACACATCAATTCTAAATGTATATGCACCGAACACCAGAGCTGCAAACAGGAGAAGCAGAAACCGACAAACGTGTCCACATTCTCATTATCTCAGTCACCTTCTTAAACATGTGCATCTTCATCCAACTAAGGTGGACCATGTCCTGGAGCACAAACAAAACTCAGCCAATCGAAAAGAACCAAAATCATTCAGAGTATGTTCCCCAATCACAATGGAGTCAAACTAGAAATCAATAACATAAACGCAACAAGAAAAGTCTCCAAACACTTGCAACTTAAGCAACACTTCTAACTAAGCCGCAGGTCAAAGTGAATCCAAGGGGGAAACACACTGAGCCGGGTGAACATGAAGATGCAACATACCAAAACCCATGTTTAAAGCTGCATGGTGAAAGGAGCGCTGAGTGAAGTTTTCAGCACTAAATACTTAGATTAAAAAGTCTCAAATCAATCATATAAATTCCCACATGAAGAAGCTAGAAAAAGGAGAGCAAAATAAACCCAAATAAGTAAAAAGAANTACCAAAACCCATGTTTAAAGCTGCATGGTGAAAAGAGCGCTGAGTGAAGTTTTCAGCACTAAATACTTAGATAAAAAAGTCTCAAATCAATCATATAAATTCCCACATGAAGAAGCTAGAAAAAGGAGAGCAAAATAAACCCAAATAAGTAAAAAGAAAGAAAGAGAAGGAATCAATAAAACTTCAGTGTAAAAATAGAGAAGTCAGTGAAAACAAAAGCTGCTTCCCTGAAAAGATCAGTGAAATTGGCAAACCTCTAGCAGGACTGACAACGAAACAGGGAGAGCAGCCACGATCGACGTCGGCAGTGAAACAGGGATGGCCGTGCAGGCCCTGCAGACCTCCAAGGGAACAAACTAGCCCCCCCTCCCCTCCCCCAGCAACTGAGATGGAAAGGACCCGTCCCTGGAAACACAAACCACCGCACCTCACCCATACGAAGCAGATCGCTTGATAGTCCTATAATTGTTAGAAAAGTTGAATTCTTAATTTTAGACCTCCCCAAAAGAAATCTCCTGACCCAGATGGTTTCCCTGGATAATTCTACCAAACATCTAAGGAAGAATCAGTATGAGTTCTACGGAATCCCTTCTGGAAAATAGAAAAGGAGGGAAAAGTTTCCATTTAACTTTATGTAGCTAATATTAGAAGGCAATGGCACCCCACCCACTCCAGTACTCTTGCCTGGAAACTCCCATGGATGGAGGAGCCTGGTGGGCTGCAGTCCATGGG
>SJYX01021011.1:399721-416037 GCA_006410675.1 Oreotragus oreotragus | reverse complement strand
GGGGGGGGGGGTGTGTGCACGCACGCCTGCACTGCAGTCTCCTGGGGCGTGGGGGCGCCCGACAGCCTCGTGGTCCAACTGTGTCTGCTTGGCTTTCTACGGCTGGCCCTCCAGGCGGCGTGGGTCAGCGCCTGTGTCCCCTGCCCCGATTCTCACACCTGTGGTGGAGGCGCGCAGAGTCCAGTTCTCGGTGGGGCCAGGCTCCCTTCCGGGAGGAGCGTGCGGGGAGCGCCACACACCTGTGTGCCAGGCTGAGCGCCTCCCCTCTGTCCCCAGTGATCTACAACGGATGCCCCAGAGCGTTTGAGGCTGGCATATGGTGGCCACAGACCAAGTTCGGGCAGCCAGCTGCGGTGCCGTGCCCCAAAGGGTCCGCGGGTGAGTACCACGGGCTGTGGCCCGCTGCGTCCATTCCAGGCAGGACGGACAACGGTGTGGGGCTCGCAGGAGGGCCGGCCAAGGCATCGGAGCTCACCGGCTGTTCCGGCTTGAAAGAGTTCCTTTAGCCAAAGTGCCGGGGGAATAAGAACTTTTTCGTCAGTCGTAAACGCAAAACCTGGACAGAGCGCCCGGAAAACGTGAAGAGCTCAGTGGCGGGAGGGTTGGGGGGTCTCTTGGTAAGATGGAGCTGATGTCTGCACCCACACCTCGAGGGGCCTGGAAGGCCAGGGAGATGATGCAGAAAGCGCCAGCCCCGAGTGGGGGCCTGGCGGGCCTGCAGCACATGTGGACATGGTGGGCCCTCCAGAGACCGCCAGCCGATTGATCTCTTCACGACTTGCTCAGCTGCCCACCCGTAGCGGCTGAGCAGCCCAGGTCACCTGTAAGGTTGTGGATGTCGGCAGATGTGGGCATGGCCCCAGACCTGAGGGAAGAGCTGTGTTGGCTTCGTGGCTGCAGCAGCCGCGGGCCCTGGGCCAGCCAGGGGTTGGTTCACAAGTCAGCTTTCAGGCTTGACGGGTTCTTCCCTGCTCCCTAGGAAACGCGGTCCGGCACTGCAGCGGGGAGAAGGGCTGGCTGCCCCCGGAGCTCTTTAACTGCACCACCGTCTCCTTCATGGACCTCAAAGCCATGGTAGGCTGTGCCCGGGGGTTGCGCGGGAGGGCACTGGGCGTCCAGGCCCCCGGGATCGCGTGGGCCCAGGCCGGCCGAGGCCCAGGGCTGCACGTCTGTTGGGCCCCCTGGGCGGGCGTCTCCGCTTCCCTTTCCAGACGCCAGCCCGCGTCTGGGTCTGCAGACTCGGGGCCCCTGGGTTTGGGCCCCCCTGCCCACAGCTCCCCATACCCTGCCCGGTCCCTCGTCTACCTGGGCTCTTTCTCTGGGTGCTTTTGAGCCTGACACACCCTCCTATTGTGTGCCGCAGCCATCTGGGGGTCTGGGGGTTTTTTAAGTTCTCCTGAGAAGGGGGTTTCCACTGGAAAGCAACAGGCCCTATGTCCTGGGAAGGGCCCAGGGCCGATGTGGCACTTGCTCCCCGACCCAGAACGAGAAGCTGAGCCGGAACGAGACGCGGATGGACGGGGAGCGGTCCCTGCGGCTGGCCCGGGCGCTGCGCAACGCCACGCAGCACACGGCCGCGCTCTTTGGCAACGACGTGCGGACGGCCTACCAGCTGCTGGGCCGCGTCCTACTGCACGAGAGCAGCCAGCAGGGCTTTGAGCTGGCGGCCACGCGGGATGCTGACTTCCACGAGGTAGGAGGGTGGCAGATGCGAGGCCCCCCACCCCTGCATGTCCCGGGGTCCAGGTGGGGCTGTGACCGGCCAGCGTGTCCAGTGTCCTCGGGGCAAGACCCCACTTTCCCGATGTGAGCTCAGGCCTGTTCAGTGATGGGAAAGGGGACTCCTGAGGGTTAGGAGCATCACGGCAAAGGAGCAGGCCTGACGGGGAAGAGCGTGGTGCTGTGTGCACACCAGGTTCGGGCTGGTCTACCTGAGTCAGCCCGCTGCTTGCCACACTCGTCCTCTCTGGAGCCCACTGTTGCCCGGCTTTACAGTTAAGGAATCTGAGGCCCAGGGGGCCCAGGGCATGCAGCCTGTGGGCGCCAGGGTCTCCCGGCTCCTGAGGTCCCGATCTCAGGTGGCCTGGCGTCTCCTGCCCTAGCGACAGCCCTGCATTGTGTTTAATGATTGGTCCCTACCAAGCGTCTGTTGAGAATAACCAGTGAGGAGACACGTTCACCTAGCTTATAAACTGCTCTTGTTTTGGGGGCTGGCTGGCATTGCCTTGTGTTTCCGCTTTACTCCTAAAGCCTCCCGGTCCACGCAGAGCCCCCAGGGACCCTCTCCAACCATACAGAGCCCCTGGGAAACCTTCCTATCCATGCTGACCCCCATGGAACCTCCATGCAGAGTCCTCAGGGCCTTGGAGGGTACTGTCACCTGCATCTCAATCCAGGCCTGAGGGTTTGGGCCAAGGGAGTTTTGTTCCCATTTCCAATTGTCTGCAAACAGAAGTTTCTCATCCTGCCTTCAGCCTGGGTTGTGGCCCCCGAGTCCCAGTGACACCCATGTCCTCACCACGCTGCCCCCATTCATCTGCAGTGTTTGGGGAGGGGGCGTCACCTGAACCAGAGCACACGGGGCATCCTGGGCTGCCTCCTTGTGGGCTCAGCAGTGGCCGGGGCCCCCACGCCTGGCTCTCCTGGTGGGGTAGGGGTTGCCAACGTGACCGGGGTGGCGTCTCTGCCTACCGCTCCCCTTCGCATCTCGGCGGGGGAGCCCTGCAGGGTCTCTCCGACCATGGAGGTTACACCCCAGTGCCTGTCCCCACCTCTGACCGTCTGGGCCCAGCCTGGTCCTGAAGTCTCCCCAGAGCCCAGGCCCCGTCTTGTCAATCAGGCTCCTGTGGGCGAGCACTCCTGCACTCCTGTGAGCTGAGTGCCGTCTGTCCGTCTGTCTGTCCGAGCAGGACGTCGTCCAGGCGGGCAGCGCCCTCCTGGCCCCAGCCACCAGGGCCGCCTGGGAGCAGATCCAGCGTAGCGAGCCTGGCACTGCGCAGCTGCTGCGGCGCTTTGAGGCCTATTTCAGCAACGTGGCCCGGAACCTGCGGAGGACGTACCTGCGGCCCTTTGTCATTGTCACAGCCAACATGGGTGAGGCCGTGGCCCGGCGCGGGTGGGCGACCCGCAGGGCCCGTCTGCGGCGTCGACCCCCTGGGTCACGTGTCGGGGAAGGGTCGACGTGGGGAGGATCTTGGTGGTCCACAGGCCTTCCAGACCTGGGGGTGGGGCTGCCCGGGGAGGCGGGCTCGAGGGTCTGGCCATAGGTCCAGCCTCCAGGCTCAGGCAGAGGCACAGACCCCAGAGGGGCAGAGACAGGCCGCTGGTACCGGGCGCAGGGGAATGCCCATACCCACCGCGCCGGGCCGGGGGCTGAGCTGTCCGCACAGCAGACCAAGTCACCCCGGGGACCCAGGACGCGCTATTCTGGGCTCGGGGCTTAAACAGTCGGCTTCCTTCCTGGGGAGGAGGCCCTGATGTAGGGCCAGCCCCACCTGCTCAGACAGGGAGACGCTGGAGGGGGCCGTCCTGCACGTGGGGCTTCTGGTCTCCCTCCTGTGTTTATAAAGCTCCCCTGTGGGGCCTCAGGTAGCACCCGGCACTGTCCCTTTCCTGGGAGTTGCCCCTTAATTTCCGGGATCATCTGTCTCCAGAGGGCTGAGCCTTTAACCCAGAGCTGGCGTGGACCCTCGGGCTCACAGGGAGGGGCCTCACTGCCGACCAGATGCTCACACTGAGCTCACCTGAGCCCGGGACGCTGGGGTGGAGGAGGGCGTGGGGCACTGTCGCCACTGGGGCAGGAGGGAAGGGTGAGTGCCCGGAGTCCTGCCTCCGTCTGTGGAAAGGGTCTGGCAGAGCCAGCCTGCAGACTCCCGGGGCAGACAGGATGTGGGCACCCAAGGGGTACCTGGTGCAGCCGCTGTGCCCCACCCAGCCCCTTCGAGAAGCTGGTCCCGGCCAAGCCTCTGCCCGCACAGCCTCCAGCGTCCACCCCGACGCTCTGGGGTTGGGTCCTCCCCTGCCCTGGACCCAGAGTGTTCTCCTGGGTGATCCTTGTGCTGGGGCCAGCCGCCCATCTTCCCAGCCCTTGGGGCCAGCCGCCTCCGCCTCTTGCGTCCCAGGGCTCCCACTGCCCCTGCCCCTGACTGCTGGGGTGGCAGCACCCCTTGTGCTGTGCAGTGACTCGAGGGTGCCCTTCACAGAGGGGGTGTTGAATCAAACAGCTCAGCAGCATGACCTGGGGGGTTCTCCCTGGAGCCTGCAGGGGTGACCGTCGGCAGGCACATGGCTGCAGGGAAATGACACTCCATGGGGGGGGAGGGGCGCCCCTCCTGAAGCTCCCCACGTCCCCAGGTCAGGCCCGGCGGTCTGACTCAGCCGGGAGTGGGCGTCAGTTCTGTTCAAAGGGGATGGTGGCCAGGGACAGCCCTTCTGGGCCGTTTGGAAGCATCAGGGGTCGGGCGGGCTCTCCGTGGGGTGCGGGGGGTGGGGGCCATACGTGATGGGGCTCCCTGTCCCCCCAGTTCTCGCCGTCGACGTCTTCGACAAGCTGAACTTCACGGGAGCCCGCGTGCCGCGGCTCGAGCGCCTCCGGGGCGAGATTCCCAGAGACCTGGAGTCCTCGGTCTACTTCCCGGAGGACTTCTTCAAGCCAGCCGAGAAAAGAGGAAAGGCTGGTGAGACGTGGGGCTCCCCGGGGGCCGGCAGGTGGGGGAAGTCGGGGGCGGCTCAGCCTGCCGTGGCCCCCGCCCTCTGCCCTGCGGCCTGCACCCTGCAGCCGGGCGTCTGCCGGCCCGAAGGAAGCGGCAGCCACGGGGGTGCCTTACAGAAACCGGGCTGGTTTGTAACAGGCAGATGCGGCGAGCACCCACGCTGTGTGTGACCTAGTCTCCCTTGTGCAGTGAGAAGCTGCCTCTCCACGGATGGGGAACCTGAGGCTCCTCCCCGGCCCCCCAAAACCCAGGCAGAGCCATCTGAGTGCGGTCCTCCAGTCCTAAGTTAGGACTGGCGCCACGCGGCTTAAACACGGCGAATTTTCTTAGTGTTTTTCACAGATCTGCTCCAACTGCTGAAACCGTCTCTCCCAAATAGGGACTTGACGATTCAATGGACAGTTTAAAATCTGAAACCTTTTAGTCAGTTTGTTTTGTCAGTTATATGCGTATTATTCAGACATCTTAAAAACTTATAAAGTTTTGCACTGATGTAGGATATTGCTGTTCTGTGACCCCACGGACTGCAGCACACCAGGCCTCCCTGTCCTTCCCGTCTCCCGGAGTTGGCTCAGAGCCATGTCCATCGAGTCGGTGATGCCGTCCAACCACCTCATCCTCTGTCGTCCCCTTCTCCTCCTGCCTCAGTCTTTCCCACCATCAGGGTCTTTTCCAGTGAGCTGGCCAAACTATTGGAGCTTCAGCTTCAGCAACAGTCCTTCCAATGCATATGCAGGATTGATTTCCTTTAGGATGAACTGGTTGGAGCTCCTTGTAGTCTGAGGGACTCTCAAGAGTCTTCTCCAGCACCCCAGTTCAAAAGCATCAGTTCTTTGGCGCTCAGCCTTGTTTATGGTCCTACTCTCACAGATATTTGCTGTTAATTTTTTAATGTGCTGATTTACAATTAAACTTTGTATGTATGCATAGGAAAAAAAATATAGGGTTCAGTACTAAGACCTAAGACAAAATATTTTAAAAAGTAGGATCTTGGCATCCGCCCCCATTAGTTCATGGCAAACAGAGGGGGAAAGGTGGAAGCAGGGACAGATTCCCTCTTCTTGTCTCTGAAATCACTGTGGACTGTAACTGCAGCCATGAAATCAGAAGACCGTTGCTTCTCGGCAGGAAAGCGATGACAAACCTAGACAGCGTGTTGAAAAGCAGAGACGTTGCTCTGCCAACAAAAGTCCATACAGTCAAGGCTATGATCTTCCCAGTGGTCATGTACGGTCATGGGACCTGGACCATAAAGAAGGCAGGATGCCAGAGAATTGATGCCTTCGAACCACAGTGCTGGAGAAGACTCCTGAGAGTCCCTTGGACAGCAAGGAGATCAAACCAGTCAATCTTAAGGGAGACCAACCCTGAATATTCACTGGAAGGACTGATGCTGAAGCTGAAGCTCTGCATTTTGGTCACCTGATGTGAACAGCTGACTCACTGGAAAAGTCCCTGATGCTGGGAAAGATTGAGGGCAGAAGCAGAAGAGGGCATCAGAGGATGAGCTGGCTGGACGGCATCACTGATGCAAAGGACATGAATTTGGGCAAACTCTAGGAACAGTGAGGGACAGGGAGGCCTGGTGTGCTGCGGTCCGGGGGGGTCGCAAAGAGCTGTTCATGACTGGGTGACTGGACAACGTGGGCAACTTTCTGGCTCCAGGCATCCACAGAGGGCCCTGGGGCGGACACCCGTGTCTGTGTCTGCACACGCTTTAGTGTCTTGACCTAAACTCGGGCTTTCTCTGCGAGGGCGTCCACCTTTCTGCCTCTGAACTGGCCCCTGGGTCGCCCTCTCTCGGGGCCTGTGGCATCGGGAGTGGACACGCACGAGGCCATTTGCTTTAGGGAACCCCATGGGAGAAGCTTCTGGTGCCTGCTCCCCTGCTCTCCTTGGGAAGCCTCGGCTGACGCCCCGGCCCCCTGCACATGGCCTTTATTCAGTATGGTGTTTACTTAAGTTGCCAAAATGTCAGTTGACCAGTACAGTCACCCCGTGGTAAACCCGCCAATTCCCTTATTGATAAGATCCCACCCGGAGCCTCTGCGGCCTCTCCCCCTATCATGGCAGCAGAGGGAAGACCCTCTCCCACCACCCGCCTCCTTGGAGCCCGTCCTCCGGGCGGTGTATGCTGGGTGGAGATGCCGCCCAAGCTGACCTCTGGATGAGGCCCAGCGGGCACCCTGTGGGTTGTTGGAAACGTGGGTGAGTGTGGCTGCGAGCCTCCCACATGGGTGGTGGGGAGCTGCTCCCTGTGCGTCCTAGGGGTCTCCGGGGCCCCACGTGAGTGGGATCAACAGTGTCCCACTGGATTCTCAGGAGCATCGCGTCCTCGGGTTCACCGCTGTGGCCCGTGCGGATGGACCACGTTCTGCCAGCCTGTGATCCATGCAGGGACGCCTGGGCTGCCCCAGCGCGTGGCTGCCATGGCCCGGGGCCGTGAGCGCGGTGTGTGGGCCTCGGTGGAGTCCTTGCTCCCGGCTCTTCGGGGCACACCCAGAGGTGGGGCTGCAGGGTCCTGGGCGGTTCTGCGTTCGCGCTTCCGAGGAGCCGCCTAAGGTTTTCCACAGAGCCTCCGTGGATTTCACCGGCTCGAGGAGAAAGCGATCTGGTGGGATCACAGGCGTCTGGCCCCCATCCTCACTCTGTGCTTCCGTTGCAGAGGGCCCCACGGCAAGGCCGGCCGGTCGCAAGACCACCCCCCAGACGGTGCGCCCGCGGCCCAGCGCCGAGACAGAGGCCCTGTCCAGGAGGCGGAAGAGACACCCCGAGGAGCCTGGGCAGTTTGCCGTCGCCCTGGTTCTCATCTACCGGACCCTGGGGCAGCTGCTGCCGGAGCACTACGATCCGGATCGCCGCAGCCTCAGGTAAGGCTGACTCCAGGAGGCGGGGTGGGGGCATTTCCAGAAGGTTCCAAAGCACCTGAAAGTCAGAATCTCGACCACCGGAACATCTGTACAAGGACACTGCACAGTGACCCCAGCTCCAGGCCAGAGATCGCTGCCCCGCGATCTGCCTCGGCAGGCGTTCTGAGGGTGCCTGGTGTTTCTGCCAGGGCGTCCCTCCACTCACACGCCCCGGCTCGGCCGTGTCACTCCTGCTTGGCGTGTCTGCCCCTTGCCCGGCCTGCCACCAGCTGCCAGGGACCCTGGCCCCAGGCTGTTGTCGTTCAGTCGCTCAGTCATGTCCGACTCTGCGACCCCGTGGACTGCAGCACCCTAGGCTCCTGTCCATCAGCAGCTCCCGGAGCTTGCTCAAACTCAAGTCCATCGCGCCGGTGATGCCACCCAACCATCTCATCCTGTTTCCCCTTCTTCTCCCGCCTTCAGTTTCCCAGCATCAGGGCCTTTCCCAGTGAGGTGGCTGTTCTCACCGAGGGCGGCTCAGTGAGCGCTGGCTGAAGAATCGAGGGCTTTGAGGCCTGAGCAGAGGCAGGTGCCTGTGGAGGCTTGGTGCTTTTCAACCTTCGGGTCACTTTGCAGCTCTCCTGCCTGGGGCCGCGGTCCTCACGTGTACCCCTCCCGGGGTCTGGACAAGAGGCCTCCCAGAGCCACAAGCACGGTATCGCGTTCCTTTTCCAGGACGTTCCCTGCGGGCCAGGGTCCTCCAGTTCTGTTACAGGCTGTGGGGCCCGACACTTGCTCGCTCATTCCTCCTCTTCATGTTGAATTTCCAGAGTCCGCCTCTGTCCCAGAGGGGCGTGTGCTTGCCTGTCCGTGGTTAAACTTTCACCAAGCCCACAGCCACCTCCCCCCACAGCCCATCACACGCTCTCAAGGGCAGAGGCCCTGAGCTCGCACGCTTGGTCCGGTCCCTCCTGAGAGACCCCCGAGCTGTGTCCTCTGGGGGCCGCAGGCGGGTTTGTCCCAGGCTCTGCTTTCTGCCTGCAGGCTGCCTAACCGGCCCGTCATCAACACACCGGTGGTGAGCACAGTGGTATACAGCGAGGGGGCCCCGCTGCCCAGCCCCCTGGAGAGGCCCGTCCTGGTGGAGTTCGCCCTCCTGGAGACTGAGGAGCGTACCAAGCCGGTCTGCGTGTCCTGGAACCACTCCATCACGTAAGGGTGACGTCACCCCCTGCCCCCAGTGCTGTGTGTCTCTGAGGGGCTCTGGTGAGGCGGTTGCCTGCCCACAGGTCCCCAACGCTCTGCTGGCAGAGCGTCCTGAGGCGGGGCATTCGTCTGTGGTCCCTTTCTCCCCTTTCAGTCCCTCCTGGGTCGTCAGAGCCCTCCATAAGCACAAGTGTACACGCATGTACATGCATGCACACCTGGAAATAGACGTGTGTGCACATGCACCCAGTTATGACCACACACGTGTGTGCATGAATGCACATGGACACAGGCCTGGAAACGCAGATGTGCACATTGTATACACACTGCACAGGCACGCACAGTGGTCTCCTGAGAAGCCCAGCGTGGGGACGGGGTCACTCCCCTGCAGGGCTCTTGCCAACAGGCGCCCTGGCCACCACCGGCCAAGGTGGGGGCTCGTTCTGGACACATGGGGGTGGGGGTCAGAGACTGGGTCTAGGGTCCTCCCACACTGACAGTGGGAAATTCCAGATGTGAGGGAGGGGTCCCTGTAGCAGACCAGGGTCCCTGACCTTAGCCATTGCACCCCAGAGACCCACATAGCAGCTGCTGAGGTTGGCTTTACTGCTCAGAGGCCCCGCCCACAGCAGCAGCATCCGTCTGCCTCCAACCCCCGCGCGCCATGCTTGCACCCGGGACAGAGCCTTGAGCTCGCTCCTGTGCAGCCCAGACCTTCCCTGACATTGCTGCTCCGCTGGACGGCGGGGTGTCTGCTGCGGGGGCTCTGCAGGGCCATGGGCTGGCACTTCCACTGCGAAGCAGGTTTGGCTCGGCACAGACCACGCGTCACTCCTCCTCCTTCTGGTTTTTCCAAATTCTAGTTAACGAGCAGCCAGCATAGCGCCCGGAGGGTAGCAGACGCTTGGCTCACAAAAGAGAATGAAGGGCCCCCTTTGACGAGCAGGGTGGCGCTGAGGTCTGTCTGGCGCGCGCTGGGCCCGGCTGTCTCTCGTGGTCCCTTGATTGGGCCCCGGCACTCATCCGGTGCTCTAATGATCCGCCCTCCTTTGTGCTGCACCTGCCGGCCCGGACCGTCACGTTCTTGGCAAATGCGTGTGAGCCTTCACATCCCATTTCGCAGATGAATAGACTAAGGATAAGAGGCGTCGCTCGGCTTTCCCAGAGTCAGGAGGGCAGGGCCCTGCGGCAGCCTGTCATCTGGGGCTTCCCTTCAGTAAAAGAGGGTGATAAGGGGCCCTGCTTCCAGCGGCTGCCGTAAAGCTGTGTGCAGTCTGAAGGTGAGCGTGTGGCGGGGATGCACCAGGTGTCTTCTTAAATCTCCGAGACTCCCAAGGAGACTGAGCGCCAAGTGGCTGTTTGAACAACTGACTAGTGTCTCCAACAAAGAGGCCCATGACACCCGCCGAAGTTTCACCGCTGGATGGGGCATGAGGCCATGACACCCGCCGAAGTTTCACCGCTGGATGGGGCATGAGGCCATGACACCCGCCGAAGTTTCACCGCTGGATGGGGCACGAGGCGTGAACTTCCGCGGGTGCTCGTTAGAGGCCTGGGAAGGGGAGGGAGAGGGTTCACACGGTCGCCGGGGCGGCCAGGCTGCGGTCCTCACAGCAGGGACAGTGGCGCCTGGCCAGGGCGCAGCAAGGACGTTGCCTGGGCTCCAGCGAGGCGGGAAGGCCTCGGTCTCACCCCCTTTTCCTCTGCAGCACTGGCGGGACTGGAGGGTGGTCGGCCAAAGGCTGTGAGCTGCTGTCCCGGAACCGGACCCACATCACCTGCAGGTGCAGCCACGCCGCCAGCTCGGCCGTGCTCATGGACGTCTCCCGGCGTGAGGTGGGCACCACCCCCCAGGGCCGCCCCTGCCCACCTGGCCAGTGTGTCCAGGGACCCGTCCCTCTGGAAAATCAGCCTGGCCCCCACGCCTACCCATCTGCGAGCTCTGCCTCTCCTTCTAAGGGCTCTGAACAAACCGATACCACAATTGTGAACTGTGTTCCGGGAGGACTGGCCAGACTGTGTTAGGATTCCCATAATAAAACCCCCAGGGAGGGGTTTTCAGAGAGGCCACATTGTAAGTTAAAAACTGTGATGGCCACCCTGAACCTCAGGCTGGAAGGAAACTCCTGGAATATACACCTCACTTCAAAGCAGGGTGCTCGGCATTCTGTTAGGTAACGCGGTTTCTGCTGCATGTAAAATTTTACGGACGAGACCGGGCGGGAACAACAGAGTTATTTCCCTCCAATGCCATACACACCACCCCGGGAGGACAGAGGAGGCTTGGTCAGGAGCTGCAGAGCAGTGGGCAGCTGATGTTTAACCTCCAGTCTTCAGTGGCCTCCATGGGCCTCGGATGAGGCCGTGGGGCCTGGGGGCAGGGTGGGGCCAGCCGGCGGGCCGTGTGCTGGTGTCGAGGAGCCGGCTCGGCGCCTTGGGGACCTCACCCTGTATTCAGGCCTGCCATGTGCCCTGGGCAGCCTGGCCACCGTCCCTCCTGGGACTCCAAGCCTGCAGCGGCCCAAGTGTCTGTCGCATTCTCGGGAGGTAAGTCAGCCACAAGCTGCTGCTGACGAGGCGTCGGAGTGTCAACAACAGAGACTGCGCCTCTGGGCGCTAGGATAGAAAGGCTCCCGTGGGCAGGGGCACTTTCCAGCGGGAAGCACTGGGCTGCGGCCTGGACAGGGTTAATTGTGAATCATCTTTGTCCACCGAGGGGCAGGTTTGGGGGTCCCCTGATGGCCAGGAAGCTGGGCAGCGCCAGGAGCAGCCTCGCAGGCAAAGGAAGCAGAAGGAAATCCTACTAGAAGTTAAATGAGAGTAGCAGTCGAGGGCCCCCACGCCCGGGCACTTCGAAGCCAGAGGCGTCTGAAGAGCCCCTAGCCTCGGGGAGTGGGTGCTGCCACACTTCCGGAGCAATCGGTGACCCCCCAGCACTCCCCCCGGCCCCCCAGGCCTGGCTCCTCTCTTCTCCAGGCAGCCCGGCTCACAGTTCTGTGCCCGTTCAGAAAAGTACTTTCTAGAAGTTACCATAGAACCAGTTTGTTTGTTCCCCAAGTGCCAACCCTCCACTGGGCGCCAGACCCCAGACGGGTGTCCTATTTTGAAAAATATTTGAAAAAAAAAAAAAACCAGAGGGGACGACTGTGGTTTCCTGCAGCTCTGACACCTCTTGTTTTTTGTGTGAGCTGAGACTCCGTTTGAAGGTCTCTCAGCTCAGAATTAGCTCTGTACCTGCCAGAGAGCACGAGTTAGGCCTGAAGGTTTGGGGTTTTTTTTTGCTTTTTAGTCTGTTTTTACTATGGCAAAACACAGCTAATGTGAAGGTTGCCATCTCGGCCGAGTCTGAGCGTGCAGGTCACGGGCACTGTGTCCGCCCACGGTGCTCGCAGCCGTCCCCCGGCATCTGCAGAACTTTGCTGTCAGCCCGACTGCTCGTTTCATTGTCGTTCTTGGCTTCGGCTCCCCTGAGAGCCACGGGGTAGCCGCCCTGGCTCCTGTCCGCGTGATTAAGCGTCAGTGTGTCTTGATCGTGCAAAAGCGCCGTCAAAGCCACGGCCCTCACGTGTCTTCGCGCCCGCAGCACGGGGAGGTCCTGCCTCTGAAGACCGTGACCTACGCGGCCGTGTCCTTGTCGCTGGCCGCGCTGCTGGTGGCCTTCGTGCTCCTGGCGCTGCTGCGGACGCTGCGCTCCAACCTGAACGGCATCCGCAAGAACCTCATCGCCGCGCTCTTCTCCTCCCAGCTGGTCTTTGTCATCGGGATCGCCCAGACCGAGAACCCGGTGAGGAGGGGCCACCTGAGCGCTTACGCAGACCGACCTTTCTCCAGGGCTGGAGCAGGAGGGGTCCTCCCACCCATTCTTGGGGCCAGGAGGTGTGTCTGCGGCTGTTTCCAGGGATTGGTGAGGCTGGGAGTCTGGTGGGAAGCTGGGGACCCAGGCTCAGCACGTGGGGTGTTGCTTTGCCCTCAGCACGAATCTCCCAGCAAGGTGACCTTGGGAGCCAAGGGCTCTGTGCACGTCAACTCTCACTTTTGTGATCTGGACGCTTGTGATTACATCAGAGAGTACACTCGTGAGACCCCAGAGTCCTGCGAGGTGTCACTTGAACCTGAAGCCATCCTTGCTGGGCCATGTCTCCCAGCCCTGCATTTTCTGGGGAGCCACACTCTCCATGAAAGCACTGGTGTTCAGGACAGGCCAGAACTCAGCGATGCGGTGGTCCTGGGTTGGCAGGGTGACGAGAGAAGGGAGCTTGCAGAGAGAGAATCGTCGGGGGAGAGGAGGGAGGGTGAACGTCAGTGCGATCAAGTTAAATACGGAGTGTCTCACTCAAGCCGCCCAGGTTACGTGGGCTTCTGGGGCATCGCATGGGTTCGTGGGGTGTTATTGTTAGGTGATTATACATCTGATATGGTGGACCTCACAGAAAAATCCAGACCAACCCACAGACACGTTATAAGAAATAATTAAAGAGTTTAGCAAGGTAGCTGCCTATTATGGGGCTAGATGTGTATAATCAGTTGCATTCTTGCCCACCAGCCACAGTGTATTTAAAAGGTAACGTACAAAGGAGAGGGTGGAAACCGCAGCACTGAAGCAGTTTGGCTCAGGGAGGAGAGGGTAACGATGCTGGCGGCGGCAGGAGCAGGGCCAGGGCACAAGCACCTCTGCAGGATGTGGGGGATCTGAGTCCCAGAGGCACGGCTGGCGGGGCTGGGTCGAGGTGCCTGGTCGGGACCTGCCCTGGGGGGGAGAGAAAGGCAAAAAGGAGGAGGGAGGCATGTGGCTCGGTCCCCGGCTGGCTGCTAGTGGCTCTTCCTTTTCCCCAAAGAGGTTTTCAGAGACCAGGGGCCGCAGCCCCTTGGTGGGGGTGAAGGAGGAGGCGCGGGCTCTGTGCCCAAGGCTTTGCCTGCGTGCTCTGGCTCTTGGCAACCTCCCTGGGGCCCTGGGGGTGGCAGCATTCCTGCTCACGGTGGGGAGCCCTGGGGCCGGCCAGGTCGGGTAACCCGGCCCAGGGCCGCCAGTTCATCGTGCCTGAGTTCACGGGTCCATCACTAAGTGGTGACCCCGACGGCCCTGGGACGACACGAGGCCAGCTGACCATCACACACGCACACGTAGTGACGGCAGGAAGGCCAGAGTTCACTCACCTAACTCGGATCTCTCCCGCGGTGAGCAGTGCGCCCTTAGCCTCTCAGTGGGCCGTTCCAGCTGCCACCCGCTGCTGACATAGGTGGCATGCCTCCGTCCCTCATGCAGTGAGGACTCGTGGTTGTCATTGTTAAATCTGCCCAAGACCCAGACCCTGGAAGCGCTGCAGTCTCCATCCGCTGTCTCAGACGCAGACATGGGTGGGGGGTCAGGAGTGTCGGGCGCCAGCCTGGCACCGCGGGGGCTGACTGGAGCGCTGCGCCAGCTCAGAGGATGGCCGAGCCGGGCGGTCCAGTCGCTGTCTGGTGGGAGGGGCCTCTGGTCATCTCTGTTGGCAGGCGGCCCTGTGCCACGGACAGCCTTGGTAAAAGGACTGTGGTGACAGGGAAGAGGGTGGGTAGTGCTGAGCCTGGAGGTCAGAGGGGCACCAAAGACGGCATCTTCCTGGGGTGGGGGGTGGAGCCGCGGCCGGGCGGGAACAGGAGGAGGGGCCCAGGCGTCTGGACCTTGCGTACATGGAGAGAGGGGGCGGGGGGCGCGATGCCTTGAGGGTCCAGAAGGGAGCACCACCAGGTGAGCTGGAAACAGCGGCGGGCTGGGTGAGCCTGGACACACTGGTCCTTAGGGGCTGAGGAAAGTGCAGAGCTGGGCGTGGGGGGCCAGCCCTCACTGCAGGAGGAAGCGTGTCTGTGAGCATGGATGGCCCAGAGAGCATGCAGTGTTAGGAAGAAGGCACACCACGACTGGCCCGCTGGCCTGGGGGCCCTTGCAGGTTAGAGCTCTCCCTTCTCTGACGGAGGGTGTTAGGGAGAGAGGCAGGGCGTCCAAGCAGACGACCTTGAGAGGGTTAGCCAGGCCTGGCACAGAGGATGGGCCCGTATTTGTGAGGCTCCCAGGGCAGGCGGGGTGCTGGGCTGCCCTTCTGTACCCGGCGGGCTCAGCACACCTCTCCCTGCCCGAGTGTCCCTATCCCTGCATTGGCAGGGGGCGGGGGGGTGGAGGGGGGCTGCGTGACTCAGGGCAAAACATCTCAAGGGTGTCTTTGAGTGGTCTGAACAGAGGGATGGAGAGCTGGGGACGGGCCACTCCTCGCAACCAAACCCGGCGTGAGAAATGCTCAGGGGCTGTTGCTGGCTTCAAGCTTTGACTCACCAGCCCCTGGAAGGAGAGCTGAACGGCCTCCACGCGCTGGTGAGCACGAATAAGAGGAATGCCGTGCACACAATTCTGGGGCTTGGCGCCGCGCCTGGTTTTGATGGGCTTTCTGTAAACTGAAGTCCCCTCTCCGGGCGAGGTTTTCATCTCCCAGATTACCGGCAGGTGGAAATGATTTATTGTGCAGCAGTGTTTGCCTTTGTTCTGTTTCTGGAAAAGGTGATACCTTTGGTGCAGAACCCCTGCATGAATGGTATCATTACATTTTAAAACATCGGCTTCTGACACATGGGGACTTTTCTCCCCCCACGGTGGTTTTGTCAGTTTACTTTTCATGTTATTTAAGGCAGCACACCAGTCTCTTCCCCCTTCTTCATTCTGCTGAGCCAACCATGGGTCAAAGGTGGCTCAGTGGTAAAGAATTCTCCCGCCAGAATTCTCCTGGAGACGCAAGGTTCAATCCCTGGGTCAGGAAGATCCCCTGGAGAAGGAAATGGCAACCCACTCCAGTCTTCTTGCCTGGAGAATCCCATGGACAGAGGAGCCTGGTGGGCTTCACTCCATGGGGTCACAAAGAGTCAGACACGACTGAGCGACACACACAAGCTTTGCACAGCGGGGCTGGGGGTTGGTATGGGGCAGACCCAGCCTCGGGCTCACCCTTTGCGGCCAGGCTGACCGCTCTGCCCATCCCTAAGGGTGGTCTCCCCCATTTCCTGTGCAGCATTGGAGGCAGAGGCTGTGTCTCCAGCCATCACCTAAGATTGTCTTTGCTTCTGCTTGGGTTCCCGCTTTGTGCTGCGTTTGACAGATGTTAACCCTAAGGGTCCCTCCCACATCTCCGGGGTCCTGTTGCTGGAGACACATCTCCGGGGTCCTGTTGCTGGAGGGAGGTGGCACTGGTGCTTCCAACAAGCCTGGGTCCTGGGGACCCCTCACGGGGAGGCTGCCCGGGACTGAGCAGAGAGGCCTCGGCGTGCACCAAGTGGTGGCCCTCGGTCTGCAACTTGGTGTCTGTTAGGACGGAAGGGTCTCCTTGGCACAGACACTGAGACCCGGGGAGGTCGGGCTGGCCAGACAGCAGTGAGGATCATCGGACAGGATGTCTCAGGGGGCGTGGCTCCGCGGTGGGGTGTGGTACCCCTCGGGGGCGCGGCTCTACAGAGGGCGTGGCTCCACAGGGGTCGGTGGGACCCCGCAGGGGTGGCCAGGGACTTTCTCCTCCGGCGCCCCCCCCCC
>SJYX01021011.1:328896-396160 GCA_006410675.1 Oreotragus oreotragus | reverse complement strand
CCATCAAGGGGCTGGGAGGCCAGTGGGGGGAGGGGGGGCAGAGAGGGGTGGGCACAGCGCAGTGGGAGGGCAGCTTCCAGAGGGGAAAGGTTACCTGCCCAGACCCAGGTGTGGCATCCAGGGTGACTGCCCAGAGACGTGGGACCCCTCACCATGAGGCCTTGAGGTGCAGACAGGTGGGGTGGCCTTTGCCAGGGGCACCCCTAGGGTGCCACTCCATGGGGCAGTGGCCCAGGCTCCACGGGGGCGGGCGGCGGTCCAGGTTTCATGGGGGCGGGCGGCAGGGGTGGGCGGTGTCCCGGGCTTCGGCCTCCACGGGGGCGGGAGGAGGTCGAGGCTCTCAGTGCCTTGCTTGGGTTTCAGTTCCTGAGGATGCAGGACCGAGGCTCATGGGCCTGTCGGGGCAGTTCGTGGATGTCGCGTGCAAGGTATGCAAGGCCTACCTGGGGCGGCTGGAGCACGAGGACATCGACCTCAGCGAGGACAGCGCCAGGGACCTCACGGAGGACGAGTGGAACGAGCTGATCCAGCAGTACTACTCGCTTGTCCAGTAAGACGCCTGTTGGCGGGCTCCGGGGCGACGTGAGGGTCACCCAGAGGGCTCCGGGCGGACTTCAGGGCGTCTGGCGAGGGCTGGCCTCTGGGGCATCTGGGATGCTTTTCTGGGTGTTGGGGTGCGCAGGCCCCAGTGGACGGATAAAATGGCACCCGGGTGCCTGTGGGCACTGCTGCCTCCAGCACCTTCCACACCCTTTGTGCCCTTGGCGCCGCTCACGCCTGCAGCAGCGTGGGGGCCCCTTCACAGCCACGCTGCCCACGGGGCTTGGGCGGTCGGGACTAGCCAGCCGTTGTTAGGCCCAGGCCTCCTGACTCTCCACGACTTCCAGTTGCCGCTCGATACCCGGGGACCCGCTGCTCAGGGGCGCGAGCTGTTTTCACGGCTGACAGCGGGGAGCTGTGGCAGAGGCAGGCCAGCACCCTTGGGGAGCGGCTGTCGGCCAGGAGACCCAGGCAGGAAAGCCGCGCCCTCGTTCTGGAAGGTCTGCCTGCGGCCCACCCGCACCATCCCACGGCTGTCTCTGTTGCTTTAGTCCTCCTTCCCTTCTTTTGGGTCAAGAGTTTTCTTTCTTTTCTATGGGCTATAAATACAGTACAGGGCATGCCGTGTGCTAACGGTATTTGTCCCGCTGGGTGAAAGTGTGCCAGGCCACGACTCCCTCGATTCCCAGCCCCCACCAGTGTTGCTGTGGAAGTGCCCCTCCACGGGGTCACGCAGACGTGACTTCTGCTCAGCTCGAGACCTGTGAGATTTACCTGCCGGTTAGTTGGTGCCGAGTCCCGTCCCATCCACTGACCGCAGGGTGCTCGCTCCTGCCGCGGAGGGGCAGTCAGACACCAGTTACCGCCAGGCTTAGACGATTTCCAGACTGGTTCTGCAGCTCCGCGGGCCAGCGGCAGTGCGGGTGTGTCACCCACCCCCCCACGACACCGACGCACACCATCAGTCCGGTCTCCCTCCTCGGTCGTCTCCTGTGCTCCCACTGCGCTTCCCTGATGACCGGTGATCCAGGTTCATGTGCTTATCGGCCATTTGGATCTCTTTTCTTGTGACGTGCCTATTCTAATCTTTTGATCTTCAAGGAGAAAGAAGTGAGCGCTCTCTTTATAAAACTGACTTACCGCCTTTGTTGGAGACGTGGACTAAGTGTGCCTTCTCCTAGTGCGTGACTTGTCTTTTTACCTCTTAATGGTATTTTTTGATGAGGTCCAGTGTTAATTTTTCCCTATAATGGTAAGGCCTTTAGAGTCCTGGTTAAGCAAACAGTGTCTACTCCACATCATGAAGATGCTCCTTTATGATTTCTTCTACGTGCTCTGGTCTTCCCTGGTGGCTTAGATCGTAGAGAATCTGTCTGCAGTGCAGAAGACCCAGGTTTGATTCCTGAGTAGGATGGATCCCCTGGAGAAGAGAATGGTTATCCACGCCATTACTCTTGCCTGGAGAATTCCATGCACAGAGGGGCCTGGTGGGCTACAGTTCATGGGTTCGCATCAGAGACCAGAACGTCAGATTTTATTTACACTGAATTCTACGAAGAGGAGTGAAGAGGTCAGGCTGGAATTATTTGCCAATTTGCGAAGAGCTAGCCTGCCATCTGGTTTCTGGGCTTCCCTGGTGGCTCAGACGGTAAAGCAACTGCCCGAAATGCAGAAGACCAGGTTCGATCCCTGGGCCAGGAAGATCCCCTGGAGGAGGGCGTGGCACCCCACTGCAGTACTTTTGCCTGGAGAATCCCATGGACCGAGGAGCCTGGCAGGCTGCAGGCCGTGGGGCTGCAGAGTCGGACACGACCGAGTGACTAACACTTTTCTGTACCCCCAGTAAACTTAGAGTGTGGCTTCTGGTCTGCGATGTAACCCGTGGCCGGTTATGCATGGCCTGGGGCCGTAGGAGTAGTTGTGGTGGGAAAGGAGCTCGCTGCACGCACGGGTGCCGTCCCACCTACAGATGAGCCCCAGTCCCTGGTGGGCAGCCCCAGGGCCACGCTCAGGGAGCCTATGTCCTGGCCGGCGTGGGCTGAGGTTTAAGCACAGGTGTTCTCACTTCAGGGCTTCCGAGACAAAGTACCACACACTGGGGGCTTAAGACAAGTAGAAACTTTTTCTTTCGCAGGCCTGGAGGCCAGAGTGCAGAATCAAGGTGTGGGCAGGATGCTCTCTTCCGGAGGCCCCCGGGGGTGGTCTGCCCCTCTGGTCCCCTGGCTGCCGGCAGCCTGGCCTCGTGGCTGTGCCCCTCCTGTCTCTCCTCCCCACGTCTGTGTCCAGACCTCCATCTCCTGCCTCTTCTGAGAACACTGGTCATTGGATGGAGCTGCTGCTGCTGCTAAGTCGCTTCAGTCGTGTCCGACTCTGTGCAACCCCATAGACGGCAGCCCACCAGGCTCCGCCGCCCCTGGGATTCTCCAGGCAAGAACACTGGAGTGGGCTGCCATTTCCTTCTCTAATGCATGAAAGTGAAAAGTGAAAGTGAAGTCGCTCCGTCGTGTCTGACTCTTCGTGACCCCATCGTGGACTGCAGCCCACCAGGCTCCTCCATCCATGGGATTTTCCAGGCAAAAGTACTGGAGTGGGTTGCCATTGCCTTCTCCGAGGGCCCACCCTAAATCCAGGATGACCTCATCTTAGATCCTCAGCGCACTTGCATCTGCCAAGACCGTATTTCCGCAAAAGGCCACATTCAGAGGTTCAGGGAACACCATGCAGGCTGCACCAAGGCACCCACATGGGAGATCACAGGGCTGAGGCCACACCAAGCCCCTATTGGGACACTCAGGACCTTCATAGAAGAAACTCGAGCCCGCACGAAGGGCTCCTGCGCCGGTGGAATCGAGCTGGGTCCACGTGGTTGCTCCAAGTGGGGCCATCCTCACCTGCGAGCTAGAGGCGCTGAGCCCCAGCTCACGTCCCGGGCGCTGTTGGCCCCAGGCTGGCCCGAGGCACGCTGCGAGGGGGCCATCGGGAGGCCGCCCCGTGTAGGCGGCCTGTCCCTCGGAGGACGAGGACTGCCCACGGGGAGAGAGGCCGCTCTCAGTGCCCTCTCACCTCACACCCTCTCCCGGGCAGGGGCACCGCCAGTGCAGAAACACTGCTCCTCTAAGGCGGCTCTGCAGTCTCAATTCAGACCGTTCGCATTTCTAACTCGCTTTAAGAACGGTTTTGCGTGCTTTCCTTTTTTTAACACCTAAGCCTTTTGGAAAAGAACTTAAGGCGGTTCCCGGGACCCTGGCTGGAGCGAGGCTTGGTTCCGGCCCATGTGGACCCCACTCCAGCCCAGCCCGGCCTCGGGTCAGCCCCCGGCCAGCTGTGCTCCCATCAGGTCTCCCACGCGCTGGGCCCTGGGGGCACACGCCCCCAGCCCCGCAGCCTGGTTCCTCTGAGCCTTCCAGGGCGGAGGGTCCTGCCTGGGGGGCTGGGGACACCCCAGTNCTCCAAGTGGGGCCATCCTCACCTGCGAGCTAGAGGCACTGAGCCCCAGCTCACGTCCCGGGCGCTGTTGGCCCCAGGCTGGCCCGAGGCACGCTGCGAGGGGGCCATCGGGAGGCCGCCCCGTGTAGGCGGCCTGTCCCTCGGAGGACGAGGACTGCCCATGGGGAGAGAGGCCGCTCTCAGTGCCCTCTCACCTCACACCCTCTCCCGGGCAGGGGCACCGCCAGTGCAGAAACACTGCTCCTCTAAGGCGGCTCTGCAGTCTCAATTCAGACCGTTCGCATTTCTAACTCGCTTTAAGAACGGTTTTGCGTGCTTTCCTTTTTTTAACACCTAAGCCTTTTGGAAAAGAACTTAAGGCGGTTCCCGGGACCCCGGCTGGAGCGAGGCTTGGTTCCGGCCCATGTGGACCCCACTCCAGCCCAGCCCGGCCTCGGGTCAGCCCCCGGCCAGCTGTGCTCCCATCAGGTCTCCCACGCGCTGGGCCCTGGGGGCACACGCCCCCAGCCCCGCAGCCTGGTTCCTCTGAGCCTTCCAGGGCGGAGGGTCCTGCCTGGGGGGCTGGGGACACCCCAGTTGTGGCCACCCCCCGTCGGGCTGGCCCTCACTCGTCCCCTGCCTGTTGTCCAGGACTCGCGGTGGGCCTGGACCCGCAGGGCTACGGAAACCCGGACTTCTGCTGGCTGTCCCTTCGAGACACGCTGATCTGGAGCTTCGCGGGGCCCATTGGGACTGTGATAGTCGTGAGTGCTCAGAACCCCGGATTCTCAGGGGCGTGGGAGGCCAGGTGCCCCTCGCGTGAGTTGAGTGGTGTTGAGAGACCACGGGTTACTGGCTCCACTGGCCATCTGGACGGGACTGGAGGGGCTGACCTCCTGGTGATGCAGCTGCGTCCTCAGACCCGTGGATTCCAGGCTTTGGTCCACGTCCACGTTCACTCAGACCATTCAGCATCCACCCTAGCAGGTTCCTGGGCCATGAGGGCTCATCTCAGGGGCACCCCCCTCCCCAGATGAGGGCTGAAGACCCTCAGAAGCCTTTGGGTTGTAAAGGTGTGCTGTGACAGTACCGTGAGGCTGCCACCTGACTTTGGGATTTTCGGTTTGTTTTTTCCTCAGGTCAACACAGTCATTTTCATCCTGTCTGCAAAGGTTTCCTGCCAGAGGAAGCGCCATTATTATGAAAGAAAACGGGTCGTGTAAGTTGGTGCTAAACCCGGGTGGTGGGTGGGACTGGAGCCAGCCTCTTCTGAGACTCCTGCCAGGCAGAGCCTGTGAATGTGCCCGTCACCCAGCAGGTCAGCTGCTGGCTTTTCTGGGCCAGGTCAGGGGGTTAAGCAGTGGGGCTTGGCAGCCACAGTGGGGAGCGGCCGGCTGCGTCTGGCCGTGTCTGGGCTGAGCCCGGCAGGCCTGGGGCGGAGGGCCGGGGTGGCAGCCTGGACCAGGGAGGGGGCGTGCTGGACCCCAGAGGTTTTCAGGGTGCAGGACACCTGGGGCTTGGTGGCGGAGTCCCCGAGGGGAGACAGGTGAGTAGTGACGCCTGGCGTGCTCACCTGGGACTGGCCGGGATGGGGGTGGCGGGACAGAGACAGCAGATGGGGGAGGTGCCTGGGGTGGAAGTGGGGCAGAACGTTCCAGGCGGCGGTGATGATGGTGATGCCACAGGAGGGGAGGCGCTCGCCCAGCTAGAGGACACGCAGGACAGCGAGAGTGGGGTCCCCGCAGAGAGGGCGCCTCCAGCGTTTGGGGGCTGGACGAGGGCGGGGCACCCACAGAACAGCCTTGGGGAGACAGGGCAGCAGCTGAGAGTGCAGCGTGGGGCCCAGGAGCCACGAAATGGTCAGAGCAGGGGTGACCACTGGGCCGGGCGACCCAGGCTGGGGGCCAGGAACGGGAGAGTGTGCGAGGAGGGGCTTCGAGGCAACAGGAGGCTCCTGTCCACACATCCCCCAGAAGAGCAGTCTGAAACGGCTACAGAGAGGCGGAGACCCCGGGCAGGGGACTCAGGGCAGCCTGGTCATCGGCTCCGCCGCCCTCCACCTCCTCCACCACGCGCATGCACCTTTCTGAGCACTTAACTCACCTTAACGCACACGGTCCCGCCACCCCCACAACCCCAGGAGGGGTGCACCTCGCCAGCCCCCTGACAGCTGGGGAGACGGAGGCAGGGAGTGGGGAGCCCTAGCGAGTAGCCTGCACGGGGGGCCTGACACCCCTCTTGCCCCTCACCTCCGCCGGGTCCACGGAAACTCCCAGGCCTGTGCACCAGGCTCCCCACGTCGCTGTGGACACGGCCCGTCCCCTGTCTTGGCCCCCAGCTTCTGGTTTACCTCATTTCAGTTTAGTTGCTCAGTCGTGTCTGATTCTTTGCAACCCCATGGACCACAGCATTCCAGGCCTCCCTGTCCATCACCAACTCCCGGAGTCCACCCAGACTCGTGTGCATCGAGTCAGTGATGCCATCCAGCCATCATCCTCTGTCGTCCCCTGCTCCCGCCTTCAGTCTTCCCCCGCATCAGGGCCTTTTCCAATGAAAAGACCTTCCTCTTTGCTGGTTAAGTCCTCGCCTGCGTTTCACCTCCCCGCTAAGCTCCACCTGCCTTTTCCCCTGTGAAGCTCGCGGTAGATGCTCGGAGAGGGGGTGGGAAGGAACGGGGCGGGTGATGGCGAGGGGCGGGGCATGCCCCGCACTCAGCCGTGGCCCCGCCCCCAGCGCCCTCCTGAGGACCGCCTTTCTGCTGCTGCTGCTCGTCAGCGCCACCTGGCTGCTGGGGCTGCTGGCTGTGAACGGAGACGCGCTCGCCTTCCACTACCTCTTCGCCGTCTTCAGCTGCCTACAGGTGGGCGGCCGGGGAGCGACCCGGCGCGGCTGGCCCCGGGGCGGGCAGGGCCCACCCGTGCTTCCTGCCCCCCGGAGACCCTTGACTGCCATCCAGGTTGTGTCCTGGCTCTCCAGACACGCGGGGCCACGCCGCGGCTGGCTGCCCGGCGTCCCCCCGCTGTGTGCGGGGCTACGGCAGCGCCTCGTGGCCCTGCCGCCAAAGACGGGCCTGCTGCTGCAGACGCAGCTCTGCCCGCAGCACCCCCGCCCCGGGCCCCCGCTGCGCCGCCCCCTGTGTCTGTCAGCACGCAGCCGTCTGCTCCGCTGGAACGGGCCTCGCGCGGTCCCATCCCGGGGTAGACCTGCTGTGTCCTGAGTGCTGACCGTTTACCGCCCACATCGAGGACTTCCCCAGACCCTGACCGATGAAGCGACACTGGGGGCCCAGGTGCCCCGAGGGCTGGGGCCCAGGAGGGGGTGATCCTCCAGGCACCCGGCGGCAAGCTGCCTGCCCGCTCCAGGCCCCTCCTGGAGAAAGCGGAAGCGCCCGGGGCAGGGAGGCGTGGGCGCTGCTGGGCCCCGCGGTCCCTGGGCAGGCAGGCAGGCGGGGGTGGCCGCAGGAGGCCGCGCTGTCTCCCCTGAGGCCGGGCTGCGCTGACCGCGCCCCGCCCCGCAGGGCCTGGCCGTGCTGCTGCTGCACTGCGCGCTCAACAGGGAGGTCCGGAAGCGCCTGAGGGGCGCGCTGGCCGGGAGGAAGCCCTACGCCGACGACTCGGCCACCGCGAGGGCCACCCTGCTGACGGTAGGGCGCGCGCGGGCCTGGGGTGGGCCGGGCTCGAGGGGCGTCGGGACCAGACCAGACGCCGCTCCTTGGTCTTGCCGCCCCACCACCGGACGCCACAGGCCCGAGCCGGAGCACAGCCGCCTTCCCTGCGGCCCGGGGGGAGCGGGCCGACAGGGCGGGGTCTGTCCGGTCCCGGCCCTTGTCCCCTGAGGCTGAGGCTGGCGGGGGCCCGACCAGGGGCGGAGAGGCCGCTGTGCCCGGCACCCGGCGGGTGCAGGCAGGCTGCTGCGTGGCGCCCTGCAGAGGGCACGCCGCCGCCCCCCACGGCCCGGCGGCCTCCGCTCGGCCGCTCACCAGCCCCCCGCCCCGCAGCGCTCCCTCAACTGCAACAACTCGTACGGCGTGGAGCCCGACATGCTCCGCACGGCCCTGGGCGAGTCCACCGCCTCGCTGGACAGCACCGCCAGGTCAGGCCGCGCCGGGCGCCCTGCTGTGGCCGCGGGGGAGGAGGGCAGCTCCCAGAGCAAACGCCAGCGTTGCCAGCTCCGCCCCGTCGTGTGTCCCGCCAGCTGGGCCCGGCAGCGCCGCCCTGGCACACACACGAGGCACCCCGCACAGGGGCGCTGAGCCCACCCTCTCCCCTCTCCAGGGACGAAGCGGGCCAGAAACTCAGCGTGTCCTCAGGGCCAGCGCGGGGTGGCCACGGGGAGCCGGACGCGTCCTTTGTGCCCAGGAGCGCCAAGAAGCCCCACGGTACGTGTCCCATGGTGGTGGTCTCCCTCTCTGGGGGCAGGCTGCCCCTGGCCCCCACCTCTGGTCTGGGCCCAGGTGGCTCCACTCGGCCCTTGACAGGCTCCCCCGCCTGGCTGCTCCCCAGGCCACGACTCGGACTCGGACAGCGAGATCTCCCTAGATGAGCAGAGCAGCTCCTACGCCTCCTCGCGCTCGTCCGACAGTGAGGACGACGGGGGCGACGCTGAGGCCAAGTGGGACCCGGCCCAGGGCCCCGTGCACAGCACCCCCAAAGGTGAGCGAGTCCCAGCCGTGGCCGCCTGGCCCCGGGGCGGAGCTGCGGTGGCGGCAAGCACAGCCCCCTGCTCGCCGTCTGCGCAGCACAAGTAGAGCTGCTGTGGGACCCCCCCTCCCCCACCAGCGAGGACTCCGTGAAGCCGACCCCGCTGCTCAGGGACCACGAGGCTCCCAGAGCTGGGGGTGCAGGGGGCTTGCAGCCGGGGACCCCTAGTCGGGACCAGCCCTCCCTGGGTCCTGGCATCCCCCCTGGGCCTGCGGGCAGGGGGCTGGGGGTCAGCGCCCCTCTGGACAGGTTCAGCTGAGCAGGAGCGGGAGGTGGTGGGGCTCATGAGCTGAGCTGGTGGCCTCGTGTTGAGGGTCTGTCTTGCCTCTCAGTGGACGCCGTGGGCAACCACGTCCCGGCCGGCTGGCCCGATGAGAGCCTGGCCGAGAGCGACAGTGAGGAGCCGGGAGAGCCGCCCCACCTGAAGGTGGAGACCAAGGTCAGCGTGGAGCTACACCTGGACGAGCAGGGCAACCACTGCGGCGAGCGCCTCCCAGCCCGGGACAGCGGGGGCCCCAGGCCCGCGGCCGTGCCGCCTAGCCAGCCCCCCGAGCAGAGGAAAGGTGCCGAGGGCCTGGGCGCCTCGAAACGGGGGGCTGGGGAGTCCCTGCTCCTGGGGGAGAGGGCCCCGGGGACTCGAGAGGGGCCAGCCTCCCCGCAGGACACAGGGGAGCCCGAGGCGGGGGAGACCAGCGGCCGCGCCCGCAGCCCTGCATGACTGTCCCTCCCCGAGCCCGCCTCTGCCCCCATGTCCAGCAGGGCCAGCCTGGCCATGACCCCGTCCATCTCCCCAGGCATCCTGAAAAACAAAGTCACCTATCCGCCACCGCTGACCGAAAAGACGCTGAGGTCGCGGCTGCGGGAGAAGCTGGCCGAATGCGAGCAGAGCCCGGCATCTTCACGCTCGTCCTCCGTGGGCTCCAGCGACGGGCTCCGCGCCCCCGACGGCGCCATCGCCGTCAAGACACCGTGCCGGGAGCCTGGCCGTGAGCATCTCAATGGGGTGGCGATGAGCATGAACGTGCGGGCTGGCAGCGCCCAGGCCCACGGCTCCGGCTCCGAGTGAGTAGCCTGGGCCTCGGGAAGGGCAGCGGTGGCCCCTGGCCAACCTCCCCTCGGCTCCCCATCTGGAGGGCGGACGCCAGGTCCGGGGGCCCGTGGCCAGGGTCTGAGCACAGGGGCACCCAGGATGAGGCCTGGGGGCTCTGGGGGGGCTTCCGCCCAGGAGAGGAGCTCTGCGGGTGTCAGGAGCAACCAGCTAGAGGTGGGCCAGACCCCATCCTGGGGGCTGAGTCAGCCGCAGCCCTGAGTCCTGTCCAGCCCTGACATTCTAGGATGTGAGAGCATGCGGGACTAAGCATCATCTCCTCGGCCCGGGCTCATTACTGACCCATTTTGTGGCTGAGGAGACTGAGGCTGGGGGTTGGGGGGCACCCGGCCGCAGAGGCATGGAAGTGGGCTCCAGCTCCGAACCAGTCCGCTCATCTCGCCAGATGGCGCCAGATGGCCCAGGGAGGTGGGAAGACTGGACCTGGGTCTTCTAGTGCGTCTAGACCTTCCTAAGCCTAGAGCAGGAGTCTGGCTGCCGGTGGTGCTCCGTGGGCCTCTTGTGAGGACGCTCAGATGGGCCTGGGTCTCCGTGGACCTGTGGGCGGGGGTGCAGTTTTGACCTGCCCCTCCCCTGCCTGCCAGTGTCACTGTGCCCACACGGGAGCTTGCTCTCCGTGGAGCCTCCGGGCGTCCCCTGTCCCCGATGCGGGGCTCTGCCCCTACCCGACCTCAGACCCAGCCCCGTTGCTGGCTTCACCGGTGGCAGGGCCGTCCTCGCTGACCCTCTGCCTGCCTGCCGGCTTCTTCCCACGCGCAGAGGCAGTAACGAAACTTCAATTTGAACCATCAGGAAACCGTGAGACAAGCCCGCCACTTTCACCAGGCCTCAGTGCCGTGTGGTCGCACTCCTGGATCTCAGAGCCCCCAGGGGCCCCCCGCGCGGTCAGCAAAGCAGGCCCTGAGGGCAGGGGTCCCTGCAAGGGCCGCCCCACGACTGGCGTGACTGAAGGTCCAGACGCAAAGCCCTGAGTTGCCTGGAGGCTCCAGGCCCCTCAGGCCCCGTGACAAGTGCCAGAGGCCACGGTGGGGCTCGGACTCCCAGACGGGCACAGCTCAGTCCTCAGACTGCAGACAGAGCCCAGACCGTGTGCTGGCCTGGCTGGGACCGGGCCCAGCCAGAGAGCCGCCTAGAGACGAGCCCCGGGCCAGCCAGGCTGGCCAGGACTCAGGGCCCCGGGCCAGCAGGTAGCTCCACAGCCATCCGCAAAGCCAGCCCGCGCCTTAAAGCAACCCCCTTTCCTTTGTTGCAAAGGTGTAGATACTTGTGTATATTTGTATGGAACTTTGAAAAGGTGAAAACCTCTGTATATTTTGCATCTGTACTGACTACACTGGGAGATCCGTGGGGGTGATCTCTCCCTGTTTTTCATACGAGGAAGATCGCACAGACTCCAGCCTGGAGTTTGGCATGCAGTCGGCAGTAGGTATCCCAGGAAAGCAGAGATGGGACATGTGTAGGGCTTGTGCTGGACCGGGGCTCCCATGCTGCTTCCAGCCAGGAGCCCAGAGCCCGTGGGTGTCACACAGGGCCGCCCCAGATGCATTTGAGCTGCTTGCCCTTGGCTCCCACCTGCCTGGATGTGGGTATGGCTCCGAGACAGGAGCACCTGGGGCCGGGCAGGACTCAGGAGCCCTTCTGAGCGTGGACGCAGGAGCACACGGCTGAGCCGGGCCCGCCAGCCAGCCCCCCTCAGCTCCGCGGGCCTCCCTGGCCCCCGTCCCAGTCGGGGCTGCTGCAGGTGGGGCGCTCCTGTGTGTCTCTGCCCCTTTTCTCGGCGGGACTGCGAGTGTTCACACGTCCCGATTCAGGCGGCGGGATGAGGTCTTCCAGAATGTCACATTCCTTCCTGCCAGTTTTCCAGCTCTTTGAGGCTCCGAGGAATCTAGGCAGGCGGGGGTCTCACCCCCCGAGTCTGACCAATCACCTCGCTTTGCTTCGGATGGCCAATTGTGCGGCGGGACAAAGCCGCCACAGCCACACTTTTCAGTGATTACTGGGCTGTTTTGGAAACTCACACCGGGGACCAGCTGGGACTGCCCCTCTGCGGGCAGTCGGTGCGGCATGGCCTGAGGGGCTGTGGAACGGGGCCAAGGATCATTCAGACCCGTCTCATTTCAGTGTTTCTTCTGTTCTCTAATCGGTGCCCAAATAAATAATCGGCCCAGCTGCTTCCAAATATGAGAAGCCGTAAACTATGATGAGAATCGAGTAAAATGCAAAGATGTCCATATACTGTATTGTTCTGATGGAAATGCGAGTGTTGTTCGTGGTGTAGAGGAAAGCTTATCTGATACTGGTCCAAGACCACAAGCAAAAATGAAATGAGATCCCAGAGCCCTCACAGCAAAATGAATTATAAATGTGCCTTAGCAGGGGAGTGGCCTTTTCAAGATACAAAATAATAATAGTACCTTCAAATGTTTACCACGGAGGAAGCATTTTCTAAGCAGAAAAGAACCTGGAAGTGTTTCTGAATCTTTGAACACTCCATTTTCACGTTACCCCATGTTCTTCCGCAGTGGCATTTTGTCCCTTGAGATGTATTTAGTTTTTAATTTGATCAGAACTGTTACCAAAAAAGAAAAAAAAAATGTCAGTTTTATTAAGACAGGAAAAATGTAAACCTATTTTTGTGATTTAAAGACTTTATGAGACATACTAGACACTGGAGGGTTTGTTTTTTTAAAATGTGTATTTATTAATGTTCAGAACACTGGAATTGCAACACAAATGAGGAGAGTCTACAATAAACTAAGACGTTTTTGAATTCGCACTCCTGCACTGCTTTCACCCCACCCCTGCTTCTGCACGCCTGTCCCCTCCCTGTTCTGAGGCAGTCCTGGAGAAGGGGCCACGAACAGGACGCTGAGAAGCCTGGGAGGCAGGAGCCATTCTAGAACTTCCTGTATGTTCTGCTCATCCAGGCTCTTGCACCCCACACTTCAAAATCTTCCAGCCCCGTCTCTATTTCCAGTCCTTCGGGGACTCCAGGGAGCACGAACGGTCCCTGCGGCTTCGTTCATCTGTGTTCATTCTTTGTTTCAGGTTAGATCATCTCTAGTGATGAATGTTCTTTTTCTTTTTTTCGGGGGAAGAGGAGCCTCAAATCATTTTATTTACATAACAAAGGAAAGGGTGACCCAAGACTAGAGAATTTGGGAGTACTTGGCCTGCATATTTAAATACACAAATTATATAAACATGTATGGGTGTGTGTGTGTATATAAAACATATATGGTGTGTGTGTGTATATATATATAACATATGGGTGTGTGTGTGTGTGTATAACATGTATGGGGTATATGTAATATATATGGGTGTGTGTGTATATATATATAATATAGGGGTGTGTGTATATATATAATATATATGGGTGTGTGTGTATATATAACATGTATGGGGGTGTGTGTATATATATAATATAGGGGTATGTGTGTATATATATAATATATGTGTGTGTGTGTATATATAATATAGGGATATGTGTATATATATATAATATATATGGGTGTGTGTATATAATATAGGTGTGTATGTATATACAACATGTATGGGGGTATGTGTGTGTGTGTATACAGACACACACACACTCTTATAGTTGGGCTTCCCTGGTGGCTCAATCAGCAAAGAATCTGCCTGCAATGCAGAAGACTCAGGTTCAACCCCTGGGTCAGGAAGATCCTCTGGAGAAGGGAATCGCTACCCACTCCAGTATTTTTGCCTGGAGAATCCCACGGAGAGAGGAGCCTGGAGGGTTACAGTCTAGGGATTGCAAAGAATCAGACACGACTTAAGCAACTAAACCTAAATCAAAACCATATGCATACATACATAGATTGTACCTTTTATTTTAGACCAAATTAATGTTAACTACCATTTTACTGCTATTAAAGAATCTATATAATGCTATGTTGGTTTTTGCCATACAGCAACGTGAATCAGCTGTAAGTATATATGAACCCCTTTCCCCTTGGGACTCCCTGCCACCCTCCCTCCCATCCTACCCCTTAGTGAGCCACTTTCAAGCTCACTGATTCCTTCTTCTTTAATATCCATTGTTATGAAGTCCATCCAGTGATTTTTTTTTAATTTCAAATATCGTAAGTTTAAGTTGTAAAATTTCCACATGGCTTCTTTTTATAATTTTTATTTCTCTACTAAAGACATCTAATTTTCCATGAATTTCAGAAGTGTTTACCTTTACCTCATAGAGCATGGTCATAACTTTAAATTCTTTGATAATTTGGACATCTGTTCCAAAATCTGTTTTCTCTCCCCTTAGCATTTCCTGGTTCTCTATAAACTGGCTAATTCCACACTGAATCCTCGGCACTCACTGTTACGTCAAGAGCCTCTGGGTCCTGTTAAGATCCTCTGGCAGGTGTTGGTTTTGTTTGTGTTGGGAGGCAGTCAACCCAGTGAGGTTCAGACCACAGCCCTGTCTCCCTCTGTGGCTGCTGCCATGCCCTGCACACGTGGTGCCGTCAGCCTGGGACCCGGGGTCCCAGGCCCATCTGCTCTCGGAGCCTTTCGTGTGCTGCTTGGGGTCTGTTCCAACTGGGGTGAGCCAGTGCCTGTCAGTGTACGTGGAGCGAGGGGTCCGCTCTGCTCTCTGCCCACGCTCTGTTCTCTGGGTTCACCTCACATGCGCTTACTCCCGGAGCCCCTTCCTTGGTTCCTCTGGCCAGAAAGACGGGTTGCCCCCGGGGTCCTAGCGCCTGCACTGTGGCGCTTCCGCCCAACTGGGGCCACCTTTGGGGAAAACCCCTGGAGCAAAGAGAAACAGCAGGGACCCCACGATCTCAGCCCACGGCCCCTCTTCCCGGGCCTCCAGGAGTCCTCGCCCCAGTGTTGCCACACAACTCCAGAGGCCGGGCCACCCTTGGGTCAGGTCTGGGAGGAGAAAGAGGAAAGCCGCCCAGAAACGCCCTCCCCCAGGCCTCTCTTCCGGCCTCATCTCGAGTCCACCTGCGGACAGTCACCTCTCAGAGAGCTCGAGCCTGAGAGCAGCAGACGCGCTCCATCAGTCCAGAAGCCTCCAAGGCGAGCAGCCCCTGGGGAGAGGGGAGCAGGCGCGTCTGCTGGGCCTGGGTGTCCTCCCGTGGACAGAAGGACTGCCCTCCGTCTCAACCCAGAAGCCTCCTACGGGGGCGCGTTTCAGGTGAGCAGCCCCTGGGGAGAGGGGAGCAGGCATGTCTGCTGGGCCTGTGTGTCCTCCCGTGGACAGAATGACTACCCTCCACACCAACCCCAGCCACGGCTGCTCCAGGACCCACCTCAAGACAAAATCACTGAACAGACGTGAATGCTGAACCTCATCCAGGCCACGGAAACACCGAACAGTAGTGATTGCCCCTCACGTCCGGGACCCACCTCAAGACAAAATCACTGAACAGATGTGAATGCTGAACCTCATCCAGGCCATGGAAACACCGAACAGTAGTGATTGCCCCTCACGTCAAAGCTGTTGCCTCGCCCCAGCTGCCCTCCCTGCAGACACCAAAGGTGCTGGGAGGTCTGGGCCTCTGAAGGCCTCCTGGACGTGGACAAGAGGCTGCTAGAGCCCCAGGGCTGCGGGCAGATGGGCCCCAGGGGCTGACCCTGGCAGGGACTCGAGCCTCCCAGGAGCAGAGCACAGGCCAGGCTCGGGGGCCTGTCTCGCCAAGGTGACTCTGAAGTGACGGGGCGGGGCGGGGCAACCCTTCGTCTGCATCGAGGCGGGAGTCAGTGTGTAACAGCAGTGGCCCGGGCCCTCCCTCAGGATGCCCAGTGTGGGGCGACTGTGGCCTGGAGGCCGGGCGCCAGCAGGGAAGAAGGCAGGCAAGCCCTTCCACTACAAGCGCCAGCCCCTCTGAAGGTCCTGGGGTTACAGCCCGAGTCCAGGGGGTAGAGCCAGAGGCCAGCCATGCCCCCTGCCTACAGCTACAGCTGAGTTGGAGGCATTGCCCAGGGACCTCCCAGGGTCGGTCAGTGGCCTGGAGGACTCGAGGGCAGGCTGTGCCCAGAAGGTGGCACTGCGGGCCTGGAGGGCTCGGGGGGGGGACAGACTGTGCCCAGAACAAGGTGGCACTGCAGGCCTGGAGGGCTCAGGGGGGCAGGCTATGCTCAGAACAAGGTGGCACTGAGGGCCTGGAGGGCTCGGGGGGGCAGGCTATGCCCAGAAAAAGGTGGCACTGCGGGCCTGGAGTAGTGTGGGGCGACTGTGGCCTGGAGGCCGGGCGCCAGCAGGGAAGAAGGCAGGCAAGCCCTTCCACTACGAGCGCCAGCCCCTCTGAAGGTCCTGGGGTTACAGCCCGAGTCCAGGGGGTGGAGCCAGAGGCCAGCCATGCCCCCTGCTACAGCTGAGTTGGAGGCATTGCCCAGGGACCTCCCAGGGTCGGTCAGTGGCCTGGAGGACTCGGGGGCAGGCTGTGCCCAGGAGAAGGTGGCACTGCGGGCCTGGAGGGCTCAGGGGGGGCAGGCTATGCTCAGAACAAGGTGGCACTGAGGGCCTGGAGGGCTCGGGGGGGCAGGCTATGCCCAGAAAAAGGTGGCACTGCGGGCCTGGAGGACTCAGGGGGCAGGCAGTACCCAGAACAAGGTGGCACTGTGGGACTGGAGGACTTGGGGGGGCAGGCTGTGCCCAGGAGAAGGTGGCACTGTGGGCCTGGAGGACTCAGGAGGGGGTAGCTGGTGCCCAGGTGGCAGCACTGTGGGCCTGGAGGACTCAGGTGCAGGCTGTGCCCTGAAGGTGGCACTGAGGGCCTGGAGGACTCAGGGGGGCAGGCTGTGCCCAGAAAAAGGTGGCACTGTGGGCCTGGAAGACTCAGGGGGGCAGGCTGTGCCCAGAACAAGGTGGCACTGTGCCTGGAGGACTCGGGGGGGCAGGCAGTGCCCCAGGAGGTGGCACTGCGGGCCTGGAGGGCTTGGGGGGGGCAGGCTGTGCCCAGGAGAAGGTGGCACTGTGGGCCTGGAGGACTCAGGAGGGGGTAGCCGGTGCCCAGGAGGTAGGTGGCACTGTGGGCCTGGAGGACTCAGGAGGGGGTAGCTGGTGCCCAGGTGGCAGCACTGTGGGCCTGGAGGACTCGGGTGCAGGCTGTGCCCTGAAGGTGGCACTGAGGGCCTGGAGGACTCTGGGGGGCAGGCTGTGCCCAGAAGGTGGCACTGTGGGCCTGGAAGACTCAGGGGGGCAGGCTGTGCCCAGAACAAGGTGGCACTGTGTGCCTGGAGGACTTGGGGGGGCAGGCAGTGCCCAGGAGAAGGTGGCACTGTGGGCCTGGAGGACTCAGGAGGGGGTAGCCGGTGCCCAGGTGGTGGCACTGCGGGCCTGGAGGACTCGGGGGGGCAGGCGGTGCCCAGGAGAAGGTGGCACTGTGGGCCTGGAGGGCTTGGGGGGGGCAGGCTGTGCCCAGGAGAAGGTGGCACTGTGGGCCTGGAGGACTCGGGGGGGGGTAGCTGGTGCCCAGGTGGCAGCACTGTGGGCCTGGAGGACTCGGGTGCAGGCTGTGCCCTGAAGGTGGCACTGAGGGCCTGGAGGACTCAGGGGGGCAGGCTGTGCCCAGAAGGTGGCACTGTGGGCCTGGAAGACTCAGGGGGGCAGGCTGTGCCCAGAACAAGGTGGCACTGTGTGCCTGGAGGACTTGGGGGGGCAGGCAGTGCCCAGGAGAAGGTGGCACTGTGGGCCTGGAGGACTCAGGAGGGGGTAGCTGGTGCCCAGGTGGTGGCACTGCGGGCCTGGAGGACTCAGGGGGTGCAGGCTGTGCCCAGAAGGTGGCACTGCAGGCCTCTAGGCTCCCGTGGGTACTGCTGAGCCAGGGGTAGCAGCAGGTTTGTGATCCCCTTCCCTCCACTGGCCAACATGGCTGGAGGCCTGGCATTGGGCCAGCAGGACAGGCAGAACCATCTGGAGGCTAGAAGGGCAGCCTCCCCTCTGCTGGTCCATGTCCCTGCCGACTGCCCCCGACCAGCCGCTGTTCCTCCCACTGTGGAGGCTCCCCAGACGGCAAGGGCCCCAGCCCAAGGCAGCGGGCCCTGGGGAGCCTGAGCCCAGCGGGGCTCCACGCTGCCCCTGGAGCTGGCGGAACACAGGTGGTGTATCAGCCCTGGCCTCCCAGCGGGGCTGAAGGTGCCCAAGGGTGCTGCTGGCCTCTGCCCCGCCCCCCAGCCCGGCACAACGTGGAGGGAGAGCGGCTGCAGGTCTGCCTCCGCGCTAGGCTGAGCGGAGCCTCTCTGGCCAAGCCTGGCTGGAGGACCCCTGGTCTTGGAAGCCACGCAGCATAGTGGGAGGTGCCAGCCATGTCCCCTGCCCCACCCTGGGGACGCGCCCTGCTGGGGCCCTGGACCCGGGGGAGGGGGACGTGGGGGGCTGCAGCTCTACAGACAGAGCAGCAGCCCAGAGAAGACCCTGGGTGGCTGGGCCCACAGTCCCCGCAGAGCCGTGGCCTTCTCCCTGCCTGTGAGCGCACCGTCCCGCCTGAGGCCAGACCCTGGTCTGACACGTGGCCCAGGCAGCTGAGAGAGAAGACTCCCGCGTCAGTGAGCCTCCAGCTCTGGGGCGTTCTGTCACAGCAGCCTGAACGGACCAAGGTGAGCGCACCCGCCCACTGCCTCACGGTGAACCCGCCCAGGGGCCCAGGCCGTTTCTGGTGTGACTGGCCAGGGCGCAGGGCACTCCGGTGGGGTGATGGGGGGTTCTGTGCAGCTAACTGGACTCAGGGCAGGGCCGCACGCAGAGGGGCCTCAAGCCTGCAGCCCTGCCCGGCAGACACCCTGCAGGCTGGGACTCAGGGCTCAAGGCTGCTTACACGGCCCTGCCACAGGGGTGGGCGGGCACAGGCGTGAACGGAGAGACAGAGAGGCAGGACCCACCCCCTCGTGCTGCCCCCTGCCTGGCCACACACCCCCAGGGCCCTGGAGCCCTGAGACAGCCCCTGGGCCCTGCCCCCGGGGGCACCGTCAGAACCTACGTCCCAGACAGCTTTTATTGGATCCTGCATCTTCTGGGGTATGAGGAAGGAACCCTACAAACAGGCACCTGGAACAGACCCTCTAGCCAGCACTGGAGCGGGGGCAGCGGCAGTGCTGAGCCCCGGCGGGCCCCCTGGCCTCGCTCTCCCACCCCTCCTCCCGCGAGCTCCGCCTCCGTCAGGGTGCAGGCCCCAGGCCCGGGCTGTCGCTGGAGCCCTCCGTGGCCACGCTGGACATCCTCTGGCCCTTCTGCAGTGTGTAGGCGGACGGCCCCAGACGTAGGATCTTCCCGCTGCCCAGGCACTCGTCCCCTTTGTAGAAGACGGCGAACTGTGGGGACAGAGGCCGCGTCACCTCAGTGGGACCCGGCCTCCGGTTGCCGAGGGGCCTGGATCCGCGTGGCTGGTCTAGCGCTGGGGAGGGTGGGCCCCGCGCCGCCTCCCCTGCTTCCGTCCTCACCCCCCAGGGCCCAGGCCACAGGAGGGCCAGGGCGGGACCACACGGCAGCCAGGCCGCGTGCCCTCGATTGGGAGAGCAGCACCAGGCTCAGGGCTGGCCGTGAGACCAGCACCCCCACACCCCTTTGCCCTCAGCCCCTCACTGTCTGGAAGAAGGACAGGCCGTCTGTCCTTCCAGAGCACGAAGCCTCTACCATGAGCATGCATCTCTGCAGGCTGAGCTGGTGCTAAGAAGGGCCACACACAGCTGCGGGGCCACAACCCCATCTGACCCGCCAGCCGGAGTCCCCACTCACCTGTCCTGGGGCGAGCGCGCGCACAGCCTTCACGGCTGTCACCCACACGGTGCCGTCCTGGTTGAGGGTCAGCACGCAGGGCACTAGGTGGAAGACAAGGACCCTTGGAGGGGGCACTACCCTTCTGAGTGCACAGCCTCAGGCCTTTGCCCCGGGGAGGAGGGGCAGGCAGTGCAGACAAAGGAAGCTCAGGCAACAGCAGCCAGAGGGGCGCAGCGTTACCCAGCTAGGGCCAGGTGGGCACACATTGCCTGCCACCCGCCTGCCAGCTGGGCTGAGGCCCCCACCCCTCCCAAGACCCGCCTGCACCCCGGACAGAGGAGGCTCAGCTGGCCTCAGTGCCCCCAGCCTATCTGTGCGAAGGCAGAGGGTGAGGAGGGCTGAACGGGCTGTGCGATCTGGACACTGAGGCCCTCCCTGCCCCGGGTCTCACCCCTGTCCTAACTCTGCCCTGGCCCACGGGCCCTCCCTGCCCCGGGTCTCACCCCTGTCCTAACTCTGCCCTGGCCCACGGGCCCTCCCTGCCCCGGGTCTCACCCCTGTCCTAACTCTGCCCTGGCCCACGGGCCCTCCCTGCCCCGGGTCTCACCCCTGTCCTAACTCTGCCCTGGCCCACGGGCCCTCCCTGCCCCGGGTCTCACCCCTGTCCTAACTCTGCCCTGGCCCACGGGCCCTCCCTGCCCCGGGTCTCACCCCTGTCCTAACTCTGCCCTGGCCCACGGGCCCTCCCTGCCCCGGGTCTCACCCCTGTCCTAACTCTGCCCTGGCCCACGGGCCCTCCCTGCCCCGGGTCTCACCCCTGTCCTAACTCTGCCCTGGCCCACGGGCCCTCCCTGCCCCGGGTCTCACCCCTGTCCTAACTCTGCCCTGGCCCACGGGCCCTCCCTGCCCCGGGTCTCACCCCTGTCCTAACTCTGCCCTGGCCCACGGGCCCTCCCTGCCCCGGGTCTCACCCCTGTCCTAACTCTGCCCTGGCCCACGGGCCCTCCCTGCCCCGGGTCTCACCCCTGTCCTAACTCTGCCCTGGCCCACGGGCCCTCCCTGCCCCGGGTCTCACCCCTGTCCTAACTCTGCCCTGGCCCACGGGCCCTCCCTGCCCCGGGTCTCACCCCTGTCCTAACTCTGCCCTGGCCCACGGGCCCTCCCTGCCCCGGGTCTCACCCCTGTCCTAACTCTGCCCTGGCCCACGGGCCCTCCCTGCCCCGGGTCTCACCCCTGTCCTAACTCTGCCCTGGCCCACGGGCCCTCCCTGCCCCGGGTCTCACCCCTGTCCTAACTCTGCCCTGGCCCACGGGCCCTCCCTGCCCCGGGTCTCACCCCTGTCCTAACTCTGCCCTGGCCCACGGGCCCTCCCTGCCCCGGGTCTCACCCCTGTCCTAACTCTGCCCTGGCCCACGGGCCCTCCCTGCCCCGGGTCTCACCCCTGTCCTAACTCTGCCCTGGCCCACGGGCCCTCCCTGCCCCGGGTCTCACCCCTGTCCTAACTCTGCCCTGGCCCACGGGCCCTCCCTGCCCCGGGTCTCACCCCTGTCCTAACTCTGCCCTGGCCCACGGGCCCTCCCTGCCCCGGGTCTCACCCCTGTCCTAACTCTGCCCTGGCCCACGGGCCCTCCCTGCCCCGGGTCTCACCCCTGTCCTAACTCTGCCCTGGCCCACGGGCCCTCCCTGCCCCGGGTCTCACCCCTGTCCTAACTCTGCCCTGGCCCACGGGCCCTCCCTGCCCCGGGTCTCACCCCTGTCCTAACTCTGCCCTGGCCCACGGGCCCTCCCTGCCCCGGGTCTCACCCCTGTCCTAACTCTGCCCTGGCCCACGGGCCCTCCCTGCCCCGGGTCTCACCCCTGTCCTAACTCTGCCCTGGCCCACGGGCCCTCCCTGCCCCGGGTCTCACCCCTGTCCTAACTCTGCCCTGGCCCACGGGCCCTCCCTGCCCCGGGTCTCACCCCTGTCCTAACTCTGCCCTGGCCCACGGGCCCTCCCTGCCCCGGGTCTCACCCCTGTCCTAACTCTGCCCTGGCCCACGGGCCCTCCCTGCCCCGGGTCTCACCCCTGTCCTAACTCTGCCCTGGCCCACGGGCCCTCCCTGCCCCGGGTCTCACCCCTGTCCTAACTCTGCCCTGGCCCACGGGCCCTCCCTGCCCCGGGTCTCACCCCTGTCCTAACTCTGCCCTGGCCCACGGGCCCTCCCTGCCCCGGGTCTCACCCCTGTCCTAACTCTGCCCTGGCCCACGGGCCCTCCCTGCCCCGGGTCTCACCCCTGTCCTAACTCTGCCCTGGCCCACGGGCCCTCCCTGCCCCGGGTCTCACCCCTGTCCTAACTCTGCCCTGGCCCACGGGCCCTCCCTGCCCCGGGTCTCACCCCTGTCCTAACTCTGCCCTGGCCCACGGGCCCTCCCTGCCCCGGGTCTCACCCCTGTCCTAACTCTGCCCTGGCCCACGGGCCCTCCCTGCCCCGGGTCTCACCCCTGTCCTAACTCTGCCCTGGCCCACGGGCCCTCCCTGCCCCGGGTCTCACCCCTGTCCTAACTCTGCCCTGGCCCACGGGCCCTCCCTGCCCCGGGTCTCACCCCTGTCCTAACTCTGCCCTGGCCCACGGGCCCTCCCTGCCCCGGGTCTCACCCCTGTCCTAACTCTGCCCTGGCCCACGGGCCCTCCCTGCCCCGGGTCTCACCCCTGTCCTAACTCTGCCCTGGCCCACGGGCCCTCCCTGCCCCGGGTCTCACCCCTGTCCTAACTCTGCCCTGGCCCACGGGCCCTCCCTGCCCCGGGTCTCACCCCTGTCCTAACTCTGCCCTGGCCCACGGGCCCTCCCTGCCCCGGGTCTCACCCCTGTCCTAACTCTGCCCTGGCCCACGGGCCCTCCCTGCCCCGGGTCTCACCCCTGTCCTAACTCTGCCCTGGCCCACGGGCCCTCCCTGCCCCGGGTCTCACCCCTGTCCTAACTCTGCCCTGGCCCACGGGCCCTCCCTGCCCCGGGTCTCACCCCTGTCCTAACTCTGCCCTGGCCCACGGGCCCTCCCTGCCCCGGGTCTCACCCCTGTCCTAACTCTGCCCTGGCCCACGGGCCCTCCCTGCCCCGGGTCTCACCCCTGTCCTAACTCTGCCCTGGCCCACGGGCCCTCCCTGCCCCGGGTCTCACCCCTGTCCTAACTCTGCCCTGGCCCACGGGCCCTCCCTGCCCCGGGTCTCACCCCTGTCCTAACTCTGCCCTGGCCCACGGGCCCTCCCTGCCCCGGGTCTCACCCCTGTCCTAACTCTGCCCTGGCCCACGGGCCCTCCCTGCCCCGGGTCTCACCCCTGTCCTAACTCTGCCCTGGCCCACGGGCCCTCCCTGCCCCGGGTCTCACCCCTGTCCTAACTCTGCCCTGGCCCACGGGCCCTCCCTGCCCCGGGTCTCACCCCTGTCCTAACTCTGCCCTGGCCCACGGGCCCTCCCTGCCCCGGGTCTCACCCCTGTCCTAACTCTGCCCTGGCCCACGGGCCCTCCCTGCCCCGGGTCTCACCCCTGTCCTAACTCTGCCCTGGCCCACGGGCCCTCCCTGCCCCGGGTCTCACCCCTGTCCTAACTCTGCCCTGGCCCACGGGCCCTCCCTGCCCCGGGTCTCACCCCTGTCCTAACTCTGCCCTGGCCCACGGGCCCTCCCTGCCCCGGGTCTCACCCCTGTCCTAACTCTGCCCTGGCCCACGGGCCCTCCCTGCCCCGGGTCTCACCCCTGTCCTAACTCTGCCCTGGCCCACGGGCCCTCCCTGCCCCGGGTCTCACCCCTGTCCTAACTCTGCCCTGGCCCACGGGCCCTCCCTGCCCCGGGTCTCACCCCTGTCCTAACTCTGCCCTGGCCCACGGGCCCTCCCTGCCCCGGGTCTCACCCCTGTCCTAACTCTGCCCTGGCCCACGGGCCCTCCCTGCCCCGGGTCTCACCCCTGTCCTAACTCTGCCCTGGCCCACGGGCCCTCCCTGCCCCGGGTCTCACCCCTGTCCTAACTCTGCCCTGGCCCACGGGCCCTCCCTGCCCCGGGTCTCACCCCTGTCCTAACTCTGCCCTGGCCCACGGGCCCTCCCTGCCCCGGGTCTCACCCCTGTCCTAACTCTGCCCTGGCCCACGGGCCCTCCCTGCCCCGGGTCTCACCCCTGTCCTAACTCTGCCCTGGCCCACGGGCCCTCCCTGCCCCGGGTCTCACCCCTGTCCTAACTCTGCCCTGGTCCACGGGCCCTCCCTGCCCCGGGTCTCACCCCTGTCCTAACTCTGCCCTGGTCCACGGGCCCTCCCTGCCCCGGGTCTCACCCCTGTCCTAACTCTGCCCTGGCCCACGGGCCCTCCCTGCCCCGGGTCTGATCCCCTGTCCTAACTCTGCCCTGGTCCACGGGTCCCTGAGCAGTCACCTAGCGCCATCTGGTGGCGGAAGCGGAAGTGACACTCCATCATCTTGTCGCGGACCAGGGCAGCAGGCGGCTCCTCCGCGATCCAGTGAACGCGGCCGGTCCTCAGCAGGTCCCTGTACAGGGCCGGGTGGTCTGTCCGGGGGGCCTGCGGGACGGAACGTGAGGCTGTGGCGCCCTGCACCCTCAGTAGAGGGTTCCTGCCCCAAAGCCCCCTCGCTGCACTGCACTCACGACTGAAAACCACACTGACCCGGGAAGACTCGCGCGCGTATCCCTGGAGCCTCCCTAACCCTGTGCACATGAACGCAGAGGGAAAGCCCCTCGCCACGCGCCCTCTGCAAGCAGCAGAGGAGCACGCGGTCCGCCTCACTCCTCTCGTCCCCGCCACACTCTGCCTGCCCAGCGCCGGACAGCCGGGCCAGCCACACTCCCACAGGGATCCCACCAAGCCCCACGTGGCTGGGAACAGGCTCCTGGGGCCTCCACACACCCTGGCCTCCTAGCACACAGCAGGACCCCCGAAGCAGGACCGAGAACATCGAGTCCAGGACTCTAGGGCCCTAAGTAGACAAGGAGACCCACTCAGGGACCAGCCTTTCCCAAAGCAAAAGACATTGCTGAACATCACACGAAAGTCGCTTTAATTCAACACGATCAGAATCGCTGTCCAGACTTCTGCACCAGGGCTCTCCCGGGAGGATATGTCCCGGCCACGGTGGGCGGGGTCGCTGGCCCTCCACCCAGTCTAAGAACAGCGTGCGCTCACCCAGGCTGCTCACCTCCAGCCCTGCCGAGACGGGGACTGGACCATTCTGCCAGGGACAGGGCCCCGGGCTTCACCTGCTACACACCAGCAGGACCTGTTGCCTGCCCCAACGCTGTGACACTAGAATGTCCCCAGGCCCTGCTACCAGGTCCCAGAGCTACAGCACGTGGCCTGGGCTGCCCCCAGCTCTGTCCTTGTCTGTTCAACAGCGACTCGCTGGGGACCCTCGTGAGCAGGCCCGTCCCGGGCACCCCATGTCCACAAGGCCTTCCGCACACTGCTTCAGCTTTGGGTCTGTCCACTGCGTACAGTCAGAGAAGTGACATCCACTTACGGGGACCGACCTGATGACGACCCGCATGATGGGCGTACAGGAAGAGCTAACAAGCGCCTTGCCCAGAACCTTTGGCAGCGGCGCCAATCCTGGAGGGCACAGAGGAAAGGCCCTGCAGAGCCCCCACCCTGCCCGCTCAGCTTCGTGGGATCTGCCCGGCCCGGCCTCCGTCACCTCCCCACCGACTCACCACAAGCACGTCGCCCTTGGCACCATCCTTCTCCACCACGTACCAGGGCTCCCGTAAGCCTCCTATGTTGGCTCTCTGGCCCAAAGTGTACAGGAACCAGCCTATGGAGACAGTTTCTCAGTGAGGTGGGAGAAGTCCTCTCGCAAACATTCTGGTGGGACGGTGGGTGGCAGGCAGGAGGTGCCCCTCTGTGGACCGCTTGAGGCAGCTGGGGTTAGGCTGTACCTCCCACCCCGCAAGGAGCAGTTCCAGCCGTGGGGCCACCGAGCCTGCAGTGAGCAGGGCCCGCTCCTTTAGAAGGTGGACCAAGTGCCCCGACAGAAGCCACGAGCCCCCTTGCTGAGCCTCTGTGGGTTTCACAGGCGCACCCACTCCCATGTACTTACTGCATGGGGCGGGGCCACCAGCGCGGCCTCACTTCCTCTGTGCCTACTGCTCTCCAGCCACCTCTGTGGACCCCCACCCCCATCAGCGCAAGACCCGGCGGGGGCCAGGGGACCCACGGAGCCCAGGCTCAGAGCTCGCCTCCTGGACCAGGCTCCCCGAGGCTCTGGCCGTCTCCTGCCGGGAAAGGCTGGGAGCACCCTGCCGCTGTTCCCAGCGGGGCTGGCTCCTCCTCCTGCCTCAGGAACACGCGGTTCTCGGGGAGCCCGTGACATCTTAGCCCCACCCCCGCACCGGCACCAGGAAGGGGCCTGTCATCAGGCCCCCAGGGTGCAGCCCCATCTCTGCCCTCCCACCTAGGCACCTGACCTGACCTCCCATGCCAGCCCAGCACAGACTGGGGGTGCCCAACCCAGCAGAGTCTGCGAATGAGGAGCGGCAGCCCACCAGGAAGCGGGGTGGTCCCGGCTCTTCACACGGTCCTAAGTCATGGAACTCGCGCTCTGCAGTCAACCTGACTCCTTCCGCCAGGATGGAACTTTCCTGTAGCCTTCTGTCTCGCGTGGATGAACACCTGACTCGGGGTGAGGCTTTCTGAGCCAGGCGCACCCTCTATTATTGGCTGCAGCCCCTGAGGAGCCACACGAGGTGCAGGCCCCTCCCCGTGGCCCTCCGACACCCCTGCTGCTCAGCAGGGCCTGGGGCACCCCTCCTGAACCCCCAGCGTGCAGGCGCGCCCCAAGCCTCAAGGCGCTCAGCGTGAAAAGCAGTCCCGGATTGCGTCTCACCTTTATGTGTCCCCAGAACCTTGTTGTCTTCTATAGAAATAAACCGACCAGGTCGAGGCTGTAAATACTGGAAAACAAGTGCTCCGTCACCAACAGCTCCGGGTTCAGAGCAGAAACAGGGCCCCATTCTTTCGCATCAAAGAACACTCACCTCAAGGATGAAATTTTCAAAGTTCCTTTTACCAATAAAACAGATGCCCATGCTCTGAAATGAACGGAAGGCCAGGTGTGAGATGAGCAGCCAGGCGGGGGTCCCGCGCTCCACTCGGAGACCCCAGACAAGGACTGGGTACAACACAGGGCCTCCCGGGGCTCACCCGCCCTGAGCCACCCCACCCTCCAGGCCAGGGCCACAGACACCAGTCAGAGCCACGCACAGACCTTGAGGGGCTCCTTCAGGCCCCAGACCAGGGCCTGGCGGCTACGCTTACACGCAGCACCACTGCCAGGACCGGCCGGGCCTGCTCTCGCTGCAGACCCTCAGGCCCCAGACAAGGGCCCGGCAGCTACTCTTTCGAGCAGCACCACCGCCAGGATCAGCCGGGCCTGCGCTCACTGAAGACCCTCAGGCCCCAGACCAGGGCCTGGTGGCTACGCTTTCGAGTAGCACCACCACCAGGACCGACCGGGCCTGCGCTCGCTGCAGACCCTCAGGCCAGAGCGGGAGCAGGAAGCACAAGCCAGGCCACAGGGGGAGGTCACAGGAGGGTCAGAGGTCGGGGTCAGGGTCCCTTCCCGAGCTGACATGTCTAGCGTGAGACGAGAGAGTGGGAACGGCCGTGGCCTGGCGTCCTCGCCTACACTCTGCCTGTGTCTCCCTAGAACGGGGCTCCTGAGGGCCCCCTACCAGCGGCAACACCCCTCAATCCTACCTCCTTCTTCTGAAGCACATGATGAAGTCTGTTCTCAGCAGCTATTTTCTTTACGAAATCTTTCGTTAACTCCCCCAGGGGAAAGAGGGTTCTCCTTAGCGCCTCCTGGGGAACCTGGCTGAGAAAGAAGGTCTGGTCTTTAAGGCTGTCAGCTGCTTGGAGGAGTTTTACCGCTGCCAAGAGTAAAGAACAAAAGATGTTGCAGGAACAACAATAACCACACTTTGCTTTTAATCGTGTCCTTCTGTTTACTTTGACAGACTAGCCCTGGTCTGGCAGAAACAAAGATCAATACTCAACAGTACACTTCCAGAAAAAAGATCTGCCATGGTGAAGAAAAATTCCCATCCCGAATTCATCTACTGTTGAAAAAAATACACGGAAGGGAGATTTTATGTGATAAGGGAATTTATTCCGGCTCATGCGTTAGGCTACGTTTTCAAAGATTAAATATCACATGACAAAAACATTATGAAGTATTAAGAAGGAAACAGAATGAGCCACACTTGGGAGAATCAGATGAGAAGCCTCACAGCAAACCCTGCTGAGATGGCGTGGGCTGCGCTGTCTCCCACTGGCCACAGGAGTTCACTCTCTGGCTGCTCTCCTCACCTCCCGCCCCCAGGGGATGCCGACCACACTCCCCAGCAGCGCCCGCTTCTCAACCCGCTTCCCCGCCTGGAGACAGTGCACTGTTTGGAGTCCAAGCTGACACCTGTCAGCCGCTCCTCTGCGGTTTCTCTAAAGGTCTGCGTGTGTGTTAAGTCGCTTCAGTCGTGTCTGACTCTGTGAGCCCACGGACTGCAGCCCGCCAGGCTCCTCTGTCCGTGGGATTCTCCAGGCAAGAATACTGGAGTGGGTCGCTGTGCCCTCCTCCACGGGATCTCCCAGCCCAGGGATCTCTTACAGGAAACCCGCATCTCCTACATCTCCTGTATTGGCAGATGGGTCTTCCACCACCTGGGAAGCCCCTCCAAAGGTCTGCTTCACTGTAAAGACTGCTCCCAGCTTGACGGCAATGGTGCAGACCTCTGCCTGACCCTGGCCTTGGGACGGGGTTCGGAAAATAAGGCCCAGCTCTGCCTCTGGGCCGGTGGGTCCTGCCTGGCGTGTTACAGACCCTCTACAACAACCAACACTGGGTCCTCCACCCTGCAGCTCAGTGACCAGTGGAGGAAATGGAGCGTGACGCCAGTGTCACGGCCTCTCTCCATGCACAATGACCAGGGCTAGGCGAAGCCGCAGCAAACCACACGCCGAGCTCACATCCGTGCAAAAAGTACAAAGAGCCCAGGTACAGCGTGTGGCCCGGCCCGGCCCGGCACGTGTAACGTGCTCTCTGTGTGGCTGGTTATGTTTTCCTTCCGTGACCTCAAATTTGACCCTCGTGTTAGCCCTATGATGGGTTTATCCCCATCTTCAGGTGAGGAAACCGAGGCTTAGATAATTAAAGTGACCGCCCACAGGGGTGCAGGGAGACGAGGGCAGAGCTGGAAACTGAGCTCAATCACATGGGTTCCATTCCATCAGTTTTCATGTATAAAACAACAAAATCAAGTAAAAAGTGAAAAAGAGAGTCCAGTCAACCAGTCATCAGGTAAGCAGACTCATTTGCCAAATGCTATTTTTTGTTTCAAAACTAAATTTAAACAAACAAAAAAGCTATGATTTTTAAAAAAGAAAGCAAGTAACCCTCGACCAGGAAGAGGGACCCCTACTAAGGGAGGGTTTGCCGGCACCCAGAGCTCCCTTCAGCACCTTCCCTGCTCCGGGTTGGCCAGCGTGCCACCTGCCCCGAGACAGGTGAGGACACAGGCTGCCCCTGGGACAGGCAGGGCACAGGAGCTCAGGCTGGGCGCGCTGCCCTCTCCCCAAGGACTAAGGGCAGGAGGCTTCGTCCAGCCAGCAGGCCAACTGAGTCAGGACAAAACAAAAAATCTGTACTGTCTTGAAAACACGCAGAGAACAAAGACACCGTGGCACTGTTACAACAGCGAAACAGACCAGAGCAGGCACCGCGCGATCAGGTCTGGTCAGAAAGGCCCTGCCAGCTCTGCGCGGCAGCACCTTTTCCAGGAGATAAGCAGGCATGCTGTGCGACACAGACACGAATCCTTCATCCACTAACGCCCCGAGAGCCACGACCCCTGAGTCCTGGGGCCTGATTCTGCTGTGGAGCGCCTGGGTGGCAGGGCTGGGCGGCCACGGCTAGGCCCTCCCAGTGTGCGGGGCAGGGGGCAGCTTTCCTGGTGAGGGGCGCCCAGGAGTGTACAGGCAGCACTGGGGAGGGAAGGGTCATGTCTCCCTGCACCCCCGCGCCCCCCAGGGGACACAGTGCTGTGCGGGCGGCCGCAGGAGGCCTTCTCAACAGCGGGGAAGCGGCGGCCTGGTCTGGGCCCAGTCAGTTCATTGATTTGTGGCCTCGGCTGCTGTGAAGTGGAGGGGAGGAGAGATCACAGGGCAGCTGAGCTGCGGCCTGTAACTGGGCTGCACAACACGGAGGACCAGAGACCGTGGAGCTGGGAGGACTGGGCTGGGTCCAGCCCCCGACCCAAGGTCCCTGCCAGCGATGCAGCCAAGCTTCTTCTCCTCGGAGAAGGAGACCCGGAGACCCGCCTGCTGGCCCTGCTAAGATGGGTGCAGAGAGGGGACACCTCTGGGGTCAGAGGGAGGCAGTGGACAGGAGGCAGGCCAGGGCAGGCCAGACCTGAAGAAGCACAGGTTCCCTACGGTCCTGTAGCCAAGGAAACTGTTTGCAGAAAAACGGCCTTCCAGTCGACTGCTTGGCAGTTTCTAGGCTGGCAACACCTCATGCCCTTTGACACTGATAATTTATACATGTAATCTTCTGAAGCAAGCTGCCAGACCTGTGCCATAAATGTCAGGAGCCAGCCTCATTTCACAATGAAGTACGTCACACCTCAATCTCGATAATGCAAGGCTGAGAACTGGGCCACTATCGCCTGCTTCCCCCAGAACTGGGTTAAGTTTCCCAGCAGCCAGCTGGAGGCCCCGGGGGGAATGACTCTTGAGGCAACTGTCCTTTTTTGAAGAGGAAACTAAAGCCAATGAGCTCGCCTGGAAAACAAGGGTAGAAGTCGGGCAGAGAGCGCTGACAGCCTGCAGTCACTGCTTCGTTCCCGAATAGTTCAGCCCTGGCCTGGACACGTGTACTCACCGTTCCTAACCTCAAACCGGTTTCTGAAGAGCCCTTCCGGCCTCTTGATGTGCTTCTGCTGGAACACCTCTTCATCCTCCAGGGACGTTCTCGCGTAGTGACCTGTCGCCACCGCATCTGCGCCTGGGAGGTTTTTAAAGCACGAGGGTCAGAGTTCAGGAGTGCACTTGCTGACCTTGGTCGGTCTGAGCCCAGGGTGCTCCATGGGGCAGAGATGCCAGGCCTTGCCCCAGGCGGTCTGCGCAGGGGACCCGATCCCAGGGAAGAGACACACTCCTGGGGTTCTGTCAAACAGGTAGTCTTTGAAGTCTCTAAACTGATAAAAGTCTTGGCTACAAGGTTTTGCTGCATCTCTAAGAGCCTTTCAAAAGTTAGTGTCGGGAATTCCCTGGAAGTTCAGTGCTTAGGACCCAGTGCTTTCACTGCCAGTGCCCAGGCTCAATGCCTGATCGGGGACCTAAGAACCCACAAGCCACATGTCCAAAAAAAAGTTAACATCTGTTTATTCATTCTAGCTTAATGGAAAGGAAAACGTCAAACGTGTACACAAAGGTTTAAGTACAAAAAGCTCATTTCAAATGTGCTTTTTACACTAAGGAAAACCTGAAAACCACCGAAATGTTTAAGGCCAGGAGACTATGAATAAGGCGCCACGCACAGAGTCTTTCACGGCGCTGGGCAGACACCCATGATACCGTCCAGCAGAGAAGGAGGTGCAGGGTCCACGCGTCTCAGTGTCCAGGGAAACCAGACACACAACAGAAAGCTTTCCTTTCTGATTCTGGGAGGAAATTACAGATGACACTTTTCCTCCTCCTCTTCTGCTTCTAAGTTTTAAACTTTCTTTAATAAATGCATGATCATGGAAAAAGCAAGAGAGTTCCAGAAAAACATCTATTTCTGCTTTATTGACTATGCCAAAGCCTTTGACTGTGTGGATCACAGTAAACTGTGGAAAATTCTGAGAGAGATGGGAATATCAGACCACCTGACCTGCCTCTTGAGAAATCTGTATGCAGGTCAGGAAGCAACAGTTAGAACCAGACATGGAACAACAGACTGGTTCCAAATAGGAAAAGGAGTACATCAAGGCTGTATATTGTCTCCCTGCTTATTTAACTTGTATGCAGAGTACATCATGAGAAACACTGGACTGGAAGAAACACAAGCTGGAATCAAGATTGCCGGGAGAAATATCCATAACCTCAGATATGCAGATGACATCACCCTTATGGCAGAAAGTGTAGAGGAACTCAAAAGCCTTTGATGAAAGTGAAAGAGGAGAGTGAAAAAGTTGGCTTAAAGCTCAACATTCAGAAAACGAAGATCATGGCATCTGGTCCCATGACTTCATGGGAAATAGATGGGGAAACAGTGGAAACTTTTATTTTTGGGGGCTCCAAAATCACTGCAGATGGTACTGCAGCCGTGAAATTAGAAGACGCTTACTTCTTGGAAGAAAAGTTATGACCAACCTAGATAACATATTCAAAAGCAGAGACATTACTTTGCCGACTAAGGTCCGTCTAGTCAAGGCTATGGTTTTTCCAGGGGTCATGTATGGATGTGAGAGTTGGACTGTGAAGAAAGCTGAGTACCGAAGAATTGATGCTTTTAAACTGTGGTGTTGGAGACGACTCTTGAGAGTCCCTTGGACTGCAAGGAGATCCAACCAGTCCATTCTGAAGGAGATCAACCCTGGATTTCTTTGGAAGGAATGATGCTAAAGCTGAAACTCCAGTACTTTGGCCACCTCATGAGAAGAGTTGACTCATTGGAAAAGACTCTGATGCTGGGAGGGACTGGGGGCAGGAGGAGAAGGGGACAACTGAGGATGAGATGGCTGGATGGCATCACGGACTCGATGGACATTGAGTCTGGGTGAACTCCAGGAGTTGGTGATGGACAGGGAGGCCTGGTGTGCTGCGATTCATGGGGTCACAAAGAGTCGGACACGACTGAGTAACTGAACTGAACTGAATAAATGCATAATACTTTTATCACAGTGAAGGACCATCCAGTAAAATCAATTTCTTCTTTCCACACTATGCAAAAAAGTGAAAGAACCTACCAAGGCATATACTAATCCACAGGCCTTGCATTGTGTGAAAACTTCATAGACATTCAGGATTGTGAGACTGCTTCCTGGAAGCTGCAGCAAAACTGACCCAGCACTTAACCAAAGAACTGTTTAGTCGCTAAGTCGTGTCCAACTCTGTGCGACCCCACAGACTGCAGCCCGCCAGGCTCCTCTGTCCATGGGACTCTCCAGGCAAGAATACTGGAGTGGGCGGCCGTTTCCTTCTCCAGGGATCTTCCTGACCCAGGGATCAAACCCACATCCCCTTTCTTGGCAGGCGGCTTCTTCACCACTGAGCCAACAGGGAAGCCCAGTTAATCAGTTGTTGTTTCTCAGTCGCTCAGTCGTGTCCGACTCTTTGTGACCCCCTGGACTGCAGCACGCCAGGCCTCCCTGTCCTTCACCATCTACCAGAGCTTGCTCAAACTCATGTTCATTGCGTCGGTGATGCCATCCATCTCATCCTCTGTCGTCCCCTTCTCCTGCCTTCAGTCTTTCCCAGCCTCAGGGTCTTTTTCAATGAGTCAGCTCTTCGCATCAGTTGGCCAAAGGATTGGAACTTCAGCTTCAGCATCCGTACTTCCAATGAATATTCAGGACTTACTTCCTTTAGGATTGACTGGTTTGATCTCCTTGAAGTCCAAGGGATTCTCAAGAGTCTTTTCTAGCACCACAGTTCAAAAGCATCAGTTCTGCCTGGCTCAGCTGTGATTCTCACTCCGGAGTTGGAAGAAAAATACTTGTCCAATGCTGGGTAAGCTCTTCAAATTTAAGCTTTATATCCTCAGATCTAGCAGATACATGCTGAAACCAACCTCAGCTCCTGGATATCTCATGATTTTTAAAAAGATAAATGAAGATAATTCAAATCACTTACCAAGGTTATCCACAGCATAATTAAAAAAACAGCGGAATTTGATATGTTTGTTGCAGACTATGTCAGGATTAGGAGTTCTTCCTTTTTCATATTCATTTAAAAAATCACTGGAATGGAAAGAAAAGCCTTTTTATTTCTAAGTATCAAAACATCCTACGGAAAAATAAATCAGGTCCATGACTTGCTTAGAGTTTCTCCCTGTTTTACTAAAACTGTAATTTTCTGCAAGATGGGAGCTTCAGTACAGAATGATTTTCAGTATTTGCATCAAACGTTTGTTTAAAGTCAGCTGCGCTTTCCATCTGAATCTGCACTCACCAGGCACCGAGGCCCATTAGGCCATTTCCCAAAGAGCCACGGAACCCCATCCGAGACCCAACCGGCACGCCCGCTGAGATGCAGGTTGCAGGGCCCCACCCAGGCTCAGGTGTCTGTTCAACCAGCACCCTAGCTGGTTCCTCAGCCCGACACTGACAGCCCAGGGGTTCCATCCTCAGAGACCAGCCATAGCCGGCCTTCCAGAGCAGACCTGAGCCCTCACTCTCTCACGCTAATATAGCAGCAGAAACATCTCAAAGTTCAAGAGACGTTAAAGAGACTTCTGGCAGGTGGCACAGTAATAGGAACAAGGGCTGGGGTGCTCAGGATGCAGGCCTGGCTTCCAACCCAGACTCCCCAGGGGCGGCCGAGGCCTCCCACACGTGGTCTCCGGCACCACGGCTGGGGTTCCATCCTCAGAGACCAGCCATAGCCGGCCTTCCAGAGCGGACCTGAGCCCTCACTCTCTCACGCTAATTTAGCAGCAGAAACATCTCAAAGTTCAAGAGACGTTAAAGAGACTTCTGGCAGGTGGCACAGTAATAGGAACAAGGGCTGGGGTGCTCAGGATGCAGGCCTGGCTTCCAACCCAGACTCCCCAGGGGCGGCCGAGGCCTCCCACACGTGGTCTCTGGCACCACGGCCTGAAAGGAGAAAGCGCTGGCTGGCATTAGCCTGGCTGACCCCGGCAGGCCTGCCGTGGAGAGGGCCCGTGCCACATCGGGAGCCCCCCACCTGAACACGTCGTTCCAGTACTCCTTCACGTAGGACACCTGGCGGAAGGGGATGTCCAGGATCCGGCACACTCTGTAGGCATCCTCGCAGTCTCTGTCGGCAGTGCAAACACCGCGCTCGTCCAGGGAGTCCCAGTTCTTCATAAACACCCCTGTCACCTGGTAACCTGGGGGGAGGAGTGGAGGGCAAGGTCAAGAGGGGACGTATCATCGACCTGGTGGAAAAGGCAGTGCCTCCTGAGCTCTCCTGCGCCTCTGTGCACTGGGCCTGGCTGTCCCTCCCACTGCCACGTGGCCTGCAGCACTCTGACCACATCTTAATGCAAACCGCCCCTGAGGCTCTGGCAGGGGCTCCCACCCTGACCCTCTGCTGCACTTGGTAAAGGCCTCCATCATCACAACACCCTGTGGGGCTGAACTGACAGTGAGCATCCAGAGGTGTGGACGAGACGGCGTCTTTCCATCTTCACGTCCCCATGCTGTGTCAGCATATAGAGAGACTTAGCAATGTGACTGAATGAAAGAAAAGCAGAAATTCTACACAATTTTTCAAAACAAATAAAAACCGCCATTCAGGTATCAGAGAAGTAAACTCAATTCAAAAGCTATTTCCAATTACCCACTAAGAATTAGACTCTAAGTCATCAGACATAAAGACACTAAAAATTTTGGTGTTTTATCATAGGGCTTCCCTGGTGGCTCAGACGGCAAAGAATCTGCCTGTGATGCAAGAGACCCGGGTTCCACCTCTGGGCCAGGAAGATCCCCTGGAGAAGAGAATGGCAACCCGCTCCAGTATTCTTGCCTGGAGAATTCCATGGACAGAGGAGCCTGGCGGGCTGCAGTCCTTGGGGTCGCACAGAGTTGGACACACACATCTATATACTTTGAGACCTGTTTTTCCCCTTTTCTGTTGCAGCCAAAGTACCAAACCAAACGTGGGGGAGACCAACTTTGTAAGTACATAGGTGTCTACCACGTATGAGAAACGCTTCTTTTGGGCCAGCTGAATGTAATGAAAGGCACCGGACTGTAAAAGCTTTAACACGGTGTTCCAAAGAGCAGAGACTCAGTGACAAAGCTCTGCCAAACACTAATAGGCCGCCTGAGCAAGGCCACTAGCCCGACCCCAGCAGGTCCTCCCTGCTCTGCTCCCCACATCCCCGGACCCTGCTTCCCTGACAGTGCACCCTACACTCGGCTCCCGTGTTCCTGTGAGCGCCCCTGCAGCTACTGAAGAGAGGCACTCTGCCACCTGCCAGCGCCGTCTCACACACCCGTGTGTCCCCAGAGCCCAGCAGTGCCCAGCAGAGAACAAGGGCTTATGCCGAACAAATACACAACTCCACTCCCAGAGCTTTAAAAACCCCCTCTTCCATGGCCTCATGTGCCTGATCATCCTTCTGGAGATGTGACCACTCAGGTGGCTGAGGCCCTGGCGCTCCAGGAGACCATAGTGCTTCGGAGGCACGTGACAGAATATGCACCTCCGACGAGACTGGAAGAGACCTCCATGTCGAGGGGAGGACCATGCTGCTTCTCTGCTCTGCCCCTCAGCTTCCCACCCGGAGGAGCAAACCCCAAGGAAGCTGGTCTGTGAAGCTGCTCAGCCTGGACTCTGGGAAGGAGCGCTAGCCTTCCTGAAGCAGTAAGATAACCTAACTAGTCTCCCCAGGGACGTCTGCCACATCGCCCCAGGCGTGTTGCCGCCTAGTCAGAACCCTTCAAGGGCTCTGCACTGTCTCCCACGACACACTCTGAAGCCCCGAACAGAACACACTCCACAAGCAGCGCTCCACCTGCCTCTCCCCTTCCTCACTCTCCCTCCCAGACCCAGCCAGCACTCTGTGCCTGAGCTTTGCACCTGCTGCCGACTCCGCCAGAAGTGCTTCCTCCTTTTCGCCTAAGCCCCAGCCTTTGCTTAGGGAACTCCTCCAAGTCGTGATACCACGGATGAGAGGCTCTTAGGCCTCTTAACTTCCAGATGAATATTATTCCTAGATGAATAAACCTTTCTCTGCTCCACACTCAAACCTTCGGTTTGTCTGGCCTCACTGTGCCACTGAACACATGAACTTGGCTTTGACAGTAGTCTCAGCGCAAACACCACCCTCTCTGTGATGCTTTGATTCCCTGTCCCATCGCAAGTCTGCCTCTACTTGTATTTGACACTTTTAATTACACCTTTTGTGACAGTTTGGTTATTAATACGAACTAATAGCCTCTACTGCTGAGTGCCTAACATGTGCTGGGCGCTGGGGTAAAGGCTTTGTGTGTCCCGTTATTTATTAATACCACCTCCAGTAACTGCCCTGGTGGCTCAGACGGTAAAAGCGTCTGCCTACAATGCGGGAGACCCGGGTTCGATCCCTGGGTCCGGAAGATCCCCTGGAGAAGGAACTGGCAACCCACTCCAGAACTCTTGCCTGGAGAATCCCATGGACAGAGGAGCCTGGTGGGCTGCAGTTCATAGGGTCACAAAGAGTCGGACACGACTGAGTGACTTCACTTTCTTTCACTTTCACCTCCAGTAACCCTGGGAGGTAGGCGATGCCTCCATTTTACAAACAGGAAGAGCTTGAATCCCTTGTCCCAGGTCAGGAACCTTGGGTTCCCTCTGCATTCCAAGCGCCTAAGATCGAAAGGCGCCTCAGCAACAGAGGATCTACAAGGGCCACTGGGTACAGGCGGGCTCCCAACGGGAGAGGGTCACACGGAGAGTCAGATGGGCAGTGAACCTCGGCGCCCGACCGGCGCCTGCGAAAACGGAGGCGCTCCTGCGCAGAGTCTGTCATCCACCGGGTGGAAAGCACAGCCGAGACTTGATAAGCCCGTCGGGGCCGGTCGCACACGCAGCCAGACGGCCACGTCGGGTGTCGTGGGGATACGGGCCTCCACGGAGGCTGCGGCGCTCCTCGGGCCTGGGACGAGTGCGGACGCCGCGGCCGCCGCCGCGGGGGCAAGGCCTCGGGGCCGGGGAGAAACGCGGCCGCCCGGAGTCGGAGGCCCACTCTCCCCTGCTCGGCCCCGGCGGCAACTGGGGGCCTGACCGCTCCGCGCGCCCTCCGACCCCCAGGCGCAGAGTGAGGCCGGGGCGCCGCGCCACCAGGCGGGGCTTTCCGAGAAGGGGCCGCTCGGGGGCGGCCGGGTCACTCGGCCTCCTCACCTCTCCGCCTCAGCAGCAGCGCTGCCACCGCGCTGTCCACGCCGCCGGAGACGGCGCACACGACGTGCCGAGCCGCCTGCATTGACAGCGGCCGATTCCCCTCACTGCCGCCGTCGCTTCCGCTCCTAGCCGGAAGTCCCGCCCTCCCCTGGAGGCGAGAGCGCAGAAGAGGCCCGGGCGGAAGCGGGTGCTCAGCGCCCTGCGTTCCTCCCTGCCCGCTGCTCCCTGGCGGGCCTGTGACCACGCCCCCTGCGCTCCGGGATCTGGCTTACCTCTCTGCCCGCAGCTGCCCGACACACTAAGCGCTTCCTACGCACGCGCGTGTGTGCTCTCTGTGTGCGTGTGCGAGTGTGTGTTCCCAGCACACACAGGTGTGTGTGTGATGTCAACTACAAATTGTCACTTACCAAGAGCATTGCCAAGGTCTGAACAACAGAGGCATTTGCCATCTGCCTCCACGGAGATTGAACCCTATACTGCTAAAATAGCTCTTGACCTTCAACAATCCCTGAGGGAGCTCAGGGTGGAGTGAGGCCCTCTGTGCTCCAGGGAGTCTGGTGGGACAGGTCTTTGCATAGTTGGATGTTTTTAGGAACAGATTTTATGATCCCCATCCTTGCATCTCCTCCTATCTAGAGAAGCACTAAATCCCTTCAAGGTGACATCAGATCCTCAGGACTAACAAAAAACCTTGTGTGAATTGAGTGTTTCATGGGATTGAGCTCCCCCTTCACCAAAACCTCATATACTGACTTTCCCCCACTGCCGCTTTGGAGCAGTCTCTGAGAGCTGTGAGACGCCGCCTCCCAGGCTGCAGCCGTCATTTTACTCACAACTCTCAAGCTGTGCATCTTTTTTTAGTCAACAGTGACTTAGGCGGGCGCCCAGTGAACAGGCTGCTGAACGACTGAAGGGTGTGAGGTCTCCCCGGGGGTGTGGTGTCGAGCTGGGTGCTTCTGGAAGTGGGCGTGGGCCTTCCCTTAGCTGACCAGGAGGGGAGGGTGAGCAGGCGGAGGGCCCAGCCCTGAGTGAGGGGCCCTGGGCCTGGGGACAGTGTGGGGCCAGACCCGGCAGGGGCAGGGTGCCTGCCGACCCCAGTACAGATCCAGGGGCGCTGCTCGTGGACGCATTGTGGACAGGCACTGAGAGCCCGGTGGGGGCTGCTAGGTCAAGTGTCATCATCAGCACTGGTCCTGTTGCTCTCTGCTTCCAAAATCAGTGCTCACGAATGGCAGAAAGGCAAACTGCCTTTAGTCCAATGCCAGCAGTCGGGTGGAGGTGGCAGGCTCTCCATCCCCCAACAACCACCTCCGGAGATTCTGCTTGGTTATGAGTTTTTGAAGGGGAACAGAGAAGTAGCCTCAGTCATTGAGATAGGGGGTCACTCACCAGTAGTTTTTTTTCCAAATTTGTTACTTATTTACTTCTGGCTGCGCTGGGCTCACTGCTGCGCACTGGCCTTCTCTAGCTGTGGTGCCCAGGCTTGCCTCTGCAGTCTTTCCCTCGAGTACAGAACAGCCTCTAGGGCACCAGAGCTCAGTTGCATGTGGCATCTTCCCAGAAAAGGGATTAAGCTCATGTCCCTTACACTGACTAGCAGGTGAATTCTCAACCACTGGACCACCAGGGACATCTTATTTTTCCTGTTTAAAACTGCTGAAAAAGTTAGGGTTTCCCTTGTGTCTCAGCTGGTAAAGAATCCACCTGCAACGTGGGAGGCCTGGGTGCGATCCCTGGATTGGGAAGATTCCCTGGAGAAGGGAAAGGCTACCCACTCCAGTATTCTGGCCTGGAGAANAAAAAGTTAGGGTTTCCCTTGTGTCTCAGCTGGTAAAGAATCCACCTGCAACGTGGGAGGCCTGGGTGCGATCCCTGGATTGGGAAGATTCCCTGGAGAAGGGAAAGGCTACCCACTCCAGTATTCTGGCCTGGAGAATTCCATAGACTGTAAAGTCCATGGGGTCGAAAAGAGTTGGAGATGACTGAGCAACTTTCATTTTCAGATAACTGCTGGGGCTGTTCACAAAACTGATTTCAGGTAGGACTTGAACCATGGTTTGAAAAAAGCTGGGGAGGAAATGCACTAGAGATGCAGATGGTTTTTATTTACTTTTGGCCACATGGCACATGGGATCTCAGTTCCCCGACCAGGGATGGAACCCATGCTGCCTGCAATGGACGCTCGGAGTCTTAACCGCTGGACCATCAGGGAAGTCCTGCCGATGGTTTTTTAAGTCAGGCAAATGACAAACACTCCAAAGCTTGGCATTAAAATCACATTAGTTTCTTAAAAGGTTAACAGTGGACATTAATGTCTAAATGTGGATAATTCAGAAGGCAAGTCATCTTCTTGAGAACAGCGGTAGTTTTGAGTTCAGAGTGAAGGAATTCCCTGGCAGTCCCGTGGGTAAGTCTCCAGGCTTCCACTGCAGGGAACGCGGGTTTGATCCCTGATTGGGGAACTAGGATCCCGCATAAGGAAGAAAGAAAAGAGTCTAGAGTGAAACGAGGGAGGCCCCATGTCCCCGTTTCTGAGACGAGAAGCAGGAAATGCCACTGACAGTGCCAAGAGCAGGAGGTGTAAGCGGGGCCCTGCAGGGAAACAGAAAAAGGACTACATTTCAGCATAAGGCGTCAGGAAACCCCCGACAAGGGGGCAATGTCATCTTGCATTTCCCAGGAGAGATGACACCTGGCCTTCAGAGGACTTCAGGGTGAGCATCCGTTTAGCTGAGGCTGTGGGGTGGCCCAGCTGATGTCACTGGACTTTGGGCTGTCTGGGGCACCCTGCCCGCCTGAGGCCGAGTCCAGTATCATGCCCAGCACATGGCCTTGGGGTTAGGAGAGCTGCCACCCATCCCCACAGTGGCTGAAACATGACTCCTTGGCAACTGTTTTCTGCTCCTCGCTTGAACGGGCGATATTAGCTATTTGGGGTTGCAGAGTCGGACGGGACTGTGCAACTGAACAACAGCCATTTGCTACTTAGAGGCTCCACATCTTTCACCACTGCCTAACACAGGTGCAGGATGGGCCAGCCGTGTAAGCGACAACCCTAACACAGGTGCAGGATGGGCCAGCCGTGTAAGCGACACTCCTAACACAGGTGCAGGATGGGCCAGCCGTGTAAGCAACACTCCTAACACAGGTGCAGGATGGGCCACACAGGTGCAGGATGGGCCAGCCGTGTAAGCGACACTCCTAACACAGGTGCAGGATGGGCCAGCCGTGTAAGCAACACTCCTAACACAGGTGCAGGATGGGCCACACAGGTGCAGGATGGGCCAGCCGTGTAAGCGACACTCCTAACACAGGTGCAGGATGGGCCAGCCGTGTAAGCAACACTCCTAACACAGGTGCAGGATGGGCCACACAGGTGCAGGATGGGCCAGCCGTGTAAGCGACACTCCTAACACAGGTGCAGGATGGGCCAGCCGTGTAAGCAACACTCCTAACACAGGTGCAGGATGGGCCACACAGGTGCAGGATGGGCCAGCCGTGTAAGCGACACTCCTAACACAGGTGCAGGATGGGCCAGCCGTGTAAGCAACACTCCTAACACAGGTGCAGGATGGGCCACACAGGTGCAGGATGGGCCAGCCGTGTAAGCGACACTCCTAACACAGGTGCAGGATGGGCCAGCCGTGTAAGCGACAATCCTAACACAGGTGCAGGATGGGCCACACAGGTGCAGGATGGGCCAGCCGTGTAAGCGACAATCCTAACACAGGTGCAGGATGGGCCAGCCGTGTAAGCGACACTCCTAACACAGGTGCAGGATGGGCCAGCCGTGTAAGCGACACTCCTAACACAGGTGCAGGATGGGCCACACAGGTGCAGGATGGGCCAGCCGTGTAAGCGACACTCCTAACACAGGTGCAGGATGGGCCACACAGGTGCAGGATGGGCCAGCCGTGTAAGCGACACTCCTAACACAGGTGCAGGATGGGCCACACAGGTGCAGGATGGGCCAGCCGTGTAAGCGACACTCCTAACACAGGTGCAGGATGGGCCACACAGGTGCAGGATGGGCCAGCCGTGTAAGCGACACTCCTAACACAGGTGCAGGATGGGCCACACAGGCGCAGCATGGGCCAGCCGTGTAAGCGACAATGACATCCAAATGCCCGGACAACAGCAGTGTGTGCTGTGTGCGTGTCAGCTGTGAAGCCTGAAAGCGTCTGCACCTGAGAATTAATGGAATGTGACGAGCACGTGAAGCTGGACCTCTCGAGCTGAGAGGGTGGCCCTCCAGCGGCACCCGAGGTTGTTTACCCCCAGGTACCGAAGTAAGGGCGGCCTCTCCCCTCCCCCTTGCTCTCCCTCCCAGTGGTGGGCTGAGGGCCTGGGAACCAGAGAGGAAAAGTGCTTTGTGGGACCAGCTGGACGGAAACCAGACAGAGTACGGCTGCTCCAAGGAGCCTGGGGGAGGCAGGCAGGGGCCAAGGCCCAGCTCACCCCTGCACTGTAGGCGGGATGGCCAGAGCCCCTCTCTCCCACTCACCACCAAGCCCCCAGAAGAGCCACGTGTGAGCTTTGCACCCCCATGACCACTGCCCACAGGAGTCTCCATAAATCTTCAGTGAATGGATTCAGCCCCCGATTTTGGCTTTCCCCTGTGAAATGAGGAGCCAGACCAGACATCTGAGGACCCTAGTGGGGGATTAACGCCACACTGGCCACCGGGATGGGGACAAGGGCGGAGGAGCAGACCGCCATGATTCCCACGGGCTCGGCTCTACCGGCCCGGGAGAGCTCCGGGGGCGAGGGCTGTTTTAGGTCAGAGCGCGGGGAGCTAGCCGCTGGTCACCTGAACGGCCGCCCCAGACAGGAACCCCGCCTTCCGAGCAGCCCCTCCTTTACCTGTGGCACTTGACTTGCAGGCGCGGCGCCGCCCAGGACGCACTTTTCACTCTTGATCCACTGGGGTCACCCTTCCAAACGATGACCCGCACCCCTCCGGGGTCAGAGGCCTCCTGGCTCCGTGCAGGGAGCCCTGGACAGCAGCCCCAGAGCGGGTCCACTTAGCAGTGCTCTTACTGTTTGCTGTGCGGCCACCACAGAGGCTGAGAAATTATCCACACACACCAGCGGCTTTCGGGCCCGCCCATTTTCAACCAAGATCAAGTCAGAACAGATGCAGGCCGGAAGTGCACCTCCCAGGGCCCCCACCCCTCCACAAGGAGCGCTCCTGCTCCAGCACCGCTCCAGCACCCCGGGGGTCTGTCCCCCGCACACCACCCATCACCCCAGCATTCACACAAGCCCCTCCTCCCCCGTGCTCCCCTCCCCTCAGGTGTGGTCTGTGGACCATCACATCGGGACGCCCTGGCTACCCACTTAAAGTGCAGATGACTAGGCTGCCCTGGATCTGGGGGACTGGGGCCTGGGGTCTGCACTTAACCAATTTTTCTTCATGCTAAATTTTGAAAATCACTTTGGTAGAAAGAATTAACATTTCAAATAATATACATTGTGCATACTAATAAATACAGCCATCTGTCTTTGAAAATTAGGATAATCTTAAACATCAAGAGGTGGTTTAATCCATTTTCATTTACTTTACCATTTAAGTTAAACTAGAATATTTAACTTCTCATACAATCTTAACTTTAAAGATGGTCACTTGCTATTTTACATGCAAAAAATCCAGACTCATCCGCAGCGTATCCAGTCTTCACTCTGAACCCAGCACGCAAGCTGGGCCGGGAGGACGGAGGCCAGTGGCCTGCAGGGACCTCAGGTGGCCTAACACCGCCCCTTAGCCCCACAGCCTGCTCCAGGCACGGTAACTTTACTCAGCTTTTTGTTTTGTTTTACAACTTTTCCAACACAAATTCTTCTAAAATTTATCTCTGACAGTTGAATACCACTTTAAGACTGTTCTTGTAATTGGGTGAAGTGCAAAGAACTGTTTCACTCCACTCAGAACTTGAGGAGCGGAGACTCCATGTTTTCCTTGTCAGCCTCGGGGCTCAGCAGGATCAGAGGGGAAGCCAAGTCTATGAGCTGCAGGAGAAAAGCCACACAGGTGAATGGAGCGTCCGCGACCCCCTTCCCGGCCCACAGACCCCAAAGGACTGGCTCTCTGAAGCCGGGGCTGCCTGCACCCGGTTCCCCATGGTTTGGCCAAAGTACTGGTTGAGCTTGGCTCGGGCCCAGAGGAAAGGCACCTTGACCCCCACGATGAGGCAGCTGGAGGGAGGCAGCGGCACACCCAGAAGAACTCTGAGTTCCTCCGGTGTTTCTGCTCCCTGTTAAGCGCTGGGCGCCGTGGCCCCGGAAGGGCTCCGTCGAGATGCCTCCTTGGCACTCGCGCTGCTGAGGGTGAGGCGAGCCGAGCCACATGGCCCCCGGAAGTGCCAGTGGCCACTCTCCAGGGTCCCCGTGACGTGCCTGAGCATCAAACCCAGCAGAGACCAGCTGAGGCCGAGCCAGCAGGCCCGCGACAGCTCACCTGCCCCACCTCGGCGGGGCGCTGGTCCACGGCCTTCCTGTTTGCCCCTGGGGTGTTTCTCAGGAGGTCGACTAGGGGCCCACTTCCAGACCGCAGGGCCACGGCTGCCTCGGGGCTCCTGCAGAAGTCAATGAGCGGGTGGTCGTCCAGGGCTGTGGCCGCCGCTTCCCCAGTGAGGCTGAGCTGATCCAGTCTGAGATCCACGAGGAGAGCCTGGACAACAAACTAGAATGAAGGGCCATCCCAGCATCTTCTGTCAGCCATCTGGGGAAGGCAGGTGGGTTCTGCCTAGGCCCGGGGGCTGCTGGTCTGGAGGCCTAAGGCAGGCGGCTGGGATGGCCCTGGTGGGCCGGGCTGTGGTGGTGAGCACCGAGGACTCCGCTCCTGCCAGTGGTCAACATGGGAAGCCCCTCCCCTGCGAACCCCCGTCCCGGCTTCCCACACCTCCCATGAACCCCGGGAGATGTCCTGCCCTGATGTCAGACACAGGGAGATGCGGCTTCTGTCCCCTCCAGGGGAGGAGGTCCCACGGCCTCCCGCCTCCCAGCCGTGGCCCAGCTGACACCACAGGCCAGGGGCCACAGGTGATGCCCTCGGTCACCCGTAGGACCCAGGACCGCACACGTCAGCCCTGCCTGCGCCCCTCACCTCACTGGGGGCTGTGGTTCCAGGGGGCTGCTCTTCGTCCAGGGTGACCTCTGTGGTGATACTTTGTGGAAAAGTAGAATCATTCTTTTCTGGAGAAAAGTCCAGTGCCCGTGGCACAGCAGACGGAGGTGAGCAGCTGCCGTCGGGGGACAAGTCGGGGCGCCTGGATGCAGGCTGGCCATCGCCCTCCCTGGCGGGCACAGTTCTGCAGAGAGAAGAGAGCATCCGTCAGGACGCTCCACACGGCGCTCTCGTCTGCCTGTGACCCGGGCAGACCGCGGTGGGAGGGGAAGCGGCATCCGGTGCAGAGTGGACCCCCCAGCACACGGTCACTTGAGGTTTTACAAACTGGAGATGAATGGACTGCAGCCTTTAACTCTCACCTCACTGTGGATTTTTTCTGGGGCTCAGAAGAGAGTCGCCGAGCAGATGCAGGCAGGGGGGAAGCCAGGAGCCTGGGCACAGTCGTGGGGGTTGCCAGAGGGAGGCTGGAGAGCCGGCGGCCGGCAGGCGTGGGCAGGGCCGACAGGCGCCTCGTGCTCACGGGGGTCCTCACGCTGCTGGCAAGGCTCTGCACGGCTGAGGACCACCTCACGGGAGTGCTGTGGGCCACCCTGGAAAGAGGAAAGCCTTCAGCAGAGATGATCCCAAACACACACCCAACAGCTCAGCCGCACACCAACAGTAGAAGCCTGTGGCTTTAGCGTAGAAGGCTCAGGCCAGCGAGACTCGTTAGAGCCCTGGGTGGCAGGGGCACGGCACCCCCACCGGGAGCCCTGGGGTGGGCTTCGGTTCCTCAGTGGGCCCATGTGAGGTTCCGCTGTGGTTTGGCTGCACATTAGGGGCAGAACCAGGAGGCACTGCGTGGGAGTCATGGGGCTCCGAGCCCCGCTTACTGGCACTCCTGTTTCCACAAGGGAGTCCAGGCCCAGGGTGGCCCGGCGGGGTCACGCGGTCTCCCTGTGTGCTCCCGCTCCGAGTCCAAGGCCCCTGAGCCAGGTGAGCACAGGCGAGTGGACCGGACACCAGGTTCCCCACCCATCTCTCCTTCCCACCCTGACAGTCTGCTCTGGTCTTGCCCTGACCCCGCGTGCGTGGTGGGGAGGCGGCCCAGCGTGGCTGGTTCTGGGAGGGGAGGCCTGGCCCAACCCCAGGAAGTGCCTGCCAAGTTCATGTACAAGCAGAGGCAGGCCCAGAGCCCTGGAGAGCCGGGAGGAGGCCAGGCTGGCCTGGGGCAGAGCCGGTAGGAGGGCCCCGGCCCCGGGGCTCACCCTGCCCGAATCACCCTGTGGGGTCCGAGGCCGCACTCCCAACTCTGCTCGTGGGCACTGGCACCAGGACCCTGCCCTGGGTGCGGCGTGCCCGAGGGTCGGGTGACCTCACTGCACCCCGTCCCCAGCTGACGGGCACAGGACTGAGGGGCCGGGTCCCTCCTCTGTGACAGCACTCGGAGCTGAGGAGGGCCAGGTGTGTGGACGGAGCAGCCCGCCCCCTCGGGGGGGACTGCCCTGTGTGTGGAGAACCCCCGGGAGTGCACGCGTGCATGGGGCGTGTCGTGTGTGTGCACGCGTGCCTGTGCGTTCTCCTTCTGTTGGCCTGGCTCCTTTCCCACTGGGCAGATGAGAAACGAGGCCAGCAACCTTCCACAGGCCGCACGAGGTGCTGACCAGGCAGCGGCAGCCCCGGGACCCAAACCCGAACCTGGGCCAGGCCGGCGGCCTTCAGCCGCGGCACACAGGAGCCAGCTGAGGCCTGCAGGCCCTGGGCTCCACCCAGACAGACCGAGCGGAACCTCCGAGGAGGCTGGGCGGTCTGGCCGGAGACCCGCACGTCAGGGCTGGGGACCGGCAGCCCTGCCCCAGGGGCCAGTCTGTGCCGCCGCCAACCTCGAGGGACACCACGGCGGCTCAGGAGACCAGGCTCAGGCCAGGCCCGCGGGGCCAGGCTGGGGGGCCCCACACGTCAGAGGACACGTGCTCAGAGGTCACCGGGGACGTGGCTTGTTCTCGTAAGGAGAGAGGAAGTAGACAGACTCGTACCTCCCCACCGATGTGCAGGACTGCGGCCGCTGTGCCCGACAGGACCTTGGCGTCGCACCGGCCGGGGTCTCACCTGAGACGAGAGGAAGTGAGCAGTCAGGCAGCCGGGGGACACCAGCTTCACCGCACAGACAGCCTCCTCTAAGCGTCTCTGTCCTCCCAAGTTGCAGGGAAAACCTGCGGCCCCGGAGTGCAGGGGGACACGTCCCCGCTTCCCAGGGACCCGCCCAGGGACCAGCAGGTGCAGAAGAGGAGCAGCCCTGGTCCCAGCACTGCCCTCAGCCTGGCTGACCCCGAGATGGGGCCAGAGCACGCGGCAGATGGCTCTCGCAGAACTCCCACAGGCCCCACAGCAGAGCTAACAAGGAGAGTTGGAGGAAGGCTCCAGGCAGGCCCCACGGAGCCGGCCACCATCTCTGCTCTCGGGAACTGGGACGGCCCAGGGTCATCACAAGACACAACGGTATTTACGTGCCATCTGGCGGCTGACAAGAGTTTCATGTGATCTCACCTGGTCATGGGGCAACGACAAGCGGGCTCAGAGGACCAAGCCCAGGGCCACCGTTCACAGGACCGAGTCCCAGACTCACCCAGGGCCAAGGCTCAGGTACCAAGCCCCGGGTAGCAGCCCGCTGTCTTGGAGATCACGGGCAGAGGCCGTGACAGCCCTAGAGGGGAAGGTGACCCGGGTCTCCGAGGAACCGGGAGAAGCCCAGGCCAGGCACCCCCATCTCAGAGCAGCCTGCAGCAGCCCCCACGCGATGGGCCCGCTCCCTACCCCGGTCCACGTCCCTGCGCCTCTTCACAGTAGGATCTCAGAGCGTCTCCTGGACACGCTCATACCCCTCCCCCAACCTCCTGTCCCCTGTAGAAGCTGATCTTATCAACACGCTGTAAAAGCCACCCCACCTCCAACCTGTTTCCTGAGGCGCTTGCCTTCTGCCTCTACGGTACACACCCTGCGGCTTCTTCAGACATCTCAACCGAGCCCGGCTCCTGCGGGGTCCCCACCCCAGCCCACGCAGCCGCCTGGCCCCCAGGGTTTCTGTTTTGGCAGCGAGGGTCTAAGAACAGCACACAGCCCACCGCCCTGCAGCCCCCACCCACCCCACCGCCAGGGCTGAGAACTGCTTCTGCCTTTTGCTGCTTTCTTATTGGGCGTCCTGTGATGAAACGTCCCTGCGCACGGTTCAGGCCACCTCCTGAGGGAGCTGCGCTGACCAGCAAGCTGAGAGAACCTGTCTGTCTAAACTGCTCTCCAACTTCCTTTATTCATGCCATTAAGCACAAGCTGGAATCAAGATTGCCGGGAGAAATGTCAATCACCTCAGATATGCAGATGACACCACCCTTATGGCAGAAAGTGAAGAACTAAAAAGCCTCTTGATGAAAGTGAAAGAAGAGAGTGAAAAAGTTGGCTTAAAGCTCAACGTTCAGAAAACAAAGATGATGGCATCCGGTCCCATCACTTCATGGCAAACAGATGGGGAAACAGTGGAAACAGTGGCTGACTTTATTTTTGGGGGCTCCAAAATCACTGCAGATGGTGACTACAGCCATGAAATTAAGACGCTTGCTCCTTGGAAGGAAAGTTATGACCAACCTAGACAGCATACTAAAAAGCAGAGACATTACTTTGCCAACAAAGGTCTGTCTAGTCAAGGCTATGGTTTTTCTAGTAGTCATGTATGGACATGAAAGTTGGACTGTAAAGAAAGCTGAACACAGAAGAATTGATGCTTTTGAACTGTGGTGTTGGGGTGGACTCTTGAGAGTCCCTTGGACTCCAAGGAGATCCAACCAGTCCATCCTAAAGGAGATCAGTTCACTGGAGAGACTGATGCTAAACCTGAAACTCCAATACTTTGGCCACCTGATGTGAAGAGCTGACTCATTGGAAAAGCCCCTGATGCTGGGAAAGATTGAGGGCAGGAGGAGAAGGGGACGACAGAGGATGGGATGGTTGGATGGCATCACTGACTCAATGGACATGAGTTTGAGTAGACTCAGGGAGTTGGTGATTGACAGGGAGGCCTGGCCTGCTGCAGTCCATGGGGTCGCAAAAAGTCGGACACGACTGAGTGACTGAACTGAACTGATACTTACGATCTGACAGTGTACTTATCTGATGGCATTTCTTATCTTTCACTAGGAAAATGTGAATCCCGTCAGTAGGAGCCATCTCACCATGGTGTCCCTTGTACCCAAGACTGCCGAGCAGTGGACAGCACAACAACGGCTCACTCCTTTCTCGGGGAGCAGGGGTGGGGCGCGTGGCACGCGACAGCTCCCTGAGCAGGGACTAAGCCTGCACCACACGCCGTGGAAGCGCAGGGTCTCAACCACTGGACCAGGAAGCCCCAGAGCGGCTCATTCTTACATGAGCAGGAACTCCAGTGAGGTTTTCTGGTGCCAACAGCCACCTGAATTGGTCAGCAAAGCTGACATCCACATCCTGAGGCTGCTAGACAGCACGTGCTTGAGAGAAGAGGCCAGAACCACCCTGGCCTTCCGTCAGGGCCGTGCAGCCCCCTGCATGACGCACATTCCTCAGATGAGCTCACCTTGACGAGACGCTGCACCTGCCAGACGCCACACAGGGCTTTTTGCCCGGTGGCCCCGGCAGGACGCTGCGGCAGGGGGGGAGAGCCCGGGGAGGCTGGAATCGGCAGCGGCAGAGGACTAGACAGAGGGAGTTAGGAAGAGAGGACTAGAGAGGGAAGGAGCTCCGGGAGCCCAAGAGGCGCCCCAAGTCCTGGCTGTGCGGTGAGCAGCAGCACCACGTGGGTCAAGAGCGAGCGCCGCGAACGCTGCCTCGTCACAGGGCTGGGAAGCACAGCCAGCAGCTGGCCAGCGGGGACACACAGCACAGGCAGGAGGGGCTCGGAAGGGCCACACATTGGAAAGGCCAAGACCCCACCATCAAAGCTCTAAAGGAAGCCTTGAATGAATCAAGTTCTCCTGAAACCTAACTGCCTGTCAAAGCAAGGTTCAACTCCCTCAAGTCCAGACATGCAGAAAATTTATGATGTCTAACAGACAATAAAAAATCATTAGACATGTGAAGAAGCAGGAAAATGTGAACATCACCAGGAAAAAAATTAGTCAATAGAAACAGGCCCAAAATGATACAGAGGATGGAATTAGAACAGAGACTTTAGAGCAAGCATTGTAGACATGTTCAGGAATTCGCAGGAAACATAAACACCACGAGGACAGTAAAAGGGGAAACGGTAAGGCCAGAGATGAAAATTTAGCTGGAAGGACTAAGAGCAGATTAGATACACTGTGGAAAAAACAGACACGCGTGCGTGGAGACAGGCCAGCACGGAGGAAGGTGGGGGGCGGAGCTCGAGTGACCAGGGAGAGCACAAGAAGGCCTCTGACACAGCGACTGGAGGCCCAGGGCTGGGCGGGCAAGGGAGCATGGTGAAGAGACAGTGGCTACAGTTCCCCAGACCCAGTCAGAAGTACCAACCCACAGAACAAAGGAGCTCAAGAACGCCCACGCAGGGTAAACACAAAGAAAGCCACACAAAGATAGTCAGTAACCAAAACCCTGAAAGTAACAACAGAAAGGCTTAAGAGCAGCCATGGAACAGCGGTATGTTCCCACAGAGGGGAGTAAGTTAAGAAATTCACCAACTAATCCAGACCTACGGAAATTGGAAGACATATAAAATGCTTTATGAGAAATGAAAGCAACTACCATCACCAAAACTGATAATTATTTGAACTTTAAATATAATTTGTTCACTATTTTAAAAACATGTTAAAGTTTATCTATGACTTACCAGCAGAAAACCTGGGAATTTTAAATTGATTCGTAGGGGTAGGCACAGCCTTTGTCTTGGAGTTTAGGCAGGAATCACGCCTTCTTGTACTCCCGGTCTTATCCCTTTGAGAAGACTGTGACAGACCACGATGAGAGCTCCGCCCAGGGCCTCCCTGTTCCGGGGTCTGGGGCTGGGGGAGAGGTGCTCTGGGGGCACCCCTGGGCTGCTCCACTGTCCACTCCGCAGCCCCTGGCCTCTGGCTTTGCCTGTAGGCCACACCCCCGGGGCCCGCCTTCAGGGACGGCCGTGGCAGGGCGAGCCCCGTTCTGCCCGTCTGGCTGGAGCTTGACCGGGCACTGTCCGCAGAGATGCCCAGACGTTCACTTGGTTTAGCTGGAAGAGGAGACAGGAAATCTGGTTGTCACTCAAACTGATGCTGTGTTTAAATGATGAAGTTATTTAACATACACACACAAGATATGCTATCTTTAGTGTATCTACCTCAGAATGTGGAAAACAACTGATTTCTATCATGGTGATCTCCATACTAAAAAATATGACATAGGAACAATATTCCGCATGTCCACCAGGCAACATCCTCAAACACAAAACAACCCAACCCGGGTTGCTCGTGGCTTAGCTGAGTGTGATCTAAGGTGCTAATTCTAGACACGATCGCCAAGATGTACAAGGATGCATGAACTCAAGCTCTCTCGTCCTCACTGACTATGTCGACAGCAGAACCCTATCCCAGCAGAGCAGCTGAAGACAGTCTGGTCAGATGCCCCACCTGGCCAGTCAGGGGTGCGGGCGGGGAGACATGGAGAGCAGATGCTCCTTCCTGGCCAGCTCCTTTCAGCCACAGGGAGGCTGGGTCCTGTCAGTTTCCAGCACTACTTAAATGAGCTGGGTGAAAATACGCAGCTGCCGAAACAGCCGACACAGAGGCCAACCTGGTGAAAGGTTCTCAAAGAGAAATTCAGGAGGACTAAACCGCAGCCCACGTCCACCAGTGTGTAAGGCTCACAGCGCTCTTCCCGCCACGCTGACGTCAGACCCCCATCAGATCTGACCCTCGGGATTTTGCCACGGAAAACAGAGGAACCCACACTCACCAGAAGGCCCCCCGCCAAGCCTGTCTCGACCTTTCCCAGAGGCAGGCTCAGAAATCAGACAGGACTGGTGCTGATGCCTGAGCCAACTCAGCCACTCACGGCGCATAGTGTAACAAAGCTCCGTTTCCCTGAACACGCGCCGCGCGCCAGACACGGGGCCAGGGCGCCAGGTGGTTCTCAGGCCCGCAGAGACACGGCAGGGCGGGGCTGCCCCCCGTTTATAAAGGTACAGACGCAACTTCAGTTCTCCTGACCACCCAGGCGGTCAGGGCCCCAGATGGGACTGGCCTCGCTCCAGAGGAGAGACTTCTCACGTCTGTGTACAAAACGCAGGCCGTGCTGCCCGGCTTAGAGCCTACCCAGCAAATCTGCCTCGAACAAGGTTTTATCCTTGAGGGCAGGAGGCCACGTGCCTTCCCACAGCCTCCTAGGGTTTCTCCCCCTTACCAGCAGATGGCACCCTCGGCTTGGAAAGACAGCAAAGTCGCCTGAGTTGAAACAGGTTTGAGCAGATTTAAACCAACACCCAGGAGTTAGGGCTCCTACGCCTACGCTATCTGAAACAGCCCTACGTTAAGATCCTACATTTGGTCACGTGGCTGAGGCTGGCCTCAGCGTCACGCTGGGCCCGTGGCACCAGCAGGCGCGCCCTCGTGACAGCTTGTGCTCAGTTGTGTCTGACTCAGCAACCTCGTGGACAGCCCGCCAGGCTCCTCTGTCCACGGAATTTCCCAGGCAAGAACACTGGAGTGGGTTGCCATTTCCTTCTCCAGGGGATCTTCCCACCTGAGGGATCAGACCCAAGTCTCCTGCATCTCCCGCGTTGGCAGGTGGGTTCTTTACCTACAGAGCCCCCTGTGACGGCTTAACTCAGCCAAGACTGAGAGAGCCCGCCTGACCGTGCCTCTCCTCGGAGGAGGCGGGGAGGCACCTTGAGGATGGAGGCCTCAACAGTGTCCCCACCCAAGACCAGAGCAAGCCTTCCAGAACCTGCAGCTGAGCTGAGCGGGTCTGGAAGTCTGGCAGGAGCATGGCACTCAGGGCTGGCCTTACCTCTGCCGGTCGTGGGAGAAGCACATGCAGCGGAGCTCAGGCCCGAGGCGGGCCCCGACGAGGACCTTCCTGCCTGGCCGCCAGCACACCCAGGAGGCTTCAGCAAGGTTTTCTTCGGCCCGGACTAAAACAGAGGCTTCATTACCTACCCAAGACTTATTTCTGCAAGCCGGGGTTTTCAGCAGTCTACAGGTTATCCTCTCGGATCAGAGGAAGGCCGAGCAGCGCTCCCGGTGTGGCCGCCAGGTTCCCTGTGCGAGGAGCACTGGGAGCCTGCTGACCGCGGGCGTGGGGCCTGGACCCCAGCCTGTGCAGTCGACGGCTGCAGGGCCCAGTGCGGACAAGCTTAGCAAGTGCCGCCAGGGCCGTGGCACTTTCACAAGCACACAGAGCGCGGCGCTGGAAAGCAAACGGCAAGCATGAGGATGGGAGCAGCGGAGGTTTTCAAAGCACCAACAGCCATCTCCTCGAGCACCAACCCCGTGAGGGAAGCAGGGGCACCTCTGCCATCAGACAGCCCGATGTCCGCTCAGGGGGGCCGACATTCCACGGTGCCCACAGCTCCCTGGGGGCAGCGCGCCAGGCCTCCGTGCCCTGCGTTTCAGCAAGCCGCCCCTCCTGGATCCTGCCTTCAACCTCCTAAACCTTGATTTTGGTCCAGACGCATCCCACATCCTACATCCTCAAAGCTGCCCCTTACTCCCTGCGCTCACAGGCCCATCCCCACCCCTGCCTCAGCCCTGGCCAACCCACCTTGTTTGGAACAGGGAGCGACCGCTTGCCTGGGACCAAGTGGCTTCCAGCGGCTGGCACGCCGGCGGCGTCCCGGGTGATGCTGAGTTTGTCTGGGGGCATGCTGCTGTGGGCGTCCTGTTCGTTTTGGATTTTCATCCTGGGAGGACTAGCTGGTTTCTGTCTCGTGGGCTGAAAAATTGTAAATCGAAATATGAGGACTGTCTAGTCTTCCACAACGTAGAGACATACGAAGGCTTCAATTAGAGGGCAGGAACCATCCATCTTCCCAGCATGCAGTCCCCAATCCATCAACGGGAGAGAAAAGAATATAGCGGTTCTCTTCCTCCGCCAAATTGCCACAGGAAAAAAATGATGATGGAGCCTGCTTCCTCATTAAAAACAGGGTAAAATAATACCAAGACAGACCACTGACAGGAGGGAACTCCTCCAGGGCTAGTCCTCAGTCAGGATTCTTATTTAAGGGTGATACTGAGGAAACTGGGGACAATTAGTTACACAAATTTTGAAAAGCCGCGCGGAAAGGAGTCACGCATCAAACGGTCACGCCCTCAGCAGAGGAGCCGCTCAGCTCCAATAAATCGTCATCTAGTACTGAAGGCCGTTTTTCTTCAGTGAGCAGAGCCCAACAATGAATAAATTCCTCACTTTTAGGTACAAGGGCATTCGTGGAAGTGATTCATGCTTCCATAAATAACCCCTCATACTATGAAGGGTTCATAAGAAGCAAAAGAAGCTCATAAAGCAGTAACCTTCTTTCTCCTTTACATCATTTTTTACATTGAGACATGCTTCACGTAAGTTAGGGTCTACCATTTTAAAGTGTACACTTCAGTGGTTTTTAGCATCCTGTCACAGTGTCACTTGACAACGTTTTTGTTGCCCCTAAAAGCCACTCCTGGCCGTCAGCACTCCTGGCACCTCCCAGCCGGGTGACCATGGAGCCGCTGACTCCAGAGCAAGCCACAACTCGCCTGCTACAGTCACTTCCTGTAATGAGACCATCCAGGGGACCTGCTGCGCCTGCCTTCTTCCTCCGACCGTGTTCCCCAGGGTCACCCGTGTTTACCTTGTCAGTCCAGCATTTCTTCACGGGCCAGAAGTAGCCCACTGCATGGACAGATCGCATTTCCCTCATCCAGTCATCAGCTGGTGGGCATCTCCATTGTTCCTACTTTTTGGTTATTATGAATGAAGCTGCTTTCAACACTGCTACACAGGTTTCTGTGTGGACTATGCTTTCAATTTCCTTGGGAATATGCCCAAGTGGAACATGTTGAATTGCTGGATCATGTGATAATTCTGAGTTTAACTTTTCCAGGTACTGCCCAACTGTTTTTCCACAGAGGCTGCACCACTGCACGGGCCTATGGGCAATGCACGGGAATGCAATTTCTCCACGTCCTCATCAACACTTACAATAATTCTCACTACAGCCATCCTGGGCTTTCCTCATAGCTCAGTTGGTAAATCATCTGCCTGCAATGCAGGAGACCCTGGTTTGATTCCTGGGTCAGGAAGATCCCCTGGAGAAGGAAATGGCAACCCACTCCAGTATTCTTGCCTGGAGAATCCCATGGACAGAGAAGCCTGGTGGGCTATAGTCCACGGGGTCAGAGAGAGCCGGACACGCCTGAGCAACCACACCACCACCACAGTCATCCTAGCAGGCGTCTTGAAAAGACACATCTAGATGGTATAATCAAGAGGTGCAGCCTTGTCTACAGGCAATCCTCACAGGTGACGGTATGTCAGAGTCACTTTCCATAGAAACAACATGGGAAGCGATGGCAGTCCCTGGGTGAGCTCAAACAGTTCAATGGTCCAGGTAACCCCTCACTGACCAAAACTGAGCTCTCTGGCAAAAGAATGCTTCTTACGGCCCAGAAAATCAAAGCAGCCAGAATGGTCGTGGGCTCCCCTGGCGGCTCAGACAGTGAAGAATCCGCCTGCAACGCAGGAGACCTGGGTCCAGTCCCCTGGTGGGGAAGATCCCCGGAGGAGGGCATGGCGCCCCACTCCAGTATTCTCGCCTGGAGAGTCCCCGTGGACAGAGGTGCCTGGCGGTCTGCAGTCTACGGGGTTTCGAAGAGTTGGACACGACTGGGCGACTAAGCACAGAACAGTTGAAATTACACCACAACCCCGGCCCTGAGTCTCTGTGTTACCCACACAAATCCGGGCCCAAGTCCAGTGTTGCACTGGACCCACGTTGCTTTCATTCTGGAAAAGTCACTTCAGAAATTTACATCCAAACGATCTCCAGGAAGAGGCATTTGCAAGACTTAAGGACAGCTTCAGCCCTGGAGCAGCGGAGGCCACGTGGCCCCTCAAAGGGTCTCTATGCAGACCCTCGTCCAGCCCGGTTCAGTTCTGGGCTCTGCTGGCAGGCAGCTGTGGGCTCAGGAGCAGCGCAGGGATCTTCTTTGCCTGTGCTGGGTGTTTTGCACGGACCTAACCCTGCTGACAGCCCCGCAAAGCAACGCTCCTCTCTAACTGGCTGGGAGTCAAGCCGGCGGCCAGGGCCACAGAGCTGGGGTCGGCGCACGGCAGGCTCCCCGCTCTCCCTTATCGCCCCTGTGCTACCGCCCCACCCTGAGCTCAGAGTCAGAGGAGGCAAACCCAGGTGGTGACCGCAGCCTGACCCCTACCCTGCTACCCACAAGCCGCTAGGACTCCCAGCTTCCTGGAGCTGGCTAACAGCACCTCAAAGGCACACGTATCCCCCACATGCCAGAGCAGCGCCTCCACTCAGGTTTGGGAGGAAGGCAATCTAAACACAGTCATGGCTCAGAGGGAGACTCACAGCCGCCCAGAAGGGGGATCTGGGGAAGAGGCTGCTGTTAACGCACCCAAAATCCCTACCGGGAGCAGGGAGCGGGCGGGTTGGTGAGGGGGAATGTCCAGCGCTGTAACAAAATGGAAGGGAAGATCTCAAACAGAACGGAGGAGGAGGTGGCCTTGAGTCATCACGATAGGGACCCAGCCCTGCCTGTGCCGCCCCACCCGGCTCCCCACGCCACGGACACAGCTCCCATGCCAGCATCTCTGAGCCCTCCCTCCAAGCAAGACATCCCCAGGCTACCCCGACAGTGGTCTGTTCCCGGGCATAAACCCAGAGGGCTCGGAAGCAAAGCAGCGTCTGGTCCCCGGATAAAAGTGCTGGGGGGGGGTGGGGAGAGGCCTACCTTCTCCACGGCCGAGTGAAGGCCCTTTCCTCGGAGGGATGAGGTTCGGGGCGGCAGCAACTTGCTGGCAGCCTTCCTCTGAGCCCCGGCCTGGTTCGGAGGCTGAGCAGCACTGGGCTCTGCTGGTAGAGAAGGGCGCGAGGCGGGCGGCAGTCCTGAGGTCTCGGGGCAGCTGGTCTGGGCAGGAGCAGCCGGCAGGGCTGCGCTGGAGGCGGGCTGAGTGCCCCGGAGAACGGGTGCCCTCCAGAGGCTGTCCGACAGGCAGTATGTCTCCCGCTTAAGTGACTTGGGGCTTCTCTTTGCTTCGTTTTCTCTGTCAAAGAGGCTTATTTTGAGTTTAGACTCCTGTATGAACCCTTCCACTCCCTGGCTCCCAGGGTCTCCGGGCTGCGCAGCCTGGGCCGCCTTGGTTCTGCCGTTGCTTTGTATCTGGAAGGCCAGTAAGTGAGCTTCTTTATAAACTTCCACAAACTTTTCCCCCGTGAGCGGACTCCACGTGGAGTGTCTTTCAGAAGCTGGCAAAGGAGGTTCTTCGGGAAGCTGATTATTTAATTCTAAGCTGGCAGCAATACATCTTTCTTTATGGCCAACAGGTCCAAAAAAGACTTCATCATCTTCATTGGCACTATGTTTTAAAAAGGGTTAACAACAACAGTGGCATGGCGTGAAAGGCTTGACTGAACGTGGTTACACCAAGGCAAGGGGAGAAAACTCATTTTACCTTGAAGAAGACAACGAAAGGTCGAAGTCAAACTTTTCATCAGCCAACAGAAGAATGTCTGGGGAGGAAAAAGTCGGCCGTTACCTTAGGGGTGGGCTGATAATGAGCAAACATCACCAGTCTCCATAGCAATCAAAACTCTTTTCAAATTTAACTTCTCCAAGTGTGACAGCAGTATTTTAATAATCACATTTTCTCAAGGGGCGCTAGATTATCTTAATTTTTCCTTAAAAAAAAAAAAAAAACCCGCATCAGCCGCTCCGTTTTCACTAAGCTGCCATCAAAGCCCACGCCCTCGGTTTTAAGCCCTTGTATTAGAGACATGATCTAAAACGCACTCACTGAATCATTCAACTAGCTTGGCAAGACACAGTCAGTCAGTTTCTGGTACAGAGCATTTTCAAAAGACCACCTGCCTCAGCTCCCCAGCTCCACAGTTACAGACTACAGCTAGTCCTCTTTCAAAAGCAAATTCAGTGCCCTCACAGGCACAGTAGGGGCCCCGTGCACACCCGAGGACCGTCACCTCTCCCCGGAGCCCATCCTGAATGGCTGGATAAAGCGCCGCTGACATCCTGTGTACACAGAGCCTTCGCCAGCCCTGATGGCCCATGAGCCTCTGGGTGAGGGCACCCCTTGGCTGGGGCCACCGCTCCTTGCCCCAGCTCCACATCCTGCTCTACGTCTGCCTCCCTTAGGGCTCCCTGGGGCTCCCCCAGCCCCAGACCTGACGTCTGCCTTAGCATCACCATCCTGTAAATAAGTGTCTCTCGACCTTCTGTGGCCCCACCTAGCCTGGAAGCTCCTCCGAAACGGTAAATGTCTAGTACTCTCCCGAACTCCACCTCAAGGTCTGGACACTTAGCAAATATTTCTCAAAAAGCAATGAACCAGGGATTTCCCGGTGGCCCAGTGGTTAAAAATCTGCCTTAACCAACACCAGGCAACACTGACCAACAAGTGAACAAAAGCAGAGAATCTGGAGGTTAGAACTGCCGCAACAGACAGACACAAGAAAAAACAAGATCAACCGAAAACTATCATAAACTGTGAAAGAACAAAAGCAAATGTCTGAAGACAAAATTATTACACGACAAAGCAACAGCTTTCATATCTAAAAAGAACAAAAGGTATAATGGAAGAAAAGACCTCATTTACTATACACCAAAGAATGCAAAACACCTGTGAATTAACAAGAAACATGCAAGACGGATATAAAGAAAGTTTAGCATATCATAAAAGTAACATATCAAATAAAAGGGGAAAATGCATTATTCAATGAATGGTATTGAGATAAACTAGATAATCCTTTGAGAGGGAAATACATGCATCTGACGTTTGATCCATAGCTCATAGACCATACCAGGACAGATCCCCAAAAGGTCTAAGACTTAACCGAAAAAAACGAAACCCAAAAGGAACAAGAGACCGCGGGGAAATCCCTGTATAGCCTGGGGTGCGGAGCTCTAACTCTGACACCACGCCGGAAGCCGTAAGACAGCAGGCTGACACAGTGTATTAAAGACGTGACGCCTCGCGTGACCAACACCACCGCGAGCGGAGCTGCCAGGAGCAACAGACAGGGAGGAGGACACAGCCGTCCCACCGCGAGGGCTGCCGGCGCGCGCCCGCGCGGACGCGGGGGGGGGGGGCAAAGGACCGAGCAGGGCGAGGCCCGGGGGCGCAAGGAGACGTTCCGGAACGCACGCCCGGAAGCTGGTCGCACCCAAGAGCGGGAGCCATGAGAAGCTCGAGAGATTCGCAGGACTGCAGTTTTCACTGGTAGGACTGCTGAACATCTAACGGTTCGATCTGTAAGTTACGACAGCTCCTCGGAGGGTAGCCTGACAGACGCGCACACCCTGACGGGAGGCCTGCTGCTGCCAGGCTCCCCATCCGGTTCACTGCAGCGGCACTTTCAACAGCGAGACGCCAGCCTCGAAGCCAGGGTTCCCGGATGGCAGATACGCGCACAGCGCAGCCCCACAGTGGAATGGAAGGCGACTCAGGCTCAGAGAAGAGCAGTAACACTTCCTACATTGATACACAGTATCAATTATTTACATCGAGATAAATTAGAGGCAAACCCCAAGATGGCGCCCAGGGGTCTCCCTGCTATAGAAGAGGGGGGCTGGACTGGCCAGGAGGCCGAGGTCAGTGGCCTCTGGGGGTGGTAACTGGGCAGCGGAGGGGCAGAAAGGAGGAGGAGATGGACTCCTCACTTTTCAATGTGCCTAAAACTTAGGGAGTCAGTTTCATGGGTCACTACCAGGAAATTCCAAACATCTGCTGTGGGGAAAGGAGTCCTGGGCCAGGAGTCAGGGGAAAAGCCTTCCACGCCAGGCTCCGCCACTGGCTCAGGGTGACCTGGGCTAGCTGCCCCTCCATCCACTCTGCAGACATGGGCTGCGTCCTCCGCCAGGCGCTCCCCAGGGGCGCACTGTCCAGCAGGCACACACCGTGGACGGCGGTGTGGGGAGGGGCCACCGGGAAGTGGGGACACCTCTGAGGCCAGTGGCTGGAGGAGGTGGAGACACAGGTCAGGTCAGATCCTGGGTGGCATCCAAGCCATGGCAAGCTTTTAATTTATTCAGAGTGCAACGGGAGCTATCGAAGGGTTTTAAGCAGAAGAGTGTTGTGCTCTAACTTCTGTTTTTAAAAGGCTACCCTAGTGGGTGTGCTGTAAAAGAAGCAGGCGGTATCTACTGAAATTCCAGTGCACACACTGGCTAAAGTGCAAATTATACATGGAGGCGGCGGCGAGTTGATGTGGCTGAGACCAAGGTGGCGGCAGGTGGGTGGAGCTGGAAAAACATACCGTGGAAATGACAGCAACTGATGACTGAACAAATGCTTCACAACTCTCTCAGCTAGGCCAATGGACAGGCAATCGACTTCTAGTACAGAGACAAGAGAGAAGGAAACGGCCACCCACTCCAGAATTCTTGCCTGGAGAATTCCATGGACAGAGGAGCCTGGTGGGGTACGGTCCATAGGGTCACAAAGAGTCAGACAGGACTGAGTGACTAACTTTCTTTTCACTTTTCACAAAGACAAAGAACCGGCCAAAAATGGTGGGAGGTGGGACCCACTGAGTAAGAGGTGGGAAACATTCACGTGAAGACGTCAGCCAGGCAGGTGGATGCACAAGCCCAGAGCTCAGAGGAGAGGCTGTACCCCCAGACAAAACGTGGGCACCACCAGAAGGTGGAAGGATTTAAAGGACTGTCTGAGAACCTGCAGGAGGGGAGGGGGAGTTCAAAGAGACCCCAGACCAGGTCCTGGGGAATTCGGCTTCAGAAGGTGGGACAGAATGAGAAGTCTGCAAACAGTTGGAGATATACCAGCCAGAGTGGGCAGAAGGAAAAGCAACAAGCCAAGCTGGCCAAGTTTCCTGTAGGAGAAACGGTCAAAAGTCACTGAAAGGACAGAAAAAATGACCGTGGATTTCGCAACACGGATGTGCTCAGTGACGGACAAAGGCAGTCTGGGTGAAGTGAGAGGGCAGAGAGGGTTCAGAGGGGTTGAAGGTTGTGGAAAAGAGCAGCGAAACAACTGGGGAAAGTTCTTGCTCTTAAGTCTGGCTCTGAATGAGGCACACAGCAGCGGCGAGGGCGTGGAGCATGTGAGGACAAGTCGGACAACGGGACCTATTTGTACATCAGTGATGAGCGTGATGAGCATGAAGAACAGACAAGAAAAGATAGAAAGATATGAAGGATGGGTGACAGACAGAAGTCCTCAGGAAGCAGCAACAGGGATTCGGCTGCATGTGGAAGGGACTGGAAAGGGAGGGCGTACACGCGAGGGTGGAGGTCAGGCTGCGGCAGCAAATGCTGTTCTAGACCCGAGGAAGCAGCGCTGATGACTAGCAGTCTTGCAGCTGTTTCTGCAGAATGGGGGTGTTAAGGAGAAACTGGGGTACCCAGTCTCCCTGACTTGCACACGTGTCATGAAGACAAAGGATATAAAGATGTCCCCACGCTTCAGCAGAAAAAGAGGGCAGGGCCCGTCACTCCTTTTGTGAGGCTGTGCTCTCACTTCCACATACACAGCAGACAGGAACAGAACAAGACGGCAGGGCTACAGGCCCGGCTGACTGGCTGGATGTGCTGGTAAAGATCCTGGACACCAGCAACCAGCCTAGAGGCAACATCAGTCCCACAGACCTGAGTGCCTGCAGAGTATGTCAGGCCCTGGGGACACTGAAGTATACAGGACGGAGAAGAATCCCTGCTCCGCGGGAAGTCACAGCTGGCGGGGGAGCGGTGGGTAAAGGGAACGTAGAAAACCCGGAAAAGAAAGAAGTTAGAGGAATGCAAAAACTCCGGGAAGACAGGGAGTTTACCGGGGCGCAGAGAACGGGGTGAGTACAGAATAAATAAACGAGCAAGTTCTCGCAGGAGCATTAAATCGACCTGCGTGTTCCCTGAGCCCCCCAGACCTACAGAGCTGCGGAGACAAGGACGTACCTTCCTTCTTGGGAGCCTCCATCTCCGCTTCCTGGCGGGGCCAGGCAGGCTGAAGGCACGTCGCTTCCTCTTTCCGCGGCCAGGGCTGTCAAAGGTCACGGCAAGGAGCAGGACAGAAGCGGGGCGGGTGTCGGAGCCCTAGCCCCCCAGGGAAGACCCCACCGTGCGGGCCGCTGCAGCACCGGCTGGGCAGAGAGGGCTGGTTAAGGAGAGACCGCGAGGCCGACAGAGGCCACCGCGGCCGCAGCCCAAGACCCTCCGCCCCGGGGCCCGCTCGCCTCTGGGCCGGCGCCATCCGAAGCAGGCCCGAACCGGGGCCCCGGATCCGGACAACCAGACCTCCCCGGCTGGGCTTCAAGCCGGGGGTCTTCGGCTTGAAGACCTCCTTCAGCTTCGCCGGAGCGCGCGAGGGGGGACCCGCAGCCCCGACCCCTCCCCCGCCCCGCCCCGCCCCGAGGACCGCTGACTGCCCCCCTACACAGAGCCGCACCCGAGTCGCCCGGCGACCCCCTTACCCCAGAGACGCCGCGACACCCCAGCCGATGCGCTTGCGCCCTGGGTTTAAACGGGGCGCGCAGGAAGCGCTGCGGGCTGCTGATTGGCCGGTTTGAAAGGCCGCGGGGCCCGGTGCATCCTGGGGGTTGTAGTCAGAGCCGCAAGGGTTGGTTTTTTTTTTTTTTAAAGGAGGGTGGCGCGCGTGCGCACTGCCTTGGCTCGCTGCGCGTGCCCGAGGTCCGGCCAGAGCCGGGCCGCACTGGGCTGAGTGCCTCAGGGCTCGCCTGGTGTCTCCTTAGGCTCGGCATCAGGACAGCTACGTGTCGCAGGGGACATGGTTACGACACCAGATCTCCATCCTTAAGTGAAGATTCAACTCCTATGGTAGGAAATAGGTGCATATGCCAGCCTCATAGAGCACTGCGGGTTCCTTCTCGGGGGCAAGAAAACCCCGTCCCTGCCCACGGAGCGCCCGGTGACTGGGTGACCAGGCACCCTAGTTTATGGCCCTGGACCACTCTGACACCTCGTTTCTATTTAGAGGCTCCCTCCGCAGCCTTCAGCCTCACTCTTTGCGGTCCCCTTCACTTCTGACGTGCTGGGTTTGCACCCCCTCGACCCTCCTGAGCTTCTGTTCAGGGGCTCCCTTCTGAGTTCCATCACCTGTTCAGGATCCTGCTTAACTGGAGAAGAGAGATGGGGCCAGACAGACCCAAGGCAAATCCCAGATTTGCTGCAGATACTGGTCACGAGCCCCTGGGTTGCAAGTAACAGAAGACCAGCCTCAAGTTGGCTTCAGAAAAAGAACTTATTGGCTGGCAGTGGGAAGTCCAGGAGCAGCCATGGCTGCAGGCGTGGATGGAGAGAGGGGCTTGAAGGAGGGCACTAGGTTGTACTGTCCCCCAGCAGCCGCTCTGCGTCTTGCTCAGCTTCCGACAGGAGCCTTTGTTAAGCCCACCCGCCCAGGGGCCCCAGGCTTCCCTCTGCCTGCCGGGGCCTCCTGAAGACAATGGCCGGCTTAGTGTGTGTGCTCAGTCCATGGTCCCAAGGCCTGGGTTTGCCTGACTCATGACCACAGGGCCAGAGCCCAGTGGGTCCTAGACTCAAGGGGTATTCACCCAGGTGTCAGATCCACACAGCCCTGGGAGCATCTGCTGGGGGCCAGGGTCCCCAAACGCCCACTCCCGGTGCCCCTCCCCCTGTATCACGTCAGCGCGTGAGACTCGGTCCGTGAACACACCAGCTGTTCCTCACTCCCTGCGGCGGACTGAGCTCTGCCTTCGTCCAGCTCTTCCCTCGGGCCCCTCCTCTCTCCTGTCCATGGCCTGCCCACTGTCGACTCTTTTCTTCCTGCCCCCAGAAGGATTCTGCTTCACTCTGTGATGCACTCATTCAAGGGCTCATTCACCAGTCATGGGCTCACTGGCAGGTAGTCAGGGCGAGCTCCACGCTGGGTGACGCTGGGACACAGATGTCCCTGATGGGGAGGGCACAGCTGGGGAGAAAGGTGCGATAGCAAGGACTGTGGGACCCTGGCCTGCAGTGGGAGGCCGGAGGCCTTCCTGGGGGAGGGGGCCAGGGTTCTTGCTCCCCTGGCCAGGCTGTATCTTGCTTGGAACCAGGAGAGGGGAGGGCATCTAGGGTATGAGCAGGAGAACTGGCAGGAAGGGACAGCTCAGAATGGGAGGGCAGGCTCCCCTTGGGATGTGTCCCTAACTCCTGGGGACAGACAGCACCTCTCTTGAGATCCCATTGTAATGACTCTGCTTTTGACTCACTGCCCTAATCTACCCCCATGTTCAAGGAGAAGCCTGTCTCCCGGGGACCCAGCCCAGGCCTGGCACATGGAGGAGGGTCAGAGGTGCCCACCCAGTAGCAGTCAGGCAAAGGAGCCAATCAACTAATGTATTCTAACCCCAGGAAATGTGTGCAGTCGATTTAGAGGTGTCTGCTGTCTCCTGGAAGACCTGCCTCCTCCCTGCCCCGTGAGTCCCTGCCCTAACTTCAGTTTGCACTGAAGGAACCTGAGAAGCTCCAGTGGGCTGAGACTGCCTCTCACAGCACCACCGAGGTGGACGTCAAGGCCGGGTTCCCCCAGGGAGGGAGACAGAGGCAGCAGTTATAGAACTGGCTCGGATCTTGTTAAAGCCAAGTCACAAAGCTTAGGTTTCTGCCTCCACGCTCAATCCTCACACCTCAGAAAGCACAGCAGATCGAGTGTGCATACATGTGATTAAAATCATGGTTGACAAAAATAATCGACAAGGACCTCCTGCAGAGCACAGGGATCTCTACTTCACTCTGTTGAAACACAACATCAAAAATCATGCAAAGTAAAAAAATTTTAAGAATCATGGTTGACAATGTGCAGTTTAGAATTAAGAGAAAATCAACCCAAATCAGTGCCACTAAAACCCCAGGGGAAGCTTGCAGATGTCTCTGCAGACACAGCAGAAGCGCTAAGGGCCCAGGCACTGAGGTGGGAGCCCCTGTCTCCCAGGAGGCACAGGGCCCCCACTAGTTGAGACCCTGGGCAAGTCATTCCCCACCATGGACACCCTCACCCAAAAGGTGGGACAACAGAACCTTTCCAGAATATGGAGAGGAAGGCAGAATGATGGGGTTTATCCCAGGGGCGGCCTAGAGTGGGGAGAGGGGTGCCCCTAGGGGTAGATGGGAGATTCCCCTCCCGGAGCTGAGCCCACCACCACGCCACCTCTGCCTTCCAACCCTTGAACTGGGAGGTGTAAGGGAGAGTGCCCTGGAAAAACAGTTTTCGAGGCAAGTGGAACAGCAGCCCCCACCTAGGCTCTGCCTGAAACCGCACTGTGGCCCTGAGCGAAGATTAGAAGAAGATTTGGAACCATGCTGAAGATTGACTTAGGCCCCTCTTCCCTGGTTACAGGGCCTTCTGCTTTACAGGCCCGGCCAACCGGCCCCAGCCACTTGTAACCCTGCAAAGCCCACGTAGCAGCTGGTCTGAGGGCCGCAGAGGCCCTGCGGGGTGGGCGGCCAGGCCGGCTCACTGCAGGAGGTGGACAGCGGCCGCCTTGCGGATGAGCCTGGCGGTCAGGGGGGAGTTGGGCTTTAAGGCATCTCGCTCCATCAGAAGGCTCCTGGGGAAACAGAGACAGGGTCAGTGCTGGAACCTTCTAGAAGCTGGGGGATGGATGGCTCTCCACCCCAAGTAAGGACACGAGCAGCACAGGCTGGGGCTGAGCTGGCAGAAAGCAAGATGCCCCTTCACCCAGTGGTGGAGGGAGGGGCTGGCATCACGGCCCAGGGGACAGGTGGGACCCAAGGCCCAGAGGCAGGAGACGGGGCCTTGGCAGGGGTGGGGAGCGGACAGCAGGTGGGCAGTGCTGTGAGGTTGAGGAAGCCTGGGCTCCCGCCCCGCGTCTTCATGCTGGCCCAGGCCATCGGTGATTGGAGAGCACCCTGGCAGTGTCCCGGTGATGCCCAAGTGCAGAGCGTTTCAGGGTGGGCACACCGCTGTGGCCTCACCTGCCCCAGGACTGGGGGCCTGTCCCTTCGCCATAAGGAGTGCCTGGACCAGAGGGTGAGGCGAGACTGTGGAGACGGGGGGGAGGACCATGCCTGAGAATGCTGGAACAGACCCTGATGCTGGGAAAGACTGGGGGTAGGAGCAGAAGGGGACGACAGAGGATGAGAGGGTTGGATGGCATCACCGACTCGATGGACATGAGTGTGAGCAAGCTCCGGGAGTGGGTGATAGACAGGGAAGCCTGGCGTGCTGCCGTCCACGGGGTTGCAGAGTCGGACACAACTGAGCAAGTGAACAACAACAGGCCTGAGAATGTTCTGGGGAATCAAGCGGCCAGAAGGACAGTGAGGGGGAAATTCCAGCTTTCAACAAGGGAGGGTAATTTAAGACAGAGACCCCCCAGACAACTGGCCATGGTGATCCTTTGCACTATGGGCGGGGTTAAGGGGCTGGGCCTGGCACTGGGGCTGGGGGCACCATGGCAGGGGGCCGAGGCTTTCTGCTTTGGAGGGGAGGGGAGGGGGAGCTGAGCAGCGTGAGGACGCCAGGAGGGCACTCCGCTGGCAGCGGGCTCCCCAGCATCCCCAGGGTGGACCACACTGTGCCCCCAGCTGACCCCGGCTCCGCTGCTCAAGGCCTCGCCCGCCTCTCTGTACACAGGGCCCCACCCTCCCTCCCAGCTGCCACCAGGCCTGCACCTCCCCAAGCAGCTCCAGCACTAGAGAGTGTGTACAGCTTTGCATGTGGCCGCAGGGGGCTGGCAGAGAGGGCCATGCATCCAGGGCGCTACAGGGTGTCACCACTTCCTGTGTGTCGGTCCACACTCGCGGGACACACCATCCAGGCCTGTTTCATCAGAGCCACCAACACCTGTACTGCCCGGTTTGGAACCACCACGGAGGAAGCCGGGCCTGGCCTGCCACGGGCTGCATGGACTCCAGCCCCTTCCACCGGACCTCTAACTTCCAGAGTCCAGCAAGGGCCCCCCGTGCAGGCTGGACTTGCAGCAGCAGCTTCACAGGGCCTCAGGATACCCCTTCCGCCCACCCGGCGCCCCGGCTCCCTTTTCCCCTTGGCACTCCAGCTGGCCAGACTTGGGTGAGGAGGGGGTCTCATCTCAGCCCCGGGGCACTGGGACCGGTGGGGCTGAGAGGGGCCAGGGGTGGGAGCACGGAGGTTGCGGCAGTGGCTGGCTTCCCAGAGCCTTCTTCCTGGGGTGCCCCCACCCCAACACCCCCAACCCTCCAGCCGCACCCCTCCTCCTGAGCAGATCACCTCTGAGCCGGTTAAACCCGCTGGTCTCGGGAGTCCCCCTGAATGTCACCTCCAGGGGCCCCCTCCCACCCTGAGCCCCCGTCCACTCAGCCCCTCCATCACGGTGTCCCGGGCAGTGTGCCCACGCCCACAGCGTTTACGCACACATTTGTGGGATGAGCTGCTTACTCCCTGCAGGAGAGGGAAGCTCCCTGCAGCCTTGGCTGGGGCCTACCCGCCCACCT